>CM074452.1:710000-967500 GCA_037101425.1 Elopichthys bambusa | reverse complement strand
AGTTGGCTGAATGCTCACGTTTAGAAGAATCTAAACCCGTCGAGCACACATCACTGGTTTTATATATACACCTGGCAGTAGTTGCGATCACTGGATGCTTGAGATTTTTTTTTTTTTTTACCTTGGCAAACCTGTTATGGATATGATAATTGCCACAGCATAGTGGCAGCTATGTGAGATTAGGGAGACTATAATAATAACAGTATAAAAACAGAAATTATGAAGAATTTTCCATATTCATTCCATATTTTGAATTATGCATTGCATCGTGTTTTAAGGTTGAAGCAATTGTGCATAAACTTAACAGAAAAATACTGGGATTTTTTTTTTTTTTTTGCTGTCATAAACAATGTCTCATTCCAGTGGATCAATGTAGTCTTTAAATGTTTCTTAATCAATAGTACGGATCAGTAGTTTTTGTGTGGAGCACATGTTCCCGACAGGAACTCTGAAAGTCAATCCCAGGAAAAGCAGCTGCTGCTCCCAGAATTCCTGGTGTGTGTGTGGCACAGTGAGGGTTAAAACCAAACTCAATCCCTCACCGGAGACGCTTTGAATGCCTTTTTATGTACAGTAATTAATTTCATGTGCCTGTAGCAGAACAGATGACAGATGAAAAAAATAACGCAAAACAATTTTCACAACATTCACAAAGAATTGCAAACACATTTTGAAGTGCACTGAAAAAAAAAGTGTAATTTTATTAGTCATTTTCCAATACAAATATATAAAAATTCTTAAATCAAGATACATTTACTAGAGTCTTGTTTTCTGAAAAATCATCCAAATTAAAACGAGTGAAAAAAAAAAAAAAAAAAATCAGCCAGTGAGGTAAAAAAAAAAAAAATTCAAGTTGATAAAAAGTATTTCTCATATATTCTCATTTTTTATCTAATTAATCACAATTTAATCACACATTAAAAAACGATAATTTAAAGTCATTATTGTGTTAAATGAGCAAAAAAAAACTTTAAATAGACATTACAAAAAGTACCTTTAGAAAGAAATATTTTATTTGAGTCATCATAAAACTTATTACACATAAACTTTTAGATTACAAGGGCCATGATTTTTTTTTTTCTTCAGAAGCTACATCTGAATTGGTATTTAGATATATTAGGGACAAAAACAGCACAAGTGTGATATTGTGCTCATTACTCGTGTGATATTGCTTAACTATATCATATGATATAAATATGAGACATTTTTGCCCTGATATCTTACATTTTAGGGGCAGTTAATTAAATTAACGTGTTAAATCAACAGCCGTAAAATGCTATATATTTACTTTTCAATAAACAAGACTGGTTTCACAGACTTTAGGATTAGGCCTTCGTTCAATTAGGACATTCAAGTAGCTTTTATAAATGTGTCTTAGAAACAAACAAAAAAAAAAACATTACTGGATCTTGAGACAAAACAATGACACTGCCATATTTTAAGATACATCAGTGCAAGTTTCTTTCAGTTAACATGCATTTTAGCCTGAGAGTACACTTAAGCCTTGTCTGTGAAACCGAGGGAATATCTTTAAGTTCCTTTTTAACTGAAATAGCATTTTCTTATTGTTCCGTTTACAACTTTTAGTACAGGTGACTTTTATGATATTTCTGATCTTGCTGTATTGACAAATTGAGCTTTGTTTAGCAAGCAACTACTAACAAATTGAACTTAAAACTTTTCTAAATAACCCACACAATCCCAGCAGCGCAGCGCAAACGCTCAGATGTCACGGCTGACAGATTCTCCATGTTTGATTTTCCTGACATACGGCCGTCAGTAAACACTTCCTGTCTGACATGCCAAGAGCTCGGATCCAGTGACGGGAGAATCTGCAGGCCAGCGCGGGTGGGCTGACAGCAGTGGCTCTATCAAACATGGCATGCGGTAGTATTAAGCGGATTATTTTTAGCATATTGTTTACCATCTAGATTTAAATCTACCCAAAGTCTGCCTCGCACCGGATACCTCTAGATTTCGCCGCTATCCTCCACGTAAAGCGCTTGTCAGCCGGTAGGCGTGTGAACATGTTATAGTTTCACTGTGTGATTAAGTGCGGTTCCTGTGTGTTTCAGAGCGAGCGGGAGGCTGTTCTGGTCATTCGTCAGATACTGAATGTGACACAATTAGCTTCACAAATGCACTAGAATGTAATGCCTGTACTTTGGCTGCCAAGATGTGCCCAGCCGTCTGCATTTTGATCATTACAAATAATAGGCTCTCCTCAGGGTGAAATTAGCCCACTGACAGGTTTGCAGAGAGGATCTTGGGAAATGAGGCGTACTAAAAGACTAATAGGTAGACGTCCATGGAGCTAAAACTCAATGTTCTTTGTTTCTTAAACTGTAGTTTTGCTACCAAGAGCATCTGTGTCATGCTTTGTTACAGGTCTGTGGTAATATTTAAAGGAGGTTTCTGAACTTAGCTCTGTTGACGTGTTTTTTTTTTTTTTTCAGTTATGAGGGCAGTCATTAGGTGTTGGGAATCTGGTCATGATCAAATGACCAGTGAGGAAAGTCAGGGCTTGAAGTGGGAATATATACTCACCGGCCACTCTATTAGGTACACCCAAGGCCTAAAATGAACACTCCCCAAGCGCCAAATGGGAGTAAAAATCAACTTTGATAAATAAAAATTATCCCATGATTGACTCACCCTCAAGCCATCCTAGGTGTCTGTCTTCTTTCATACAAACACAATTGACCCTTCGCCTGGAGTTTGATTGACAGGTGATCTAACCAATCATAACGCCATAATCATTTTGTCCGACAAAGCAGTCAGGGGAGTTAGTAGATTAACGTTGGTGGACTTGAACTTGAAAAATTATGTGAACTCATGTCTTTCTGTGGTTGAAATGTGGTTCATTCATGTTTATTTGTTACTCACGCGCTATGTGGGAAGTTCAGCATCCAAAACAACCGAAGTGCGGCCTCAGACAGTGCGCAAATACTCGTTCGTGCCTTCCTGTGCTTGAACAGACAAATGCCCGTCTCAGCGAGTATCCTACTAAACATAGTCGATTATGTCTTCAATTGAGAAAGAAAACGCATGATCTGTGTGCACACATTTTGCAAAGCATGTGTTGCTGCTCACTGCCTCATTTGGTCTGATGCGGAGCATGTGTTGAGCGCACCTGGTGGCTTCGCAAGTCAACCGTATGTTAAGCAATAACTATTAGCTTGATGCTGGCCGAAAAGCAAATACACTCTTCAGGATGACAGTATTAAGAATAAATCGAGTGATTAACATATTTCCCTGTATTCCCAGTGTCCATGACTGGGACAATAAGCATGTCAGATGTTCCAGAGGGCTAGTTATGAACTTACAGCCAGAGTGAAACGAGAATTACGTCAGAGCTGAGGGAAAGTGTCCATGTTCTTCGTTTCACATATGTCAAGAATCAAAGTGCTGCGCTGGTCTTTAGTGAGTTTGATGGCTTTCCAGACATGTGACATGTCAGCAAAAACAGATGCAGCTTGTTCGGTGATTTTGCACAATTCAGCATCCAGAAACAGATTGTCAGAGATGAAAGACACACATGTCTGGATAGATTCCAGTGTATTATTGAAGGCTATGATGACACAACTAACAACTATTTTAATTATCACTTAACCTGTTGATTTCTTCTGTCAAATGATTGGCTATTCCACATCTTGCCCATCGACAACCGCAACATTTAATCGCTCGTTAGCTGTTTTGGAAGTGATCGCATTATAAAAAATGGGGTTAAAGGGATAGTTGACCCAAAAATAAAAATTATCCCATGATTGACTCACCCTCAAGCCATCCTAGGTGTCTGTCTTCTTTCATACAAACACAATTGACCCTTTGTCTGGAGTTTGATTGACAGGTGATCTAACCAATCATAACGCCATAATCATTTTGTCCGACAAAGCAGTCAGGGGAGTTAGTAGATTAACATTGGTGGACTTGAACTTGAAAAATTATGTGAACTCATGTCTTTCTGTGGTTGAAATGTGGTTCATTCATGTTTATTTGGTGATATAAATTAACTAGTTAGAAGAGATGATCGGTTCATGAGCCGATTGATCTGAGGCGCCACAGCGATCTGTCACGATACATTAAAGAGCCACAAAATAGTATTTATTGTTTAAAAAAATTGTGAAATTTGAGACTTTTTTTCATATCAAAAGTAACCTCCTCTGTCTTGTCTGTCGACGTGTTGTCAGTGTCCTCTTTGCTCCGCGATGTATTTTTCACTGTAGAACATGATGTGTGGCATGAGAGCGGCATGGCTTGTCAGACATAGCAACAGTAACTAAAGGAGGCGGGTCTTTGTGAACGGTCAGTTGGAGTTATATTTTTAAATATCCTGACTCTTCCAAGCTTCATAAATGGTAGTGAATGGGGGGCGAGATTTTGAATCCCAAAAAAGTGCATCCATCCATCATAAAATAATCCATACGACTAGGGGGTTAATAAAGGCCTTCTGAAGTGAAGCAATGGGTTTTTGTAAGAAAAAAATCCATATTTAAAACTTTATTCACTATAATAACTAGCCTCCGGTAATTGCCGTACACACGTGTAGTTCCGGCGGAAGAGTGCAACAACAAATGTGGAAGCACAGAGAAGAGAGCAAATCAAAACTCCGGTTATGAATTAGAAGTCTAAAATTTTCAGAGGATTTTGATATAAGAGAAGAGAATCTAAAATTTGTTGCATGGCCCTATTTGTTTGAACCGCTAGAGGAGTCTAAGCTTACGCTACTCCAACATCCTGCGTCATACATCGCGTCAGGGATTACTCTTGTGGCTCAAGTGGACTTGCACAGTATGCGTACAGTCGTCTGGCAGAAGCTAGTTATTTTAGTTTATAAAGTTTTAAATATGGATATTTTTCTTACAAAAACCCATCGCTTTGCTTCTGAAGGCCTTTATTAACCCCCTGGAGTGGTATGGATTACTTTTATGATGGATGGATACACCGTTTTGGGCTTCAAAATCTAGGGTACCATTCACTCCCATTATAAAGCTTGGAAGACCCAGGATATTTTTAAATATAACTCTGATTGTGTTCGTCTGACAGAAGATAGTCATATACACCTAGGATGGTTTGAGGGTGAATAAATCATGGAATAATTTTCATTTTTGGGTGAACTATCACTTTAAACCCCTACTCTTTTTTCGAACGACGTCCTGGGAGGGTCACTCACCCTCATGTCGTTCCACACCCGTAAGACCTTCGTTCATCTTCAGAACACAAATTAAGATATTTTTGATGAAATCCGATGGCTCAGTGAGGCCTCCATAGACAGCAATGTCACTGAACTTTTCAAGGTCCAGAAAGGTACTCATAGGTAAACATATTTAAAACAGTTCATGTGAGTTCAGTGGTTCAATCTAAATTTTATAAAGCGCCAAGCATACTTTTTTTGTAAAATAGCGACTTTTTTAATGATATCTAGTGATTTCAAAACACTGCTTTGAATCTTTTGTTCTGAATCAGTGATTCGGAGCACCAAAGTCACGTGATTTCAGCAGTCTGGCATTTTGACACAAGATCCAAATCACTGATTCAAAACAAAAGATTCACTAGATATCGTTGAAAAGTCGTTTGTTTTTGGGTTTTTTGGCGC
Source organism: Elopichthys bambusa (assembly GCA_037101425.1). Lineage (NCBI taxonomy): Eukaryota > Metazoa > Chordata > Actinopteri > Cypriniformes > Xenocyprididae > Elopichthys > Elopichthys bambusa. The sequence continues at coordinate 961,904 of CM074452.1, read as the reverse complement.
AGAAAAAGTATTCTCGCCGCTTTATAATATTAAGATTCAACCACTGAACTCACATGAACTGTTTTAAATATGTTTTGAGTTCAGTGACATTGCTGTCTATAGAGGCCTCACTGAGCCATCGGATTTCATCAAAAATATCTTAATTTGTGTTCTGAAGATGAACGAAGGTCTTACGGGTGTGGAACGACATGAGGGGGAGTGATTAATGACAGAAGTTACATTTTGGGGTGAACTAACCCTTTAAGATCCACACAGACCACAGGGTGAGCACCCCCTGCTGGCCTCACTCCAGCAGCAACCTGGTTTTCCCAGGAGATCTCCCGTCCAGGTACTGACCAGGCTCAACCCTGCTTAGCTTCGGTGGGCAACCAGTCTTGGGCTTCAGGTTGATATGGCTGCTGGCAAAGTATTTTTCCATACTTTAAAGTGGCATCACTGACTGTGGTTGAAAGATGTCAGTAATTCAATGCCAGTTACTGTCATTATGGAGCTGATCAGTAGATAAAGTTTAGACATCTTGATCTAGTTCTTGAGAATGATAATCCACAGCCTCACACAGAAGATGCATCACACGCTGCAGTTCTTTAACAATGTCACTTAAAGACCGTCTCTGTCTTGTTGTTAGAAAGGATGATTATTAGACTAGTGTGTGAAGTTCACAGATGTCTGTGTGGCTGCAGGCTGTCGAGATGAGCTTTCTGTCATTCTCCAGTGGAGATTTCTTTATCATTCGGCTGACAGCTTCCCTTGAGACCACAGATAAAGTGGGCAATAGCAGCGGCACTCATTTCCTACAGTATCACCGTCTTCAGCTGCAAGGTCAGAGGAAGTGCTGCAGAGAGAGAGGGGGGGTCATTACACATTGATCACTGTGCTGTTTTGCATAAGCAATGCACCTGCACCAAAAACCTCCTGATTTTCCACACATGCTTCTTAATAATGCAGTAGACTACATGAACACTTCAGAACAGAACAGACTGTTTATTTGCCACAAGACCAGGGCCGAGGGAAATTGTTTCCACGACTTACAGTTTCCGTACACTGTACCGTAAACAACATGTTACCATAGCACATCACCATCTTAAATTACCGGGACGGTCCCCGTGGTGTAATCTGAGGTTAAGTGTCTTACTCAAGGGCATGATGGTGATAGCTGTCACAACATCTACATTTCACAAGTCAATAACAATAGCAGTGAAAATCCATGATTCTCCTCACAGATTTACAAACTCAGCTCTGTTTATTTAAAGAGGATTTATCTTCATCTTTCTTTAGTGTGTATTGTTGCTGTTTGAGTTCCAAAGCACAAAGAGTTCTTCTCTATATCAGTGTTTCTGAACTCCCCGAAACACCTCCATTGTAGTCTTGAGTTTTCTTCCGGGAACCACCCTACGTTTGTTCTTGTTCCAGAAGCCGTTTCATTCAGATATACCTCACAATAGGGAAGAAAAGATGAGCGCAACCTGCTGACTTTAAAGGGTTAGTTCACCCCAAAAAATGTTCTGAAGAGACTCGATCACTTTCTACGATGAATGCAGCACGTTTGAACTTCCTCAAGAACCAATGAGGTTCATTCTCATGTTACGCATCACGTTTGAGCTTCAACAAGAACCAGTGAGGTTCATTCTCGTGTTACGCATCACGTTTGAGCTTCATCAAGAACCAATGAGGTTCATTCTCGTGTTACGCATCACGTTTGAGCTTCATCAAGAACCAATGAGGTTCGTTCTCGTGTTACGCATCACGTTTGAGCTTCAACAAGAACCAGTGAGGTTCATTCTTGTGTTACGCATCACGTTTGAGCTTCACAAGAACCAACGAGGTTCGTTCTCGTGTTACGCAGCACGTTTGAGCTTCAACAAGAACCAGTGAGGTTCGTTCTCGTGTTACGCAGCACGTTTACGCATCACGTTTGAGCTTCAACAAGAACCAGTGAGGTTCATTCTCGTGTTACGCAGCACGTTTGAGCTTCAACAAGAACCAGTGAGGTTCGTTCTCGTGTTACGCAGCACGTTTGAGCTTCATCAAGAACCAGTGAGGTTCGTTCTCGTGTTACGCATCACGTTTGCGCTTCACAAGAACCAGTGAGGTTCGTTCTCGTGTTACGCAGCACGTTTGAGCTTCAACAAGAACCAGTGAGGTTCGTTCTCGTGTTACGCAGCACGTTTACGCATCACGTTTGAGCTTCAGCAAGAACCAGTGAGGTTCATTCTCGTGTTACGCAGCACGTTTGAGCTTCACAAGAACCAGTGAGGTTCGTTCTCGTGTTACGCAGCACGTTTGAGCTTCAACAAGAACCAATGAGGTTCATTCTCGTGTTACGCAGCACGTTTGAGCTTCATCAAGAGCCAATGAGGTTCGTTCTCGTGTTACGCAGCACTTTTGAGCTTCATCAAGGACCAACGAGGTTTGTTCCTGTGTGTCAAGCAGGTTCGGTTGACCTTCTGTTCATATTCGCTGATCAATGTCTATATGTAAATAAAAGCATAAATTAAATCTGTTTATCATATAAAGCGATCAAGTCTCTTCAGAACATTTGGGTTAAACCGCTCGATTCATATGAATTCGTTTTACAGTTTCTTCATAACCTTTTTGAAGCGTCAAAGTGGTAGTTACGTGAATGGTCAGTGGAGGGACAGAAATCTCTTAGATTTAATTAAAATATTTTCATTTGTGTTTCTGAAGATAAACGAAAGTCTTACAGGTTTGGAACGACATGAGGGTGAGCAAATACATTTTTGGGTGAACTAACCTTTTAAGTTTGGAAGCGAGAACATTGGTGTTGATCAGTGTGTTGATGTTCTGATTTTAAAAGTGGTGCTTGACCTGAACGTTTTGAAAAGCGCCACTCTGAATGACACTGAATGCAGTGGTGTGTGTGTTTTCCTCTCACTGTGCTAAAGGTTAAATCATACTCATAATCTCTCTGAACACCCGCCATGCTTTACCCAATGCATTGTGTTACCGACGTAACTTCATTCTTCTATTCTAAGATTTCTAAAGTTCAACGTGCTCATTGATTGAAATAAGATTTGGAATTCATGAGAGACTTTCTGATATTAGTTTTATGATGTGTTGTTCAGTGCTCAATCAATTGAAAGCCCACTGAAATTGAAGTACAGCATGTCCACCTAGCTCTAATGCAACGCACTAATCCAGAGCCCAGGGGGACGGAGAGATTAGCCCGGATTTACCGTTTTCATGAAGGCAAAAATTACATTATGAATAGAAACTCATTGGCTAGATCAGCGTTGCAGGGGGAGGATGGTGCAACCGTGCTGTATATCTATAGTCCTTGCTTTTAATATTGTGCACTTTGACGAACCTTCAGACGGGCCTCTGGTTTTCGGCGGTTTGTTAAAGTGATGTCCGTGAGACTAGAAGGTACACACGGCCCTGTAAGCTCTTTAAAAATGCTGGAATTAGGAAAGTATTAGAGAAAACAATGAAATGACATCTGCGCTGCACTTCGTTAGATGAAGACAACGATCACACGTTTACTGAACACAGTATTGTCTGAAACAAAGGCGTTTTTTTACCCAAGGCTATAATTTGAGAGCGTTTAAATGGTGCTGGTTCAGTCAGAGGTCATTTGTTATGTAACTGAAGTGGCATTTATAACCTGTCCATCTGTAACAACTGGCCAGAATTCAGGTGGACGCAGAACAATACCTACAGGCCATCTGAGGGTCAAAACATTGTTTAATAGAGGAAGTGCTTGAGAGCCTTTGACCCTGTCACATGATGCCTATTACTTTAGACAAGCTGTTAAGCAAAAGTGTTCAGTAAATCGGCCTTATGCCTTTCCTGGAAGCCCCAAAGGAGCAGACGCACTGAAAGTAGCTTTTGTACTTGCTTGTGGTGTGATTAGAGAATTTTTTCAGAGGTCTGATGTAAAAATACTTCAGTTATGTCATTGACGGTGTGGAATCTGTGACTAATACACAAATACAGAAGCTCTTTAGCTCTTATTATATGAATAATCCTCTGAAGTTATGAGTTTGCACTTTCAAGCAATTGCAAAATGACGCGATTAAAGCAGTTATATACACTACCAGTCAAAAGTTTGGAAACGGTAAGATTTTTAATGTTTTTAAAAGAAGTTTCGTCTGCTCACCAAGGCTGCATTTATTTAATTAAAAATACAGTAAGAACTGTAATATGGTGAAATATTATTATAATTTAAAATAACTGTTTTCTGTTTGAATATATTTTATAAAGTAATTTATTCCTGTGATGCAAAGCTGAATTTCCAGTCTTCAGTGTCACATGATCCTTCAGAAATCATTCTAATATGATGATTTTATGCTCAAGAAACATTTATTCTGTACAATATATATATATATATATATATATATATATTTTTTTTTTTTTTCAGGATTCTTTGATGAATAGAAAGTTCAAAAGAACAGCATTTATTTGAAATATAATCTTTTGTAACATTATAAATGTCTTTACTGTCACTTTTGATCGATTTAATGCATTCTTGCTGAATAAAAGTATTAATTTCTTTCATTTCTTTCCAAAAAAATAAAAATAAAAATTCACTTTTGAACAGTAGTGTATAATGGTACAAAAGCTTTGTATTTCAGATAAATGCTGTTCTTTTGAACTTTCTATTCATCAAGGAATCTTGGGGGGGGGAAAAAAAAAAAGTTTTTTAACACTGATAATAATCATAAATGTTTGTTGAGCTGCAAATCATCATATCAGAATGATTTCTGAAGGATCATGTGACACTGAAGACTGGAGTAATGATGCTGAAAATTCATCTTTGATCACAGGATATAAATTACTTTATAAAATATATTCAAACAGAAAACAGTTTTTTTAAATTGTAATAATATTTCACAATATTACAATTTTTACTGTATTTTTAATTAAATAAATGCAGCCTTGGTGAGCAGACGAAACTTCTTTTAAAAACATTAAAAATAATACTTTTTAATGTAAAAAGTAATATTTGTTAATACTTCACAGTAAAATATCGTAATGTATGTGTACACCGCATACAAGGATTTTTGTTGTTGTTGTTGTTGTTGGTTGATTGCATTAATAACTCTCATAATTACTTAACTGCATTTTATGTGTACCTGTAGGATACATAGGATATATGCCATTATTGACTTGATGATCCTTTATCCTAAGTCCTAATTAGGATAATTAAGAGCTACAGCAGTGGGACGAATTTCAGCATATGTTGATCTTTTTTGTCATTTGAAAGTTGACAGCTTGTGAAAACGAAGTGTACTTATTAAAAAGAAGAGTAGTTATTATGGAAATAATATACTTTAAAAGAATATACTTAAGTGTAAACTGAATGTAATGTTTTCAGTCACTTAATTGAATTTAAATGCAAATGAATTATGGTTTTAATTTATATTAAATGGAATTAGCTGAATTTTGGACCCACCTATAAGTAGGACACAACTTCAGTTCTTCAATGTCACTGATTGGAAAAGAGTCATGTGAACGTTCCTCAAAATGTCTCCTTTGTGTTTCATGGAAGAAAGAGTCTTGAATGATTTTGAACAACACGAGAGCGAAGCTTTTATTGAGGAATTATTCCTTACACATAATGAACTTACAAGTGATCCGAGGCTCTTGTTAATTCACAAATGTTTTTACATACTGCATAGATGATGTTTTTGAGAAACGTATGTTGTACTACTAACATACTGTAAGCTCAGACGCCCAGAGGTTGTGTGGAAATGTCTCCAGAAAGGGTCAAGGCAACTGTATGAAGTAACATTGCATTTTAAAACTGTCCTTGTGAGCGAAATAAACCCATCCATCTTGCAGTCATGTCTCTGGAGTCCTTGAAAGAGGGATAGTGTCCCTCCAGTCTGAGTTACACTGGTCAGAGGTCAAGTGCTACCAGAGTAAATGCTGTTGATTGTTTGAGGCATTTTTGTTTACAACCCTGCCCCTCATCGATGCAATTCATCAGAGCAATAAAACTGTCTTCACAGCACAGTAGCATGAATATTAATGACCTTTTCACATCAGAGAGGGATTGTTGATGTTGATGTTTTGTCAGCAGCAGATACATTGAAGGTGTTATAACTAAGGATTAAACAATCTAGACGTTTGTGTTAATGAATATGTGCCATATATTCTCTCTTCAGGTATGTATGGAAAAATAACAGTGTAACTAGGTAGAAAAAGTTTGACAAGTCAAACTTTGATGTTGCATTGAGAAAGCCTGTCCAGAAAGTAGTTTTAAAGCTTAGAGTTTGAAGATTTTGAAGGCAGTACAGTCATTCAGAAAAATATTTGCTTTAGCTCATTGCTAACATGTTTCTAGCATGATTTAACACTTTGCTAAAATGTTTTAGCAAGTTACTAACATGTTTCTAACATGAATCAGCACAATGCTAGCATGTTTATAGCATGATTTAACACATTGTTACCATGTTTTAGCATTTTACTAACATGACTTTGCACAAAGCTAGCATGTTTTATACTGTTGTTAGAATGATTTAACACATTGCTAGCATTTTTAGCATGTTGCTAGCATGTTTCTTGTATGAATTGACACAATGCTAACATGTTTTAGCATTTTCATAACATCAATTAGCACATTACTGGCATGTTTTAACATGTTGTGAACATAATATAACGTCACTAGCATGTTTCTAATGTGATTTCACATATTGCTAGAATGTTTATAGCATGAATTAGACATCTGCTAACATGTTTTAGAATTTTGCTAGCATGATTTTGGGCTTCGCTAGCAGTTTGCTTGCATGCTTTCTAGCATGATTTTCAACACTGTTACCATGTTTTCGCATGTTGCTAGAATGTTTTTACCATGAATTAACACATTGTTAACATGTTTTATCATGTTGCTAGCATGATTTAACACATTGCTAGCATGTTGCTAACTTGTTTCTTGTATAAATTAGCACGTTGCAAGTATGATTGTAGCATGTTTTAGCATGTTGCTAAAATGTTTCTGTCATGAATTAGCATGTTGCTAATGTTTCTACCATGAATTAGCCATGCTACACATTACTCACAATGATCAGTCAAATGCCAAAAGCCAAGGAGAATAAGAAAATCTTTAGACTAATTTAGAAAGTATCAATACATGAGGCAGATTGTACAGACAAAGTCAACTAATTCCACACATAATGATGCTGTTGTTGCACTGCAAAATGTGCTTTGACAGGCTTTTAAAAAATAGCATAGAGGCAGAATCAATGAGTTTAAACATGGATCATAATCAAAGGAAACATCCTCAAATACTGATTTTTATGCACAGTCAACAGAAAACAACAGATGCGTGTTAATTGCAGAGAGAAAACAGACACTTTGACTTTCAAGAAACTGATTCTTGCTCCAGGCAAAAATCACACAACTCCGCTCCGCTTCCACTCAGCGCCACTCACATAATCTGGTCTGGAATACCACAAACATGGACCAGCGGAGAGATCGTGACGCAGCCAAATATCAGGAGTCTTGGAATTAATATTAGAGGACCTGAATTATAATACAATAACTGAATATAATAATTGTTACAATACAATACTTTTAAAATGAGCTTTCAGAAACCAACAGTATAGCTACGTTTACATGCACCTAAATAATCCGGATTGAAAAGCCTTCATGTAAACAAAGTTTAAGCTTGATCCGAATTAAATTCCAATTGGAAATTTTAATATGACTATCTTCTCAATCAGATTCAAAATACTTTGCATAAGCATATGTTTACCAGAGCACGTTTATAATACAGTCACTGTTTACAAAGCGTTTTTCTTCTTACGAATTTACTGAGGCCTTACTGAGGCCTAGAAAAAAAGCTTTAGCTGATTGCTAACATAAATCAGCACAATGCTAGCATGCTTGTAGCATGATTTAGCACATTGCTAACATAATATAGCTGTTACGGGGCAACTGAGACGAGAGGCGTGCGGATCCATATGCAGGCTTTTATTAATTAAAGACATGGTTGATAACAGGCATGGGTTGGCAACAAGTAAACAGGTATAGAGTAGGCAAGACAAAGAGTATTCCAGGGACAAGTGTGGTCGATCAATGGCAAACAATATCCAGGAGGGCTAGGCTAAAGAATAATCCAGGGAAACCAGGCAATAGTCCAAGAGAGGTGCAGGGCGAGAGAGAAAAACATAAATGCTAACAATACTCGGCAGTGAGAGAAAGGACGTGCATAGCTTATGTAGGGTGTGTGATTGGCTGCAGGTGTGTGTGTAATCAGTGCAACGGATGATGGGAAATGTAGTCCGGGGTGAAGAGTCCATACAAAACAGAACTGGGATCGTGACAATAGCATGTTGCTGGCAGGTTTCTAACATGATTTAGCACTTTAGCTCGTATGTTTTCTACCATGTATCTACCATGAATTAGCACATTAACATTTTTGTAGCTTGATTTGACACACTGCTAGCATGTTTTTAACATGTTGTGAACATAATATAGTGTGTAGCTACCATTTGTAACTTGATTTAACAGTTGCTAGCATGAATTAGCAAATTGTTAACATGTCTTAGCATGATTTAGCACATTGTTAGCACGCATGCTATTTTATTTTGTTAATAACTGTATCTGTAAAAGCGTAATATTAAGCCTTGTCTTAATGGATTCCGGTCTTAAATGTGCCATGGTCAGCGTAATGTATGTGTGGTACAGGGTTCAGCGAAGGGTAACAGTCTCTCTCCAATTAACTAAAACACTAATGCACTCTGGAGAAGCTGTTGAGTTTGCTATGTGTAAAAGGTTAATAGCTACTGGTCATGACCTCATGTAGTGACTCTTCTGCACTGGTTAGTGTTGATGTGTCCATGCATTAGCGTAAGTATGAGGTACTTCTGTGGAACTCAAATGGATTTTTAATAAGAAAACAGTATGTCAATGATCACTGATGATTCATCCTTCACCTTCATCCTTGTGAGCAATGCTTCTTAATGTTTCATTACATATATTCTTACTAAAACGTACATTTTAAAAGGTAGCACATGCTAAGGAATCAATGTTTTGAACTGAAGTATTTTTGTACGTTCAATGCTTTTTCTGCTTGTATGATTATTATGAATAGTATTGGAGTCAAATGTGAGTCATCTCTCATGTGTTCAAATAAATAACACTATTCGGCTAGGATACCAACCCTATGTAGGCAGCAGACTGACTTGGTTTGGCGCTTTATTTGAACTTTTATTTTATTGCATTATATTAGTCATCAGCCACACTGCTCTCTGAAAGGATTAGTTCACCCAGAAATGAAATTTCTGTGATTAATTACTCACCCTCATGTCGTTCCAAACCCGCAAGACCTTTGTTGAATAAAGTGGTTATTTTAGTTTTGTTTTTGCGCACAAAAAGTATTCTCGACATTAAGGTTCAACCACTGCAGTCACATGACTGTTTTAACGATGTCTTTAGTACCTTTCTGGACCTTGAAAGTGTTGATTATATTGCTGTCTATAGATACCTCTCGGATTTCATCAAAAATATCGTAATTTGTGTTCTGAAGATGAAGGAAGGTCTTACAGGTGTGGAACGACATGAGGGGGAGTGATTAATGACAGAAACTTCATTTTTGGGTGAAATAACCCTTTAAGTCTGAAAAACCCATATATGATAATTGTTAAATCCAGTTACTGATCTAATATTTGTTGGGCAACAATTAAACACAATATACCAACACAGACATACATTGAGAATATTATATATATATTAATTTATGCAATATTAATTATTATAAACTTCAATATTTTTTAAACAATATATAAAGTTTTTTTGTAGGTGGTTCGATTTTTTTTAAGTCTCTTCTGCTCACGGAGCAGCATTAATTTAATCTAAAATACAGTAAAACAGTAATATTATGAAATAAAACTAAAATAGCTGTTTTTTTATATAGTAAACTAATTTATTTCTGTATTTTCAGCATCATTACTCCAGTCTTCAGTGTCACATGATCCTTCAGAAATCAATATGCTGATTTGCTGCTCAAGAAACATTTCTGAAATGCTTTTATTTTGTAATAAATAAAGCCAAAATAAAACCATTTCAAAACAATTTCAAACAGTTTCATATTTTATGTAAAATTGATAAAATTATCCACAAATAATGCTTTTTCGATCATATAATCCTTACATTTCTACTTTTCATGAGTTGTTTTGGTATATAAAATTAGCCAAAAAGCCAATATTATTATTATAATTTAGTTTAATAGTAGATTCCATTGTGACAACTAACCCCGTTGAGGTTTAATGTGACAACATGCCCCACTATTGGTAAAGTCACAAAAGGTCAGTTTGTGTTTGTCTCTGTGGTGTTGTAAGAGCTTCATATATGGACAGAGGATTCTCTGTGCATCGGCCGGGATCATACTTGTGCACATCTGTTGCACATCTGTCTTGTCTTGGATTGAGTGTTTCTTGCGTTCACCACACCACACACGTCTCTGATGCCTTCACATGTGGGTGTGTTGAACAGGAAGATGTGAAGCTGAGCTTCCTAATTTAGCCCAGCGCTGTATGATTCAGCTGAAATGCGTCGAGGCGCAGCTGAAATCAGGCTCACGATAAATAAAATACACCTCGCTCTCCAATAATAGCCCGTGACATGAGGATTGTGTGCCATTGTTGAAGCCAGAGGCCATGGAAAAAATAATTTGGATTAGTGGATTTATAATTATTTTCCTATTGTTCTGTCAGAGAGTTAAATGATTTAATGATAATGACAGTCCATTAATAACCTGCATTTAATGTGACATAATTACCTGACTGATCTCTGTGAGCGCTGGGTGAAACAGGTGAAACAGGTGATGATGACTCACAGATTGTGGGACGGAGATGATGGGGTGGGTGAAGTATGATGTCGTGTGTGTGTGTGTGTGTGTGTGTGTGAGCATGTCATTCCAAACTCATACAGTATTAGGGGCCATTCATGGAGAACAGGTTTTTGTAGTTATAAAAAAAATGGCAAGGTTTAGAGACATGTTCTTTAAAGGTTGAACTTTATCACACGTAAGAAACTACAAAAGACGTGAACGCGGCAGTCAAACACATCCATCTCTAGTGTATGTTTGCATAGAAAAACAATGAAAAAGTAGAAAGAACACTTTCTGTGTGAACGGCCCCTTATTCTCTTGTACAAGCTGCTCTTTTTCATACGGTAAAAGTGAATGGTGATCATTACTCCAGAATCCTTCCAGCCGTCCATAGATGTGTAGGTGAGGAAATGACGGCTCCTCAGTATTGGGGAATAACCCAGCTAACAGGGAACGTTCTCAGAACGAAAAGAGTTATGAACAAATGTTCTTCCTGTGGTGTTAATATAAAGTTAACTGGTATTTATTAATGTTCTCAAGAAGTTAGCACAAAAACATCATTCATGGAGCTTTTTTTAAACATTTTTTTTAAATTCAGAAGTAACGTTCCCATAACGTTTGAAGAATGATAAAATGGAATGTTCCCCTAACGTTTGAAGAATGATAAAATGGAATGTTCCCCTAACGTTTGCAGAATGATAAGATGGAATGTTCCCCTAACGTTTGCAGAATGATAAGATGGAATGTTCCCCTAACGTTTGCAGAATGATAAAATGTAACGTTTGCAGAATGATAAAATGGAATGTTTGAAGAATGATAAAATGAAATGTTCCCCTAACGTTTGAAGAATGATAAAATGGAATGTTCCCCTAACGTTTGAAGAATGATAAAATGGAATGTTCCCCTAACGTTTGAAGAATGATAAAATGGAATGTTCCCCTAACGTTTGCAGAATGATAAAATGGAATGTTCCCCTAACGTTTGCAGAATGATAAAATGTAACGTTTGCAGAATGATAAAATGTAACGTTTGCAGAATGATAAAATGGAATGTTTGAAGAATGATAAAATGGAATGTTCCCCTAACGTTTGAAGAATGATAAAATGGAATGTTCCCCTAATGTTTGCAGAATGATAAAATGAAATGTTCCCCTAACGTTTGAAGAATGATAAAATGTAACGTTTGCAGAATGATAAAATGGAATGTTTGAAGAATGATAAAATGAAATGTTCCCCTAACGTTTGAAGAATGATAAAATTGAATGTTCCCCTAACGTTTTAAAACATAACGTTCAAATGTGACTGCTTCATGTTAAATTGACTTGAAATGGTTACTAGAACTCACTTGATGTTTTCATTTTGAAATAACATGTTTCAGTCAAGAAACCCAATGAGATGAGAATTTTGCTTGCTTTAAAAGAACTCTTTAAAGTCTCTTTGTTTAGTTTTTTTTTTTTTTGGATTGCAGTCTTTTTCTGCTGCCATTGTTTTCCTTGAATTTGCTTCTCAGTTCCATGCACTTTTAAGCTTTTCTTGGTTCATTCCATGTTTTCTAGGCAACCTCTCTCATGCTAATTCAGATTAGCACAGTTGGTTTTAAATTCATCTAGTTTATTTTAATTCAGGACTCCATAGTCCAGGTTTTAGCAATCTGTACTTATTCTGTGTTACAGAAATCCATTTTTTAAGCCATAATTAACTATTCTAGATGAAGGCCTATCCTGGCTTAATTTAAACCCTGTCCGGGAAACCGCCCCCATATGTGTCTTATTAACTCACTGTCATGCATTGTGTGCAACACATTTCTTCTCCCTCTTCACGTCCATTTTCTCCGCTGCTAAAGAAACTCTTAAGCCTCTTAAAAGTACTCTTCCCTAATTTTGGACCTTGAGACCTCTTTTAAGGGTTAAGATGCTTTCTGAATTACTTTTTCTTTATTTCATTTTTTTAAGAGGAAACGCCCACATTTCTAAGAATTTTCTTAGAATTTTGTCACTAGGAGCAACTCTTTGCACTGAGATTTATTACGAATACGAGCCCTGGACGTTTTGAACGTTCAGAGAACGCTTTCATAACTTAATGAAAACATCCTTAGAACATATTTTTGGTCCTCTAAACCTCTGCTTGAGTCTTGGCCTAATTGTTCTCACACTGTGCTCTTTTTTTGGTACGAGCACTTTAGATTTGGAAGATCTGAGGATTGTTCACGCTGTGGAATGTGAATGCACAGCTCGCATGTCAGTGTTTGGCGCAGTGGTTTAACACATGTACAGACACGGTGCTGAATCTAGACGCACAGGTTTGAGTCTGTCCTCTCTGGATCTGTGTTCTGCGGTCTTTGCTGCACTGCAGCCCTGTGTGATGCAGCATTGATATGCGTGGGCGTCCCGATTCACAGGCACACACTCCATCTGTCCTGCAGCAGAACTCGCACTCATCCCGTATGTGGCGCGGGGTCATGAGGACATGATCAGTCTGTGTTGATGCTGCTCCTGATGAAGGCTCTCTGATAAACATAGGACTGTCATTGTGTAACTTACAGAATTAGTAAGTTACACAATTGCTAAAGAATCACAATTAATCACATATATTGTGATTGTTTTCATGTCATTTGTATTGTGCAATATATGTTTAAAGGATTTTTAATAAAGAATTTCTCATGTTTTTGAAAGAAGTCTCTTCTGCTCACCAAAGCTGATTTAAAATAACTGTTTTCACTGCGAGTATATATGATAAAATATAATTTTTTTCTGTGATGAAAAGCTGATTTTTCAGCATCATTACTCCAGTCTTCAGTGTCACGTGATCCTTCAGAAATCATTCTGATATGATGATTTGCTGCTCAAGAAACATTCATGATTATTATCAATGTTGATAATGTTTTTGCAACATTATATATGTCTTTACTATCACATTTTATCAGTTTAATGTGTCCTTGATGAATAAAAGCATTCATTTCTTTGTTTCCAGCATCACTCTTGTTTTGCAGAGCATTCCAGTTCATTCTGTTGTGCTCAGTTTGCTGGTTACATGTCTGAGATTATAATTAAAAGGGTTTTTCAACAATAGAATTTACACATCAAATTAACAATCCTTCCACATTCAGCTCATATTCTGCATCCTCATGACTCTTACTGGCAGGTGAATCAATGGTAAATTTGACCCGCTTGACGTAAGACACCTGTAAAGACTGTGCAGGATTGGCTCATGCAGCGCTTGCGTCCCGCGAGGAATTGTGCTTCAAAACATCTGTTGATATGACTGAAGTGATGCTGTGTGCGTGTGTTCCAACTTTACCACATTTCACGGACAAATTTATAAACAGAAATGAGCTAAAAAACAGACACAATCTCCTTTAGGGCATCCTCATTCGTAAAGACAGTACTAAAATACAGTAAATAAAACTTTTTTGTGCAGAAATGCAGAAACTTTGATTCTCTGGGGTTAGTTATTACTAGCTGTGTATAAAATATAAATTTAATAGCTAACTTAAAGGGGGACATATCATGAAAATCTGACTTTTTCCTTGTTTAAGTGCTATAATCGGGTCCCCGGTGCATCTACCAACCCAGAAAATGTGAAAAAGGACAACCCAGTAATTTTGTTTTGGCAAGCCTTTCTCCGCAAGCATGTGACGTTCAGATTTCGCTCTTATTATACTATTACCTCCCCTGAATCTGCCCGTTTCCACCCACGGTGCCACCATTTTGTTTTCGCAAGCGACAGCGGTGTAGCGGTAACACTGGTCCTGGAGTGCAGCTGTCCAGCACAGTTTAGCTACAACCCTGATCAAACACACTTGAATGTCTTCAGGATTACTAAAGCTATGTGAAGGAAGGTGAGTTGGGTCGAGCAAAACGACCATCCCTGAGCTCGTGATATGTCTTGGCTATGTAAACATTATCACTGATCTGTTAACGGCTATACATATGAGTCTCCATAAACTCCCTGGCCACTAAGGACACAGTGGTATCATTTTATTTATGAAGGTAATGTTTCCTGATAAATTCATATACCAGTCTGGTGTAAGTCATTTTACACCAGACACAAGGGTCGTGAAGTTGACTCTCAAAGATGGATCGATACCAGCTGTTCATGATCTAATTTCATATATATTTTGTGATGTTTGCAAATTGTCTTTCTGAACGTGTTTAGTTAGCACGTTGCTAACGTACTGTTAAATGTAGCTAAAGTTACCATTGTTTCTTACTGTATTCACGGAGACCAGAGCCGTGACGTTATTTTCATTTTTAAACCGAAAACGCTTGCATAATTCATAAACACATCTTCATTCTTGTCGAGTCTCTCCAACAGTGTGTAGCTTTAGCCACGTTAGCCGTGCAGCGCGCTATCAAACTCTTTCAGAATCGAACGTTAGTGATCTGATATGCTGCATCTAGAACAGTTTGTAATGATCTATTTTGAGACAGATATTTGCTGTGTGAGCTTCTCCTGTATTGTTCATGCCTCAGTGTATTGGAATCGCGAGCTTGTGGGTGGGAAGCACAAGCTCATTTGCATTTAAAGGTACACACACCAAATCAGCGCATTTTTTTCTCCCATCCAAAAAATATCTATCTATCTATCTATCTATCTATCTATCTATCTATCTGTCTGTCTGTCTGTCTGTCTGTCTGTCTGTCTGTCTGTCTGTCTATCTATCTATCTATCTATCTATCTATCTATCGTCCATCCAACCATCATCCATTGTTCTATCTATCATTCTATCTATTGTTCTATTATTCTGTCTATCTATGTATCACTCTATCTATCTATCTATATGAGTGTTTCTCGTTCCCATCTCTTTATGTCTCTATGTGTGTGTTTTGCAGGGTTCACCCCCTCCTTTCACCCCTCTCTCTCTCACCCTGTCTCTCTCTCTCTCTCTCTCTCACCCTGTCTCTCTCTCTCTCTCTCTCTCTCTCTCTCACTCTCACTCTCTCTCTCGCTCCGTCAGTGTGTTGTGTAGTATGGTTGAGGCTGTGTGCGCGTCTCTCAGTACAGATGCTGAAGGGTGATTACTCTTCTCTGTGACTCACGGCATTGTGGATTTGACATGATCGTCTGGTTCAGTAAGTAAAACTCACCTCTGCTACTAGTGCCGCATCATTTTACAGTTAATGCACGTTCGCGAGGGCAATCTTCACTGTGGCGTACAGGAACATGGAGCAACTGTGTCCTTCACATGCAGAAGGTTGTCACACTGGCAGGTGGGGACGCATTGGGTTTCATGCTGTGTTTTAAACAAGCCCACAGAGCTCCTGACCAGTGTCACGGCTGTTTATTCTCCATTGGAAGCTCCAGTTACAGTTGAATGGGATTATGTCAAAGCTCTCTTGCATGTGTGCCCTCAGATACGCCTGAGCACAGACAGATTTAGCTGCCGAGCGGCGGCGGGGACGGTTTCCGACACTGAGTATGACCGCTTCAGAATGAGTCAGCCCGTATAAAGTTTGTTGTGTGGATGTAGCTTTCTCAGATCGTCTTCAGGGGACACATGGCGGTGACCTCCAGAGGAGTAGCTTCACTGCGACAAAACAGTGTTTTTGGATGCGCTAGGTTAGAACGCACAGGGGATCTCGTCCGTGACATTGACAGCAGATCCTCATTATTAAGTCACAGTTTCATTGTCATAGAGCATGTGCTATTACAGAGAATGCTTGTTATTAAGATAACATGCTTGTTGAAAGATTTTTACATTAAATTGAGTTATGATATAAAATCAGCTAACATGATTTTGTATATGTTATGTAAGTTACAGACGGCTCAGCGTTTTGGTCGCGCAGTAGGTGTCATGTGCACAAGCGTAAGTGTGTGTCTGCTGTAATTACTGCAGAAATTGACTGTTGCTGCTGCTGTGGATCGTCCTTCATCATGCCGGCAGCGAGAGGCTCGCTCATTACCGCCGCGTGTGGGGGTGTATGATTGTATCTGTAGGGGATCCGGTTAGTGCATGTTGCATTCTGATGCGTCATCCCCGCGCACATGTGCCGGACGTTCACGAGCCCACAGCTGGGTTATGACAGACATAAGTGCAGCCCTGCGGTGCTGGATCGTCTGTCACACGGAGTGAACGCGCCGCGGATGAGGTCAAATGCTTTGCGCTGTCCTGGAGGGATCTTTTTCTCTTTTATTCACAGCTTGTGTTTGTGCATAGAGTACAGTATTAATCATTAGCTCAGGGACTGCAGGGTTTTGGGTGGAGGGAGGGGGTGCTTTGGGATCTACTGCCGTTCAGTACTAATAAACCTGCTATTCCCTAAAACATACAGTTAATGTTGTTTTGTAAAAAAATGTATTACGCTTCACAATAAGTTTCCATTTGCTTGCATTAGAACTAACCTGTCTTCTAAAGCATTGATTAATCTAGGTTAATTTCAGCACTTACTAATACACTGCTGAAATCAAAAGTTGTATATGTTAATATTATATAATGAACCTGAGCTGACATGAAGTGACAATGAACAGTTGTTAACAAAGATGAATAAATACTGTAACAAATGTATTGATCATTGTTAGTTAATTAACTGTTAACTAATTGGACGTTATTGTAAAATGTTACCAAAAAAGTCTGATACATTTCACAAAGTTGACAAAAATACGTTATTTCTGAACTTTCAAAATGTCCTGTTTTTCTTGCTGTTTTGAGGACGTTACTAAAGACCAGATAACTTTGAATAAACATTCTATTAAAGTTAAGTTTGTTCATAACTTTGAGAGAACCATGTCAGAATGTTCTGAAGTTCCACAAAGAACCTTTAACATCCATAGAAACTTTCCATTGCACAAAAAGTTTTTTATAGTGGAAAAGGCTTTAGATTATTAAAGTGCCCCTATTATGCTATTTTAAAGGTTTCTAATGTTGTTTTGAG
The DNA here is from genome assembly GCA_037101425.1 of Elopichthys bambusa. NCBI lineage: Eukaryota > Metazoa > Chordata > Actinopteri > Cypriniformes > Xenocyprididae > Elopichthys > Elopichthys bambusa. Next base: position 944,238 of record CM074452.1, on the reverse strand, counting down.
TCTTCTACAACAGGTTCACATTCATCCAAGGTCAAAAACACTTTAATTTCCTCATAATATCCACTGCAGCATCAGCTCTTTTCTCTCAGTGTCTGAAACGCTTCGATCAAGGATTCGGTCTCTCTAAACCCCGCCTCTCTGAGAGCTGCTCTGCTCTGATTGGTCAGAAACCAAACGCTCATTATCATATCTGAATCTCAGCTCTTGATTCACAGTGATACGAACAGTAACAGTTTTACCGTATCAATCTCATCAAAGTGGATTTGCTTCGGCAGCAGAAAACAGCGTCTTCTCGACATGAACGACACGAACCAAACTCTTCCAGTCTCACATACAACTACAGTGATTGAGGGCGGGGCAAAGAGACGCTGTTCAGCCAATGAAGAGCAGAGGCGGACATTATGCAAATTAGTTACAAACCCACGAGCAGGAAGTGAGACTGAATTACTGACTCGTTTCAGTTCAGAATCGCTTCTTTCTTACATTTATCTTCAGTTTGATCTTTGAATCTTTGCAGACCTTTTACATTCACAAACAGCTTTAGATGAAAGGGAATAAAAGGGGCACTTTTTTAAAATGTTCTTCACACTAAGACAAAAATGGTTCTTTTAAGAACTGATCTCTGAAAGGTTTCATGTTATTGCATCGTTCCCCATTGAAACTTTATTTTTAGGAGTATAGTACCATCCTAGCAAGAAGTTTTGCTTCTTCAGCTGTGTGTTATTCTTCACTTATCATCAAGCTCACATCCATGTGTTCAGCTGCAAACCTTTCATACATGTTTCCTGCCGGTGATTCAGTTCAGAAGTCATGCATTCAGCTCTAGTTTGGCACATTAATGTCATGTAGATGTTTAAAGGCTCTTTTGCTGGTGCTCATGAGCGCCTCCTTTTGCCCGCATTACGTCACCAAAAGGAGGACTTGGGACCCAAGGGTTTAGGTCAGTATTTGGCACACAAGCGTTTTGTTTAATGCTATTAAAATGTGCAGACGAATTGGTTTGTTGCCAGCTTCTCTAACTTAAACTCAAGCAGATTTAGAGGTAAGCGCACAACTGCAAAAATGAAATGTCTGTCATCATTTACTCACCCTGAAAACACATCTTAGCCAGCAGCGTTGAAAGCCACAGGATCATAAAGTAGTCAGTGCTGTCTGTCTGTCCACACTGAACACAAAAAACGACACTGGTGATGTTTGGTTGTGTGACAGTAGTTTTTAGCTTTTACAGTAGCAGGCTGTATTTTCCAGTGGTGTAAGATAACAAAACTCTACATTGTTGTTTTTGTCACATTGAGATTTACAGCCAAACAACCTTAGGCAATAAAAAACAAGCTCTCTTAAACTGTTCTCTTTCTCTCTCATTCAGTTTGTACCGACCATTCATTTAAGCAAACAATAATATATATATATATATATATATATAAAAGCACTTTTAAATAATCTACTCTTTTTGAAAGAGTAGCTTGAATAGAGTTGAACTGCTTTAAAGTACGAGTAGTTCGTAGCTTAGTGAGATATGCTTTCAAAGTAGCTTCCCAACATTGATTTTTTTTTTTTTTATGTTCTCTGAGGTCCACTTGTAATGTTAGCGAGATTTTTACATTAAAAAACAAACAAAAAAATAAATATATAGCTATATTGTTTTGACCCTCTCTTTGAAACACTGTTTTGATAGACCTCCTGCATTCAAGACTTAGTAAACACTCACTTCTATAATTGGGTATCAATTTTGCATATTAAAATAATTTTCAACGTCCCCGCCATTACACATGTGGAATTGTTTTTTAAACCTTCCGATGTTCAGCCATTCATGTTTGAGTCAGAGTCTGATCCCGAATCAGAAGTCAAACCTACCCGTCACTGGGGTTTAGACAAATCATATGAATTCGTACGGATTAGCCACCTCGTAAAATACGTACGAATTGGTCGTGAGATAGCGTTGGTTTTTCCACAACTCAGGGCTTTAAAACTTGTAATCCTCAGAGGAGTCTCTAGTAATCCACATGACATGTGTGAATCGGTGGGCGGGGCTAAAGAGGCGATGATGTAGAAGTAGGCGTTGATCTTCTTCTGCAGAGGCGGATTTCCTCGCACTATGACGTCATACTGAGACAAAAACTGAGCATAGTTCCAATAAAAGCTGTTTTTGTACTAACAGGGAAGTTTTGAGTTTTGAAACTTAGCCTACAGGATATTTTTATAGTACGATGATCTCTTATATATGAACAGCTCAAGGAAAAGTTGATTTCTCAATTCATGAAGGAGGAGGAGAAACACACTAAGAAACATCCGTAGAAATAATGGCCAAAGTACTGTTAATACGCTCTAAAAAAGCTGGGTTAGAAACATAATTGGACCAGCCCAGCGTTTTTATCCAGCTGGTAGTTTTATTTAACCCAACTATTGTTTAAAAGTTACTGTATTGCTTGCTTAAAATGAACCTAAAACATGTTGGAAATGAACATTTATTAATAAGTTTAATGAATAATAATTAAATAATAAACATTAAATTGCTTATTAATAAATGTTCACCTTTTGATTATTATTGTTGCCTCTAGTGATTATGTGTCTGATTTTTAATTTCCAGCCTATTTTGGGTTCATTTTAAGCCAGACATATAGTCATTTTTAAACAATAGTTGGGTTAAATAAAACTACCCAGCACATTTAACTCAGCCGGGTTGGGTTGTTTTTAACCCAGCATATTTTAGAGTGTAACTTAACAGAAAAGGTACTGGTCATTTTTCTTACAGTACAGTACAGTATTTGTCAAGTAAATAATCTGTATTAATGCTCTGGAAATAGGCTAATCTGCCTTAAACTGCCATAAATCATTTTTCTTTTATAACACATGACTCAGAATGAAATATGATTCACGCAGCTGTTGTATAATACTTTAATAATGGCGTCTGAACAGCTGTCCTCATTGTGAAGCCACACAGCAGTGAGAAGACATGAATCGAGCTATTAGGAGCTGTCTGAATCATTACACTGAAAACTTTACATTGCAAAAACTGTGCTTATGAGTACACATTAAGATTCATATTTATGCATTTGGCAGACGCTTTTATTGATAGTGATTTACAGTATGCATTACAAGTGTGATCACTGGCATTTAATTTACTTTTACCACCAGCAAAGGTGTTTGTGAATGGCTATTTTACAAAGGCTTCTCATTCTGTCATGATTTAGCATCTATTTTAATCTGCATTTCACTTTTCACATATATTTAAAGCAAAACATGCTGATGCTGTTTACTGTATGTTGAATGTAAACAGTAGTAGATAGCAAGTATAAGTGCATTTAGTGATAGATTCACACAAACTCTAAATAAAAGCAATATACTGTTGATACTAAAGATAAAATATCTGAGCAGTGGTGGGCTGAGAAAATTTAGAAAACAAATCTCTAGCAGTGTGACTTCTGCAAGCAGAGCAAAAACACGCCGTTTTTTGTGTGTGTCCCTTTAAATGCAAATCAGCTGCTGCTCCCACCCCCTTTCCAGAAGAGGGCGGAGCTTTAACAGCTCGCGCTTCGGTCGCTCAACAACAACAAAGCTGGAGAATCTCACGCAGCCAAAATGACGACAGTGTTCAGCCTTACATTGTTCAAACCGGAGTCGACACTGATGGAGAGACTCAGGAAGAAGTTACAACTTTTAGACGTTTCTGAATGGTTAGTGGATAAATGTACGTAGTTGCTGTGGAGTTGATTCAACTCATCCACTAGCATGTGCCGTCATGTTCATCTTTTGTGTTTAATTGAGCCTCGTTTGTGAAGCAGTCCGGCGTAAAATGACGGCATTTACAAAAACAACTCTTCCTCTTCTCTAAAGCAGCCCAACATGGCCCCGCCCCCTTTGTTATGTGTTCACGGGGGCGGGGTTTATGTACATTTTAGGGTTACTGATGTCACTAACCCAGAAAGAAGCTTGTTGTAGTCCTTAGAGAATACTTTAAATGAAAATATCTCCCTTTGCATTGATCTTTTGAATGATGATTACTAATATGTGATGGGGAATAAAGCACGGCAAGTGTCCCGCTGACACTGGCTATTTATTTGGAAGTAAATAAACCATGTGCTTTTCCCATTACCAGTCCATTTGAGTTGTGTTTTAGATGCAGTTCGCATGTGGAATTGAATTGATTTTCCTGACAAACCCGAGAGACATTTTGCCCCCGCACGGCACCGTAAGCGTCCTCCCATGCAGCCCGTATCTGCAAAGCAAAGGTGACATCCTCTGCGGTAGATCAATATGCAGCGTCAGCACATCATGGAGCCCCGGGGACACGCAGCGGTGGACGGCACACGCTGGACCCGCAGAAGTGACATCTGAGAGGGCTTTCACTGCGTAGCCGGCGGAGGTCCCCGTACTGAGAGACTGGTGGCGGCAGGGAGTCGTGTGTGTGGCCAGGAAGTCACATGTCATCTGCTCTCTCTGAAACGGAACCCAGCCATCGCATTAAAGGGCAGCGTACCGCTGCTCGCCTCATGATGAGGATGAGGATGCTGTCTTTCTGCATTTACATTCATTTCTTATCTAGATGCTTTTTTAAAATAAGAATTAAAAAGAATGTGTGTCACAAAAGACCAACATTTCTTAAATTCAGCTGCTGTATTTACGACACAGTACAATAATAATTCTCTTTAAAAGTCGTTTAATGAAGAACCAGTTTGGGGAACACATATTCACTATTAACTTTTGCCTCAATAAACTCCTAATTTACTGCTTATTAATAGTTAGTAAGGTTGTTAAGTTCAGGTATTGGGTAGGATTAAGGGATGTAGAATATAGTCATGCAGAATAAGGCATTAATAAGTACTAATAAACAGCCAATATAATAAACAGCTGATACGCAACTAGTTAAAAGCGAGAATTGAACCCTAAAAAAAAGTGTTACCGAACATCCCTGCACATATTTCATATTAAAAGTCTATTTGTAGGAATATTAAGGGAGCTATAACATAGGCTGTATAAAACATGGCCGTGGCGTCACCCGTAGGATTCTGAAGAGAATTTCTGAAGCCCAAAGTTGTCGTATTTTGTGGTGTCTTAAGAGGCATATTCTCCAGCCATTGTCATTGTAGTAAATCTGACAGACAAAACTTTTAGCCAATGCCAAGACGATCCAACAACATGTGTTCTGTTTATCTTCCGATGCCAAGTGGTTGAAATTAGTGACAACGGCTAGAAGTGACAGCAGAGGCAATCCACCTGTCACTCAAGTGACCACGCCCTTAATTATGCAGAACTTTAAGGCTTAATATAATTTAAATGGATGAGTTATAAAAATAAAAAAAATTCACCCCCTCATAGTCATAGCTGTATAGACCAAAACCACTTCTTTTTTTCTTGCTGTAAAGTTGGGCATTTTAACATAGTCACACATAGTCTATAGTCTCAAATATACTTTATAATCAAACTATCATAACAGTGTCATTTTAATGACCTCATCTGTTGATATGAAATGCCAGTGAATTGCAGAGCTGGTTCAAACACATCCACATCACTATGATCAGATGCTTTCTAACGGCTGTTTTCTCACCGTTGACATTTTTGTTGTGAGTTTATTTTGTTATTGAGAGGAAAACGTGCAGCACATATTTATATATTCATCTAAACGTGGTTCTCAGCAGTTCGTTCGTTAACAGTATATCGCTGCGCAGGCAATTCCAACTTCTTTTTACTTCTGAGCAAAGAACAAAAAAGAACTTTGCGGCGAGTATTAACTTCGCAGTTCACTTAACGGCCACCGGTGTCGCTAATAACAAGGGTTTCTGAATTCTACATGTAGACCAATTCTTGCATTGTTTCATTATCTTCATGACCATCACAACACCCCTCCCTCCATTCTCATTAATAAGCCTATTATTTAAAATGGTAACAGTTTTTGACAGCTTCTATTTATCTTGAACAATGTTCAGTTGTTGTTCATTGTAAAATTCATATTAACAAAAGCTAAAAACATTATAAATTTACTAGTGTTATGTGTATAGATGAACATTAACAAAGATAAATAACTGCTGTTTTGTTCATTAATACTGTTCAGTCTTTTTTTTTTAAACAAGGCTGCATTAAATTGAGCAAAAAATGACAGTAAAGACATTAATAATGTTAAAAAAAGATTTCTATTTTAGAAATGCATGACATTTTTAACATTTATTCCAATAGAACTCCGTTATTTTAATATTTATATTAACAATGTAACTGTTTTTACTGTATTTTTGATTAAATAAATGCAGCCTTAGTGAGCAGAAGAGACTCTTTCAGAAACATTAAAAAATCCAAAAAACATTTTAGCAGTAGTGTACATGAAAGTATTGTTCAATATTAGTTCGTATCATCTATTATATTACCTAAAATATACATCCTTATTGAAAAGACTTACCTTTTCAATGTAAAGTATGAGAAACATATTTTGTCCACATTTTTTGCAGTGCGAATATAAAATGTCCTCAAGATTCACAAGACAAGTCATTTCTGTAATGTGTTTCCGTGACTAGTAATGTTTGTGTAACTGACCCACGCACTACACAGTATGTGGTACATATTTCGGGCACTATTTCCCACAATGCCACTTTTCTAGTCTATGTAAAAACATTAGTGCAGCAAGTTGTTGGTCACAGGCCAGCAGTTCAGTAGAGTTCGACTGACACGGTATTGGGTGATGGCGTCCAATTCCCAGAGGTGTCCAGGTCTGGACTTCACGCAGTCAGTAAATCATTTCATTATGGATTTATGCACAGGGATTTGGAAATACTGGAACAGAAAGAGGATCGTTAGAGGACACATTATTCTCTAGATGTCATTAGCATTATGATTTGTCTTCACTGGAATTACTGCTATTTCAGACGTGACGAATGCAAACGTTTGATGCACATGTGAGGGTGAGTTTATGAACTCCAGCCCTGGCGTGAGGTTACGGGAGTCTGCACACCTTCACGTGTTTGGGTCTTTTCTTCTCACGGCAGCTCTTTCACCAGGCTGGCGTTGAGAGACAGGCTGCATTAAGGTCTCGGTGGCAACAAAGGGCGATCTCTCAAGCCGTGGTTTGCGTGCAGTCATGTGAGAGACATAGCGTGTAATATCCAGCTCTCTCCGCAAAGGCCTGCCAACCCCGGAGCGATCCGTGCTGTCGTTCTTCAAAAGACCCTCTCTCGCCATGGACAAAGGCGGACTCTCGGGAAGAAAAGGCAGCGTGGCTCGCAATCTCTTTACCCTTTACACCAAAATGACTTCCAGTGGCACTCTTTCATCCACAGCTATTTCAGAAATAACCCCGTCTCCGTAGGGGTTCACTTCCGCTGATGTGAGATCACAACACAATTAAAACTTGCCACATGGACAAAGAAAACCTGTTTTGCCATTTGATGTTGGATTGTGTTTATGAAAATGCCCAAAATGACTGTTCCATCATGATTTACTCCAAACCCACATGACTTTCTTCCTTCTGTGAACACGAAAGAAAAAGATGCTCTTTTCTAAAGCAATTACACAAGCTTTATAGGCAAAATATCATGATGCTTCTTTCATGGTGTGCAACACTTTTAATGTGGATTGTTCACTAAAAGCACATTCGGTTTGATATGTAACGGATGAATATGAATCTGCCAACTTTTGTTGTCGCGACAGTTCAGAAATGAAGTGGCACTGAAAGGTTAATGCATGTGAAAATAATGTAGCAGCTACACCGAACCAACCCTATAGTGTTAACTGAATGAAAATGAAGAAAAACACATTTACTACGTCAGAAAAGCTAAACGTATGGAGCTGGTTATGATGCAAACATCAAAATGCATTCGTTTACACATCATGCGCTATATTAAAGTGTTTTGACAAACTATGTGAGAAATCTTTATTAATCCGCCCCTGTAATTATGATTTGTATGTGTGACATTTGTTGGTGTTTTACTGCCTCTAGTGTTCATTTCACCATAAAAGCAGCACAAATGAGCTTCACCTGTGGTTTATTCCAGCTGTTCTGAAGCTGCCGGATGTCAGCCTCAATCAGATGCTCAGTACAGTTCTCAAAACGAGTACTGGAAATCATTTTTAGGTGATTTATTTTTCTGAAGAAAACGTGAGTGGTGCTTGCCGTGGCAATACTTGGCACCATGTGGGTGGTAGGCAGTTGCTAGGGTGATATGGGTGGTTTCTGCAGTGTTATGGGTGGTTACTAGGGTGTTGCTAGGCAGTTGCTAGGACATTGCTATGTTCAATTCAATTCAGTTTCACTTTATTCTTGGAATTTCTTCCAAAAATGGTCTCGTATCCCACAGCGTTTACTGTCTCACATGAATTTACATCAATACACATCCACATCAAATGATAAGATGCTACAATAGACGCCAATTGAGGGGGAAAAAAAAACAAACAAGTATGTTAATACACCTTTTGTTTTTGTTTTTTGGTTGCTAGGGTGTTCTGGGTGGTTGCAAGGGTGTTGCTAGACAGTTGCTAAGGAGGATGCGTTCTTGAGTTTTATGGGTGGTTACTAATGTGTTGCTAGACAGTGTGGTTGCTAGGGTGTTCTGGGTGGTTGCTATGGTGTTGCTAGGCAGTTGCTATGGTGTTAAGGGGGTTTATATTGTATTATGGGTGTTCTGGGTGGTAACTAGGGTGTTGCTAGGCACTTGCTAGTGCATTGCTATGTGGTTTCTATTGCATTCTAAGTGGCTGCTAGGGTGTTACTAGGCAGTTGCTAGGGCATTGCTATGTGGTTGCTAAGGTGTTCTAGGTGGTTGCTAGGGTGTTGCTAGGCAGTTTCTATGGTGTTGGGGGGGGGGTTATAGTGTATTATGGGTGGTTTGTATGGTGTTCTGGGTGGTTACTAGGGTGTTGCTAGGCTGTTGCTAATGCATTGCTAGGCTGTTGCTAGTGCATTGCTATGTGGTTACTAGGGTGTTCTAGGTGGTTGCTAGGGTGTTGCTAGGCAGTTGCTAAGGTGTCATGGGTGGTTTCTAGTGTATTATGGGTGTTTTATAGGGTGTTCTGGGTGGTTACTAGGGTGTTGCTAGGGCATTGCTATGTGGTTGCTAGGGTGTTGCTAGGCTGTTGCTAGTGCATTACAATGTGGTTTCTAGGGTGTTCTAGGTGGCTGCTAGGGTGTTGCTAGGCAGTTGCTAGGGCATTGCTATGTGGTTGCTAGGGTGTTGCTAGGCAGTTGCTAGGGCATTGCTATGTGGTTACAAGGGTGTTGCTAGGCTGTTGCTAGGGCATTATTGCTATGTGGTTGCTAGGGTGTTGCTAGGCAGTTGCTATGTGGTTGCTAGGCTGTTGCTAGTGCATTACAATGTGGTTTATAGGGTGTTCTAGGTGGCTGCTAGGGTGTTGCTAGGCAGTTGCTAAGGTGTTAGGGGTGGTTTCTAGAGTATTATGGGTGTTTTATAGGGTGTCCTGGGTGGTTACTAGGGTGTTGCTAGGCAGTTGCTAGGGCATTGCTATGTGGTTGCTAGGCAGTTGCTAGGGAATTGCTATGTGGTTGCTAGGGTGTTGCTAGGCAGTTGCTAGGGCATTGCTATGTGGTTGCTAGGGTGTTGCTAGGCAGTTGCTAGGGCATTGCTATGTGGTTACAAGGGTGTTGCTAGGCTGTTGCTAGGGCATTATTGCTATGTGGTTGCTAGGGTGTTGCTAGGCAGTTGCTTGGATGTTCTGGGTGATTGAGCCATTCCTTCCTTGTTCAGGCAGGCCGTGAATCGAACGGATTGTTCCAGTCTCTGTATGTGCTGTATTACCAGCATCATTAATGTCTTTCCTCATTTCACATGGCGCAGGGCGTGTCCTCACCGCATCACATCAGCAGGGAACGATCATGCTCCGGCGTTCTTGAGTAGTTTATACTGTGCAGTTACAGTAGGGGGCAGAGCTTCTGAAGTTACTATCCAAAACTAGACCTCACACTCAATATATCAGCAAACCCAACTGAACACTAGTACTGTTGACAGTTCGCTCGTGTCAACTACACATCCATGTGATGCTTGCCTCATAAAGGGAACAGTTTCAGCAAAGCTCTACTGGTTAACATCACTAATAATAGATATTAAGTATATTTTGATGTATTTATGTTTAAACATAGTAATCATCAGCATCATTTCATTAATTATTTCACACACACACACAAAGAGAAAAAGAGATATGTAGAAATTCCTTAAGAGAATCTTTCCTATTTCTATGATTTAAATGCCTGAACAAACCAAGCTACTAGGAAGCGTGGACATTTTAATCAAGTGCACTTGATATTGCCTCTTTTGCTCAGCTGTAAAGCTCTTTGAGCAATAAAATGTGACAAAACTAGCATTTTATAGTGTTACACCACTACTAACTCTCTGGAAACTGTAGCTTGTTACTTTGAGCTACTGTCAAATGATAGTGGCGTTGGCCAACACTGCACAGGTAACCATCATAATGCAACACATAAAGCCTGATTTAACATGTAGAGGAACTTTTGAACTACAAATGACATGTTCCTGTTCATTTACAACAATTAAATGCGTCTCATTAAATAATTACAGGCCTACATTAATAATGAAAATGGCTGCACTTCCTCGGATTGCTCTAGCATGTCAACTATTATATTACTCATTTGAGGACGGCTTAGGAAAGAGGAGATACTGAGAAAGAGATACTGGTCAAAGAGAGGAAGCGAACAGCACCCTCTGTGCTCCTGTAGACCTCAGTCGGGGTAGAGGCATATTTCACTTTTGAGAGGAATGAAGACAGGCTGTGAGTACAGAAGTACAGTGCGTACAGTGGATTGTACAGTTCAGCCGAACATCTTGCCAAAAAAAAAAAAGTTCGGTTACACTTTATTTTAAGGTGATGTTGTTACAATTTAGTTCAATTTATGTACTTACTATAGAGTTACGGTTAGGGTTAGAGTTTGGTTAGTTACTTGTAATTATGCATCATTTACTGTTATTACTAAAGTAAGTACATGTAGTAATGTGTAACTACCTCAACTTAAAATAAAGTGTTACCAAACATTCAATAAACATTTCTGAAAGTCTCATCTGCATCCAATTCAATATGCCATCGGAAGAAGGCCACTGTAACCGCCATTATTACCCAAAGCCACCAATAAGAATTGTAAATTTATAAACATAGTGTGTTATGCTCAATCTTATCAACATTTCATAACTAGAACCAGATTGTGGTTTGATTAGCAGATAATCAAGGCAGGCTTTTAAATGCATTTGTGTGTGTGTGTGTTTGAACTGTATATTCTGTGTATATCGGGATTGCGCGCTGTCTGAGGCGTCCTTTTGTTTACATCAGCGTGAGTTTGAAAATCACATTTCATTGGTTCAGACTCATGCCGTCGAGAATTCGCTATGAATATTCACAAAGCTGGCATGCTACGCTTTAAAACGATACCAAACTTGTGCGAGCGAGCAGAGAAAACTGCATTTTTCATGGTCAAAGGAAAGGTAGTCTTCTCAGAAAACGTACAAATAAAGATACTTTTAGATGTTTAATTGCTACTTGGAGCATTGGGATCGCTAGACGAGAGCTTAATGAACTCATTTTTGTGAAAACCTCAATGTCGACATTTTTCACTTGTTTTGCCTGCGGCTCGAAATTTACCCGTGCGCATTCTGACTCATTTTGACAACACGGGTCACATATATTTAGCCGTTCGATTCGTCTGCTGTAGGGACACGCGTGGCCTAATGGTTAGAGAGTCAGACAGTGCGGGTTCAATTCTCAAGACCGGCAGGAAATGAGGTGTTCCCAAGCAAGGCACCTAACCCCCAATCGCTCCCCAGGTGCCACAGCAAAATGGCTGCCCACTGCTCCGAGTGTGTGTTCATGGTTTGCAGTGTGTGTGTGTGTTCACTACTCACTACTTCTCCTAACTTGAGTTAAATGCACAAATTACGAGTATAAGTTCCCATGCTTGGCCTTCACATGTCACTGACTTTTATTAGGATCCTCAAGCACAGCATACGTTTTTGGGAGATTTGTATAATGAAGGAAATAAATAGGCATTCCAGGTTGCTTTGAAGTTTAGAGGACTTCCTGAAGGTCTGTGTTCATTTTGAACACTTCATTTGTCTTTGTCACTCTTTTTCTTTACATTCATGAATCAAAACTTAATTAGACTCCGGGCACAGGTGCTCTTGTGGATCATGTTGTCACCTCATTTACAGTGATAGCATCTTGTGGTGATAGTAATATCTTCCTGAATGCATTGTTGAGATATTGCACATGTAGTTGTAGTCCTGTCTGTTCAAATTCTGTTTCACAGTGATGATGCGAGAGGATCTGTCGCAGCATCCAGATCGTACCAGCTGCACATGTATTATTTCCTGTAGTAACCTTCTGGAGGACTTCATTACGCCTCCCTGACAATCACTGGCACAGCTGGTGGAGCTGGTGTTGGGACAGGAGTGGGGTGGATATTGATCTGTCCTGAAGGCCCATGGGAAGCAGGCATTAGCTTCACTAATAAATATGTGGACAAAAACAAGGGTGCTGTGCTGTGTCACGACTGATGCGATGAGCCGGAAATACAGCCAGAGTGTTCTGACAAATACTTACATGTTAATTCGTTCCTAACAAAAACATTCGTCAAGAAAATATGCAAATGTTTCTCTGGTATTGATTATCTGTCCCAGCTGTTTAGTCTGTTCAGATTCAGTCAATAATTGTATGCATCCTGATGAATCATGGTTGGGTCAGGTTTTTTTTTTTTTTTTTAAGTGTATAAACTCTATTTACTAGAAACTGCATACTAAAAAAAAAAAAAATGCTGGGTTAAAAACAACCCAAGTTGGGTTGAAAATGGACAAACTTGGGTTAAATGTTTGCCCAACCTGCTGGGTAGTTTTATTTAAACTATTGTTTAAAAATTACTTACTTAAAATGAACCCAAAATAGGTTGGAAATGAACATTTATTAATAAGTTTAATGAATAATAATTAAACAATAAACTTTATTTTTTATTGCTTATTAATAAATGTTCAGCTTGATTATTATTGTTGCCTCTAGTAATTATGTGTCTGATTTTTAATTTCCAACCTATTCTGGATTAATTGTAAGCCAGCCATATAGTACTTTTGAGTTAAATAAAACTACCCAGCAAACATTTAACCCAACTGCTGGGTTTGTCCATTTTCAACCCAACTTGGGTTGTTTTTAACCCAGCATTTTTTTCATTGAATATCATGTTTCACTTGGAAATGCGTCTTTTTATGGAAGTAAAATGGGATGATTTTAATAAACGTACACTCTAAAAATGTTGGGTTAAAAATATTCAAAGTTGGGTTGAAAATGGACAAACCCAGCAGTTGTGTTAAATGTTTACTGGGTAGTTTTATTTAACTCAAAATTACTATATGGCTTGCTTACAATTAATCCAGAATAGGTTGAAAATTAAAAATCAGACACATAATTACTATGTTGAATAATGTGTCTGTTTTTAATTTCCAACCTATTTTTTGGGTTCATTTTTAAGCAAGCAATAGTTGGGTTAAATAAAAATGCCCAGCACACTAGTCAAACATTTAACCCAACAACAACCCAGTCGCTGAGTTTGTCCATTTTCAACCCAACTTGGGTTGTTTTTAACCCAACACTTTGAAACCGTACAAAAAAGTCATTTAAAAAAAAAAAAGTAGTTAGCTTTAGTACAAGTTACTAACCGAATGATGCTCGAATTAATGCATTTACAGTATAGTGTGACAGGAAACCGAACTTCACAAAAGCTTCAAAAGAAGACGAGGGGGTTAAAATAATTGATTTAGAAGAGCAAATATGATCATTGCCTCCGCTCGCTCTGCAGTAAAGCTACTGGCACAAACACAGTGATGTGGTATTTTGTCATGATACTCTGTTTTTAGCTGGAAACAGTAGCTTGCTGCTGGAAAAGTGACACTATTTTGAAACCCAGAGAGCTACTGTTACGCTACTGAAAAATGTAGTGAACAGCGTCACTGCCTTCAGATCGTTACTCGCCAGCAATGCTTATGATGTAAATTCTGCAGCATTTAACAACCGTTTGTGGCTTTGTGTGATTCCAAATGTGAGAATTGCCCTCCAGGATGTCGCAGTCCGTTAGCGTTAGTTAGCTGGTATTCAAATCGTGCTCTATGCAGCATAAATGCATTAGCATGGATGAATTATATAATCCTTCACCATCGCTAACTCCCCTCCAGCTAACCTTGCTGCAGTGTGGGATGCACTGCCCGCATTTCTCAATAGCGTCGAGTCCTTTGATGTGCACCGCAGTCTCGTTCAGATCACATGAGCGGCGTAAAGACTCTCATGTCCCTTTAGTATTTACATGGCTCTGTATTTAGCAGCCAGAGAGCGATCAAAGCGCTGCAGCTATGCATGTGACAGCGGCTGCCGTACGACGAGGAGAATCACAGGAATAGATGGACACCCCCCACCTCTGTGTGATGCATTGACGACACAATGCCGTGCTTTCCTAGTGCCTCTCTCACTTTTGTGCTGCTCGCACCTCTGAGAAACACTCATGCTTATCTCTCTCTCTCCCTCCCTCCCCTTCTGTCCTCCGCTCTCTCCCTCTCTCTCTGTCTCTGAAGGAGTAATGGAGCGGATCACCATGTAGACAGCAGCCGACGGGAAGCAGGTAGAATGGGAAACCACGTATGGAGCGCCGCCGGTCTGCAGCCGTGGTGAGCGCAGACGTCCTCAGGACCTCAGCCGGGATCTCACGGATGGCTGTCGCGTCCCAGTTCGCGTAACGCAGAGGAGCCTCTCTTCAATAGCAGACAGCGGACCGGATCTGTTTTTTCTCTTCATCCTCCTCTCTTACCTTCTATTCTCTCCTGCATTGCTCTCGTTTTTTTTTTTTTTTTTAGACACCTGTTCTCCAGCCACAGCAGGGACCGTTTTTCCTCATTTTGGTTAAGAAAAGCTACCGAGCAATACTCAGCCACCATGGGGGACATGACGAATAGCGATTTTTACACCAAGAACCAAAGAAACGACAGCAACCATGCGGGAGGATTTGGCTGCTCGCTCATGGAGCTGCGTTCCCTCATGGAGCTCAGAGGGACGGAGGCAGTGGTCAAAATTCAGGAGGACTACGCAGGTGTGGAGGGACTGTGCCAGCGGCTGAAAACCTCGCCGACTGAGGGTGAGTGTCTCATGCCGTCACAATCAACTCACTCACATACAGTCATGCTCTTTCAAATGATAATCAATTCCATTCCCATATGCTGTGAGATCTCTCAGGCAGGTTCTTCCCCACTCTGCTGACGCTGGTTGGCTGTCTTGTGGAGTTATTAACTAGGATGTGTCTCCCAGGCAACAGCGCAGGGGTCAAACTAAATTTGCTACTTTCTACAACGATAGTGTTGCTGGGTAGAAGAAGCCATGCTTCGGTATACGATTTTCAATTATAAATCGCCTCTCCGCAGAGAGACTACAGGATCCGTCCCAGAGCATTTCATTGCACTGAAAATCAGTTGCATCATCTTTAGAAGGAAATGCACTCATTCGCATGCATTGGAAAAATGATTGGCGTCTTTATGATTTGTTATGGTCTGACAGTGTGCATGCACCATTTGATCTTCTTCTGTTAGATGCGTCGACACATAGCTGTGTGTGAGTAGATGGCTCGTTATAAATGTAATGTATTTCGAATATGCGTCCATATTGTGAATCCACTGGGCTTGACTGCATTTTTTAAGATTAAAACAACATGACATTTCACATATACTGGCCTTCAGTAGACGTCTTACCCATGACAGCACGAGAGCACTAGATTGATAGATCCGTCAGCCTGGAGGACAGCATGATCTTGCCTTCTCAGCAAACTATGTGTTTGGTGCGAGTGTTAGGAACATGTTTAGGAGCAGGCTGTTGCTCTGCTCTGCTGGAGTGACTTGTGCTGACACCCCAAGTGTGACATGATAATGAAGACAAATGGTCACATCTACTCTTGTTAATAAGCTGAACAGTTAGGCTTTCTCTCTCAGGACTCAGCAGTGACCATTTAGCACTATCATACACCATCATCTGGGATTCTTTCTTCATTTTTTTCACCAGTTCAGCCCTTTAAGTCGACTTATAAGACACCATCGTATGAAAGAAGGTCTCATTCACTAAGCATGCATACGCACGAGTTTGTGTGTGAAATCTGCGTACGAATATTTTCACGGTTTATCAATTTTCATTCTAAAATGTATTCTAAATTAGGAAAAAATGTAGGGTCACACTTTAGATTAGGGTCCAGTTTTCACTATTAACTCACTATGGTTTTTGCCTCAATAAACTCCTAATAGCAAGTTAGTAGTTGTTAAGTTCAGGTATTGGGTAGGATTAAGGGATGTAGAATAAGGTCATGCAGAATAAGGCATTAATATGTGCTTTATAAGTACTAATAAACAGCCAGTAAGCTAATAATATGCATGCTACACTCTAAAAAATGCTGGGTTAAAAACAACCCAATTTGGGTTATTTGGCATCCCAGCGCTGGGTCGAAATTGGACAAACCCAACATGCTGGGTTGTTTTAGTAAAGGATTACTTCACTTTAAAATGAAAATTATCCCAAGCTTTACTCACCCTCAAGCCATCCTAGTGTATATGACGTTCTTCTTTCTGATTAACACAATCTGAGTTATATTAATAAATATATAGCTTTATAATGGCAGTGAGTGGGACCAACGAGTATGAGCTGAAGAAAGTGCATCCATCCATCATAAACGTACTCCACATTCTTATTCTTACATTTATATTCTGAAATGTCCATTCAGTATAAACTCGGTAGTACAGTCGGCAATGGTAGAGCTATGTAAACGAGGGCTGCGTATTATCCAATCAATGACACTGACACCGCAAATATAAATAAGAACGTTAACCCAGGGTTTAGGAACGTACAATGTGAAACGTCAGTGAAAACCCAGGATTAATTGTTAACCCCGGGTAAATTATGAGCAGTTTGAAGCATGAAGCAAGATAACCCAGGATTCAGTTTACCCGGGGTGTAGAATGACCCAGAGTTAACTATTTCAAGTGTGAAAAGCCCTATTTATGTCTAGCTTTGACTAGCTGGACACCATATAACAGCAGCTAGCTGTAGCTGGATTTTCCAGCAGGCTGGGAGACATCCAAACAATGAACACACACCAAACACTAATGTGTAACTTTATCCCTCTTCGATTTCTTTGAGCTCCTCAGTCAATATGTTTGCCTTTAATCTACGCTTACCTTAGCATAACCATCATGGTTCAGTCAATGCTAAGCCTGGCCTGATGGAAGGAAGTCAATTCACCTCGACTGAATAAAGAAATTGCTCTGTAAGGACAACACAAGTCTCCTGGATGCTACGGCGCATTACGTGGGTATTATTGAGCTGCTAGAGCGCCCACTTTTCTCCAAGTTGTGGGTGTTGGCCACTCTCACAGAGAGAGTTCCTGGCAGATGGGAGCTGAGCGAGATATGGAGGAGCCTGGCGACCTCCCAAAAAAGAGAAAGCATCTCCTTTAAGTCAGCTTGCTTCAGATAATGGTGCCACTAGTGCCTGTAGTCAGGATGAATGCCACACACCATCTGAAAGACTTGAGCTTGAGGTACAGGTTATGAGAATTAATGAGAACTAGGCAAATCCATGAAGGACAGAGGAAGGGATCCTATTTTTACACAGTGCAATGAGCGGGGACGGGTGACCATGTGTTCAGACAGTGGGAAAGACATTTTAGTCGTAGCTGCAACTACAGTAAACAATTTGCCGTAGAGGTAAGCTAGGGTATGACAATGCGAAGCAGCTATTGTATGCTAATGGTCTCAGCGCCAGCTGCGAGCCGGCCAGAAGTGTCTGTTCACTCACCGTGACTGTCCTCCCCCGTGCCTTCCTCTGTTCTCATTTCTATTTCAGTCTGATGGCCCACCTCACTTCGACGCAGTGCACATCTTTACCCGAATTAGCCTGTTTAAAAGTAACCAACACTGTTTCGCTAATCTCTCCGCTCACGTTTCGCCCATCCTGATGTGTCTACTGACTAATTCATAATGAAATGAGAGGTAAAATATCTCCTGAGCCTGGCCCAGTACAACTCAGGCACAGATGTGAGACTTTTAACCTTGGTGCTTAATAGAGGTCACACATTTAGTGGAATGCTTCTGCGGCTGAGGAGCAAATGCTTAATGCAGCTAACAGACGATTTTAACAGCAATTAAAGTAGAAAGAAACAGAAGGACCGTGCATATTGGGAGCGAGGCACTCCATGTAATCCGATGCCGCATTTAAAACGTAAGAGGCCCTGAAGGTCAGCAAACACAACACGACCACAACTCACACAATCAGCATCAGTGGGCCAGCTCCACTTATCATAGCCACCGCTTCACCTGACGGATCCCTGGCGGCGCTTTGACATTGCGCTGAAGGACCCAGTTCTGGAGCAATGACAATGGCTGTTGGCTACCGGATCACATGGCTACTTAAACGCTGAGCTGTGCCCTCCTCCCGTGCCCTTGATCGGCACGCTAATCTAGTCCGCCGGTCCGCGTTCTCATTCCCCTCTGACATATCATATTTAGTCTTGGGTTCCACCAGGAATTGCTCAGAAGGAGTACAATCTCTTCTAATAAGGACAGTAGTGCTGCCCTGATTCCAGCAGCCATTCTTAAAAGGAGAAAGCATTTCCCTCAGAGGACGTATTATAAATAAGAGACCAGGCCACATTTCTCCTCTTCCAAGAGACAGACGCTCCTGAATGGATGACCTTGAAGGATAGTTTGAGTTGGTAATGTTGGCACAGAAAAGTACTTAACGCATGTAACGTTGATCATGGGTGTAAGAGCAATCTGAAAAAGGGGTGGGGACACATCGTAAACCTCATCAGCCTGGCTCATGAATATTAACTCTTTCTCCGCCAGTGTTTTTTTAAAAAAAGCATTTTTTTTAAATAATTCTCACAAATCTTTTAAGACCCCCAGAATATTTTGTTGTATGAATATCTGAAAATGCAGTAAGTCAAATAAGCCTCTGCTTTTAAACAAACAAAAAGCTTTATTTGTCAAAGACTTTGGGCCCTATTTTATCGACCTAAACGCTGGTGCACTTAGGGCGTGTCCGAATCCTCTTTTGCTATTTTAAAAATGGTCGGCGCACCAGGCACATGGTCCAGAAGGGTTGTCCCTGTTCTCTTAATGAGTCATGGGTGTGTTTTGGGTGATAAACTAATCAGAGTCCCATTTCCCATTCCCCTTGAAAGCCAGTTGCGCTCGGGCCAGGGCGGATTCATTATTTACATGGTGGAATTTGCGAGTGGAAAGACTGAACACTTCTCCAGAAAGGAATTCTTTTATTCTTAATATTTGGCATGTTTGTGTGCTGCTGCGCGTCCCTGTGTGTGTAAGAATCAGAGTGTACGTGTGTTGTGCACCTGTCTATAGGTGCATATTACTAACCTGCCCATTAAATAACAAAAAAATTTGACTTTAGACCAGGTTTTTGTTGGTCAATGGCACAGTCGTTTTCAGATGCCTCAAAATACCAAGGATGCGCCTGAACACACCTTGTTTTCAGACCAGCACGCCCGTGGGTGAACAGAAGGGCGCGAGTGCATTTGCTATTTAAACAACGTGGTGCTGGATGTGAAAATAAAACCTGCGTCGGGCTGAAACTAGCAAAAAACGTTGCGCCTGCCGTCGCGCTGCACCGGGTGTATGATCGGGCCCTTTGTGCGGATAGGATTCAGAACGATGATAAAAACACTGATGGAGTAGATTGATCCATCAGCACCGCCAAAGCTTCACAGTTCTTTTCTGGGTTCGACATTTCATTCAGTAACGTTAGCCAGTTAATGAATGTTTAGTGATTGATGATCACGCTACCTTACATGTGCGTAAGCAATGCTCCTATCGCTTGTTTCTGCTTCTTCTTTTGGATCCGGAGATTCTCTTTCAGAAGATGCGTAATAGCGCCCTCTACAGTATAAAAATTCTGTCAATGGCGGAGAAGTGTTGTGTCATAAATGATGGAAAATACTGTCAATAGCGAGGAAAGAGTTAGGTTGTAATGTAAATCAGCAGTTATAACTCATTTGCTGAAATGACTCCTGATGCAAATGGTTGGTGTTAACTTAAAGTTGGCCTTAAGGTCTTTGCACACTGAGTCATTCATATGCGTTTTTTCATATCCGTCATCCTAAAAATACCAGATACCTTGCACACTGAGTCCGATGCGTATTAATTAATCCGCAAAACAATACAAAATGGACAGTGAGGATGATTTTGTTGTCCTATCTCTTCTTAAAAAAAGAAAAAGAAGGAGGAAATATTGGGTCCATCTAATCCTGAGATTGCGTAGAGAGGAAGGAGAGTTCCACCTCCTTATCAAGGAGCTGCGGGATTATCCCGAGCGATTCAAAGTTTACTTCAAGATGTCAGTGGCTCAGTTTGATGCTTTGCTAGTGAGCCACATAATAAAAAGAAGACCACCAACATATATGCATTGCACACTTTATTTGTCATTCAGTGCTTTGCGCTGCGAGATGAAGTAGATCAACTTGCCATTCTGTATTTTGGCGTTCACTTCGACGGTGGCAAAACCCCTCTCAAAATGCTTGCTACAGATGCGAAAAGTGCAGGAAATGTAACCCGATCCAGTTTTTATTTTATTTTTTATGACGGATGAAAGGCAGTGTGTAAATGTGATTGACACAACGTGAGGTCGTATTTATTTTTTTGTTAACGTGTGAAAATTACGGACTCAGTGTGCCGATTTTCGACCCGCTCTGTACTGCTACAGTGCAGGTAGTATACGTCAATGATGCACTCTTTCTCCGTGTTATCTGCACCCAGATATTCCTGTATCATTTTGTGTCATCCAGCAGACCTTAGAACGCTTTGGTTAAAACTGCTGATTGAACTTCTGCATTTTTGCCTCCCATGGACAGTCAGATTCAAAAGTGCATTATGAGTGTTGAAGTTTTTGGCCACAGCCCTTTTCCTCTGTTTTCTCTAGCCAATTTCTACTGCATAGACAGCCAAGTTTTATTCTAAGCCTATCTTGCCAATGGTGAACTACCTCTTTAAAGCTGCCGTTTTATGTGGCCGGCTACATTTTACTCTCTGCACAGCAGCCACGCAAAACAAAGCTCTTAAACTATAATGATTATTGCACAGAAAAGTATCTGAATGATCTTAAGTTTGGAGACATATTTGGAATGATACACATGGCCTCCTGGGCTCCGTCAAGGTGTGTTCAGGGTCACGCAAATGGACGATTCTTTGTCAGACATGCACTTAAAGGGGGTCGGGCCACTCTCAATGACACTGGCGATGGGCAGGTGTGCTTCCACTCATGAAATGTGACAGCTGACTGTCCTGAACGCTTGGTGAATTGTACATCAGTCATGCCTGATGTCTGCCTAACACGGTTAACCAGAGCCAAGTCACTTGCTGATGTGTTGCGTTTTCATTTTGTCACTGTGTTGTTTGCCCTCTTGACCTCTATGTCTATTTTTGCACCTGTGTGTGCATCCCGTGCCGCTGATGTCGTGTCATCCCTGCCGCAACATTGAGCTGAGGTGTTGGCACGTTTCAGCAAAGTGAGAGACGTAGATGAGCACATTCTGGATTGTTTTCAGGCTGACCGCAACAACGGCTCCTGCAGTGACATGCGGAAAAAAAAGCCAACTGATTCCTGAATCTCACTTACTGTAGATTGTCACTAGCCCTTTTACACAGAAACAACCAAATCAAGGTAAAACATCTTTTGCGTTTACGCCAAAAAAAATATCTCACAGTTAAATTGATCTCATTATAGGGATGTTTAGAAATTGACAAATACTGATGATACTGATGAAGAAAGTGTTTTTTCTTTGCATTCACACAGCATCAGTGTTTAATATGCACATCACTGAATGTCATCATGACAAACACAATCTTGTGAGTCAGCTTTGGTGTGATTGTGCTTGTCTTGTTAGATCACTCTGTGTAATCGTCTGATTTCAGACTAGTGATACAAGAAATGTTATTGTACTGCATATATCAAGTAATATCTATTTATTTAATTAAGAATCTTTTTACCTCAACAATTTAGCTTTATTTCAATTCATATTGACCTTATTAAATTGTATTATCTTCCATGGCCTCAAAATTACACTTCACTGATATTTTTCAAGGTTTTTGCGGGACCATGTGACACCTGTTCATCACAATGTAATATAGGCTCCGCCTCTTTCAGCTGATGTCTGAACAAGCACACTTATTTTTAAACCACCTGTCTTAAAGAGACACTTTGTTCCCTGTGTTTTCCTCGTTGAATATTTTGTTACACTTGATCTGCCACATTACGAAATTAAATTGGGTGAATGCAGTTTGATGTTGACTTCTGCACATTTTATATTAGTCATTGAATTGCTTTCTCTTTTTTTTTTTTTTTTGTGGTGTAAATATAAATTATTCTGAACCAGTATTCTGATCAGTGTTCAATCAGCTTTGACATATTTAAATCTGCATATTTGCGACATTTCCATTTTTTTTAAACTTTATACATTTTTTTTTTCCTAATCTTATTAAATGTATGCTTCATCTTTCATTTTAAATTCTTAAATTTGATCAATAAATTCAGTTAGAATATTAAGACACTGTAGGTTATCAAACAAATAATGTTATGAAATTGTTTTAAATATTTTTTTGGAAATACAAATAAGAAATGTTAGGAGGAAAATGATGCTTCTAAACCGCCAGTAGGTGGCGGCAGGTGACCGTCTTAATGAGTGAGTCACTGAGTCAAAGTCATTCATTCAAACGATTCATTCAAACGTCTGATTCATTCAAGAATGAGGCAGTTGTTTGTGAATGGGTCATTGAATCTTTGACTCAACCAATTCATTCAAAACGGTACTCTTGGTTGTGTGATGTAGCTTAGCTGTATCATATGTTATAAATATAAAAACACCACATTTTACCGCAGTATGTTAACTGAGTTTCTTGCTGCGTGAGCCTCAACAGCATAACTTTGTTACAGTCAGTACATTATACATTGTATATTATTATCTATTATCGATTGCCACACACTAAATGAAATAAAAATCCGAGTCATTGTCACGTTTTGGTGATTCCCTATTTGTCCATATTTAACAAGTTATGAAGTAAAATATGTAGCTTCCGCCAGACCGCCTTCAACTTACGAAAAAAGCACAACTTATGTCACGACAGTTACGTTTTTTTTTTTGTAAGTTGAATACGGAAGGCGGTCTGCTGGAAGCTAGATATTTTACTATCTAAGTCATGGCAGTATGACTTAGTTCTGGGTAAATTTAGCCATTTTGATGTTACTGGGATGATCTTTACATTGGGGTTTATAGATAACGAACATGAGACTTTACTCAGCCATTAACAACATTACAGTACATGCTAAAATATACCTTTTCTCACCAATGACACATACGAAAGACAGTGACCCAGTTAACAGAGAAAGTTATCTGGTCTGTAATAACGTTAGCACAAAAACTATTACTAGAATGTTTTTACCTGAAACATTTTGTTAGATGTTTGTCTAACATTTTTTGGTAACATTTTATTTTAGGGTCTTTTAACTAGTTGCTCACTAGAATATTGGCTGTTTATTACGTATTAATGCCTTATTCTGCATGACCTTATTCTACATTCTTAATCTTACTCAATACCTGAACTTAACAACTACCTTACTAACTGTTAATAAGCAGTAAATTAGGAGTTTATTGAGAGAAAAGTTGTAGTTAATTGTGTTCCCTATTTGCTACTTCAATAGTAACGTTCCCATTATGATTGCAAAATGGTTAAAAATGGAATGTTTCCTTAATGTTCGTATAACAAAGAAAAAAACTTTTCAAACAATTCAAAACCTGGACGTTTTGAACATTCAGAGAACATCCAGAAAAAAAAGAAAAAATGTCATAACTTAATACAAACATTAGCAAAACAGTTTTGGAAAATATTTTTAGCTGTACATAAAGCAGAGATCCTTTGTTCGTGAGTTATATTTACCGCAGTGGATGCTTCAGCTGACAACATTAACATTACACAGCTTGGGGAAAGTTTTGGAAAGTGTTTTTATAGGCTGATTTCTCATATGTTTTTTATGAGTTTGGGGGCTCCTGTGCTTGTTAATTGGCAGCTTTGTGTTGGAGATTCATCTGAGCCCGACATCAGAAACCTGACACTGATATCCCAGCTGGGAGAGAAAGGATGGTCAGTGCCACACTCCACACACACACACACACACACACATGATCCCTCCGCCCACGGCAGCTGTGCTGTCATTACTCCACACAGGAACTATGAGAGTGTGGGTTTGAAGATCCGTAAGCCTGTTCTTCAGGACCGCTGGTGGATTGGAGGCGTTCACGTATGAAGAACAGACATTTCCTTACATTCACAGGCTTCCAGTCTCAACAGGAAAAGCCCTTGTCAAAAAACACAGCTCCACCGGCACAATGTCTAATTAAGTTGCCCTCAAACAGCAAGCAGCCATGTTCACCACAGCATCATGACAGATGTTCAAGATTTTTAATGAAGTCCCGTGCTGAAACCTCACTGTCGATGTCCACCTACCTCCACAGATCTAAATTCATGTACTTTTGTAAATCACCATGTCAGTGCAAACCTTTTTTGTTTGTAAGGCACCTTGGAATCACTAAAGCAGGATTGCTTAAGGACAGAGTCATAACTCTAGTGCATATATATATATATATTATTTACATTGTTTTGTAAATTAAATTGATTGGCTTTGTCCTTCCACTAAAACATTCCAGGATGTTTCTCCATATAGTGGACTTCACTGGGGTTCAACGGGTTGAAGGTCCAAATGTCAGTTTCAGCTTCAAAGAGCTTCTACATGATCCCAGATGTCTTATCTTAACTATTCGTCATTTTCTAAAAAAAAAAAAAAATAAAAAAAAATGTATATACTTTTTAACCACAAATGCACATCTTGCACTGCTCTGTGATGCTCCACGCTTTACGTAATCACATTGGAAAGGTCACGTGTGACGTAGGTGGAAGTACCGATCCAGTGTTTACAAAGTGAACGTACAAAGACTAAGTCAAATGCCCTTTACCAAAAAGGTGAAACGATGTCGGGTGATTTTGAAGTTGGAGGAGAAAATGACATTTTTTCGTCCTACCACGGTACTTCTGCCTACGTCACGCGTGACCTTTCCAACATGATTACGTAATGCGTGGCGCATTAGCAGTGCAAGACGAGCATTTGTGGTTAAAAGGTATATGTCCAACGGTTTCCAATGGTTTCTCTAGATAAGACTCTTATTCCTCGTCTGGGATCGTGTAGAGCTCTTTGAAACTGAAACTGACATTTGGACCTTCAACCCGTTGAACCCCAGTGAAGTCCACTATATGGAGAACAACCCTGGAACGTTTTCCTCAGAAAGAAAGACATGAACATCTTGGATGACATGTGGGTGAGTAAATTTTCATTCTGAACTGAACTAATCCTTTTAAAGTGGACGATTCTTATTTTTATGGAATATTTTTAATGGACTTTTTCATGGAATACTACCATCCAATCAATTCCCCACTGACAAAATAAAGCCCCACCCTACATTTGTTCTTGTTCCAGAAGCCTTTTTACTTGGATATACGGCAAAATAGGGAAGAAAAGAATAGCGAAACCTCCCTTTAATCCCTTTTGCTATGATACTGTTTTATTTGTAATAGTCTTTCAAAACTGTGGAAACAAATGATTACATTTAAACAGTTACTGTAAAATAACGACATTCTACCATGTAGCCGGAAAGTTGGAAAGAAAACACTTAATATTTGTTCAGTCAGTGGTAAGGTTGTGTGATACAGTATATATTTAATCAGTTTAAATCAGGAAGGAGTGTTCAGTTGAGAAACAGTGTTGGTCATGCTTGATAAAGCTCAGTCATCAGTTCATGTTCATTTAAAGAGTATTGAGCCAGAAAATTAATTTAGCATGTAACTATGATTAGTTTATAACAGGGCTTTCACCATGAATGGCAGAATACATTTTAATTTGAGGCATTTTAAACCTGGTGAAATAGATGGAGATGAGAATATGTACACAAACTAAAGTCAATACAGTTATAAAGTACATAGCTGATCTGCTAATTTTACACATTGTTTTAACATACTTGAGAAACATTATTTTATGTTCGTAGAGGAACATTCATTATCTTTGATTTCTCTAAGCTTAACAAGTCTGCTTGTCTTGTCACAGACTTTCTATATTAACTTATTTGCAAAGAATCCAGAGTTCAAGTGAACTATATAGGCTACTGCACACCTCCATAACAGAGAGATATTGATTCAGCAAAATGCATTTGAAACTAGTTTAGTATAAAACAATGCGAGCAAAGAATGATTCTCTCTGATATCTTGCAAGGGCTAAGAAACCTTAAGAAGCAAGATGTGTTATGTTGAAGTTCAAGTGTAGAATTATTAATTTATCAGCCCTTGTGAGTGGGAATGTGGCTATGTAAATACAGTAGGAAAACACTCCTGCGCAACTGATACTGCAGGATGTGATTACTATAAAGCAGTTACCAGCAATAGCAAATTCATTTCACTGGCAAAAGCCATCTTCCCATCAGTTAACACAACCAAATCAATTTTTGAGCAAGTACATAACCAGCCAGTGTTCAAAACTATCTCCTTACCTTAGCCCGATTCACAACGGTAAGCTTGTAATAATGTTTTCTAATTTGGATGGTACTTCGGATGGAAATTCGAGCATGCCGCCGTTCATCTTTGCGTCATTACATCACGTCTGTTTATGTGAAGAAGGAGTCTCAGCTAGTAGGCTATATCATGTGAGGATACTGCAGGTGATGGATCATTTATAGCCTTTTCTCACAGCAGCTGCAACAATTAAACTCATCATTTTGATGGCGGATTGTATGGTATGACAAATTAACGTTAGAGATTAGACTGTACAGAAATTGAAATCTACAGGTAACGCTAATACAGATTAAATACACAGTCACGCAATGCTGATGTTGTTAACATGAACAATTTGAGAACAAAGTATAACAATAATAATAATTTGCACGGTTTGATGTGATCCGAGCTAAGCGATCGTTAGATTTAATCACCATTGGCAGCGTGATTTATCGTAATGCTTTTTTTTTCTCAGTTGGTCAGAACAAAAGTGGCAGATTTGTTACTTGTTCAGATGACATTTTCCGGTGAAAATTCTTATTTTGGTCATGCTTCCAAGACAACAATCTGTGATTCAGAAGTACAGTATCCACACCGATGTGGAAACATTAGATTCATCCGCGCTGTGGAGCCGTGCCGATGCTCAACACATGTAAAGATAATTTCACAAATAACTGCAATTGCAGGTTTTGAACAGAGATGGCGACAGAGGCAAAACGTAAAATGAAATTTTACAATGAAAATGTGGAACAACATGAGGGTGAGTAATTAAGATATATATACAGGTGCTGATCATATAATTAGAATATCATCAAAAAGTTGATTTATTTCACTAATTCCATTCAAAAAGTGAAACTTGTATATTATATTCATTCATTGCACACAGACTGATATATTTCAAATGTTTATTTCTTTTCATTTTGATGATTATAACTGACAACTAAGGAAAATCCCAAATTCAGTATCTCAGAAAATTAGAATATTGTGAAAAGGTTCAATATTGAAGACACCTGGTGCCACACTCTAATCAGCTAATTAACTCAAAACACCTGCAAAGGCCTTTAAATGGTCTCTCAGTCTAGTTCTGTAGGCTACACAATCATGGGGAAGACTGCTGACTTGACAGTTGTCCAAAAGACGACCATTGACACCTTGCACAAGGAGGGCAAGACACAAAAGGTCATTGCAAAAGAGGCTGGCTGTTCACAGAGCTCTGTGTCCAAACACATTAATAGAGAGGCGAAGGGAAGGAAAAGATGTGGTAGAAAAAAGTGTACAAGTAATAGGGATAACTGCACCCTGGAGAGGATTGTGAAACAAAACCCATTTAAAAATGTGGGGGAGATTCACAAAGAGTGGACTGCAGCTGGAGTCAGAGCTTCAAGAACCACTACGCACAGACGTATGCAAGACATGGGTTTCAGCTGTCGCATTCCCTGTGTCAAGCCACTCTTGAACACCAGACAGCGTCAGAAGCGTCTCACCTGGGCTAAAGACAAAAAGGACTGGACTGCTGCTAAGTGGTCCAAAGTTATGTTCTCTGATGAAAATAAATTTTGCATTTCCTTTCGGAAATCAGGGTCCCAGAGTCTGGAGGAAGAGAGGAGAGGCACACAATCCACATTGCTTGAGGTCCAGTGTAAAGTTTCCACAGTCAGTGATGGTTTGGGGTGCCATGTCATCTGCTGGTGTTGGTCCACTGTGTTTTCTGAGGTCCAAGGTCAACGCAGCCGTATACCAGGACGTTTTAGAGCACTTCATGCTTCCTGCTGCTGACCAACTTTATGGAGATGCAGATGTCCTTTTCCAACAGGACTTGGCATCTGCACACAGTGCCAAAGCTACCAGTACCTGGTTTAAGGACCATGGTATCCCTGTTCTTCATTGGCCAGCAAACTCGCCTGACCTTAACCCCATAGAAAATCTATGGGGTATTGTGAGGAGGAAGATGCGATATGCCAGACCCAACAATGCAGAAGAGCTGAAGGCCACTATCAGAGCAACCTGGGCTCTTATAACACCTGAGCAGTGCCACAGACTGATCGACTCCATGCCACGCCGCACTGCTGCAGTAATTCAGGCAAAAGGAGCCCCAACTAAGTATTGAGTGCTGTACATGCTCATACTTTTCAGTTGGCCAAGATTTCTAAAAATCCTTTCTTTGTTTTGGTCTTAAGTAATATTCTAATTTTCTGAGATACTGAATTTGGGATTTTCCTTAGTTGTCCGTTATAATCATCAAAATTAAAAGAAATAAACATTTGAAATATATCAGTCTGTGTGCAATGAATGAATATAATATACAAGTTTCACTTTTTGAATGGAATTAGTGAAATAAATCAACTTTTTGATGATATTCTAATTATATGACCAACACCTGTATGTGTATATATATATATATATATGTTTGGTAGCTGAGCTTTAAATCAGTTTCGGTTCATTTGTCACTAACAACATGGAAATTCAGTTTTTAATGCATACTTTATGCATATTTTTTACAGCACACATGCTGCATTCTTGTAAAAGAATTAAATATGGCATATGCCTTTCAGCTGAGCATTTACTTCTATTGCTGGTACTGTAGTCTCAAACACAGCGCAGTGATGTACATATGTGCATAAATGCAGGTGTTCTCATATATTTCTCGTCTCCATGTGCTGCAGAGTGAGTGCCCAGCTAATACCCAGAGTGCTTTATGTGTAGGGTTTCCATGGTGATCTATTTTTAACCACAGTGAAAAAGCTAGGCATTAAAATATGCATTATTGTTGGCCCTCTCACTCTCTCCCACTTTTAAAAGGGTAATTTTTGAATATCATATCAACCGCATAAGCATATGCAAATATGTCTACCGAAAGTGAAAATGTGTAAAAATTCCATCACAGTTTCAGCTGCATGCTGTATAAATAGCAAAGATAAGATTCACAGTAAGTGCAAAAATCAATTTTTCATCACTTTAACGCACACTTATTCCCTGCTCTCTGTCTATATTTGTCCCACATATACGACGCTTCATGATGAGTGTGTACATGTCCTGGTTTTAGACACTAATTAATATGATATTCAGTGGTCTCATAAGTCCCGAGAGCATGTCGATTCACACTTGTTCAGTGAGTAATGAGGTCAACTTCACTTCTGTAGCGCTCGCTTCGTTCATTCCTTCGTTCTTCCTTCCCCAGTTTCTCTTTATCTTAATTCTTATTTCATCATTTCATAAAACACTGTAAGCACATCATGGCAGACAAACTCATCAGTGTGCTTTAAAGTGCACACTCTTTAGATTTAGAGGCGATAGGTCCATTCGATGTGTGTATTGCATTCCAGTCTAGTATACTGAAGTTAGATGGTGATCTGTGTGAGAAACATTTCTATTGTTATACTGTGAACTTGTTCCTCTCTCTTCTGACATGATAGTACACTTTAGCATGAATGTAATGTTTTTGGACACTTAATTGCATGTTATTTACAATAAAATATAGAAACAAAAAAATGACTGTATCACAATTTAATCAGCAATGTTTACAAACATCGACACAATTTGCAAATAAATTAAATTAAAATGTATTATATATTTATATGTATTATACTATATATTTATATTAAATGCAATTAGTTGAACTTTGATGTGATATTTTGACCCACTTAATCCTCTGGTGCTCTTCAGTCATTTATGAATGAACATTTTTTGGGGGGGAATTTTTTACTTCATACACACACACACATATATATATATATATATATATATATATATATATATATATGTAAGCAATAAGGTACGAGAGGCTGTGCTGTATCGTGAATAAGTCACTGATAGTCGTGACTTATTCACGATACAGCACTTGCCTCGAGTACCTTATTGCTTTTATAAAATGGTTACCACACAATACAAATATTAAAGCCAAAAATTATCTATCAATGCAACTTTCATGAAGTAAAATCACTAAAAGCCTTCCTTCCGCCAGAAAAAATAGTCCCTGACTGTGAACAGCAACAGAAGTTACATTAGTACGCCCCTAGATGGCAGCAAAGACTGTCTTTATGAGTGTGTCAGTCAGTAGAGAAGACTTTTACATTGAAAAAAACTGAATTGTTGTGAACACGGAACAAGACGCAACTGGCAAACGCTTTGACTAGTGCTGTCAGTCACGGGAAAACCCCTTAACTGTTAAAAGGACAAGATATCGCAGCAGACATTTAAACAGATGTTTTATTATGAACATAGGACTGAAAATGCTAAATCTGACCTAAATTTGAATAAATGCTTTATAACTACTGCATAAAGTATCATAAAATCCCCTAAAAAAAACATAATATTAAATAAAAAAACATGATCAAACTAAAATATACTACATTATTTTCATTGAAATTAATTTTTTAAGAAAGTGTCATTTTTGAGTACTTAAGTAAGACTTAAGTACATCTTTACATGTAATTTGATCATTCCTTATATTATATTTGAAATATGGTTAAAAGTATACTTCTGTATAAAACATTAAAGTATAATACTGACAAGCATTTATAGTAAACTAAAATATTTCTTTTGAAACTTGTATGTCATACATTTGTAATTATAGATTTGTAATGATTAAGTTGAAGTATTAAATTTAAATGTATCATCAAATAACACACTGCAGTTAATTATAATCAAGTACTTTACATGTGCAAGACATAAAATGAGTGCACTTTAAAGCATGAGTCATTAAGAAAGGGTTACGCTTTATTAACGACATGCACTTACTGTAGGGTTAGGAATAGGGTTTGGTTTAGGGTTATTTGCTTGTAGTTATTTAAGTACATGTAACATATGTATAACAAAGACACAAAGTGTTACCAAACAAAAGTGTTCTCTCTTTAAGTACACTTGAGTGGCCTTTGACTATATTAATATCATAGTATCTGCAAGTACAGTTATACATTTAAAATTGTAAGTAAGTGCACTTTCATTACAATTAAGGGCACTTGAGGGCTCTGCTGCAGCTTTAAATGTTCTGAAATGTGGAACATGCAGAAGCACAAATGGGAATTAACAGCATGTGAGCGTCATGTTGCTCTGGTGCTTTACACTCCAGTTCTACTGTACACCATAACAACATATTTTTTTGCCACTGTTTAATATCAATCAAGATAAGCTATAAATAGAGCCATAAATGCTGAACACGATTGACAGACTTATGTTCGCAGGCTTCCTCAGTGTCTAATAACAGAGGGCTCTGAAAGGCACGAGGCAACTTTATGAATCCATATTTGTGTCGCACATGCAAGACTGCAGTGATTTATTTCTTTTCCCTGTCATTTTTAATCACTTCAACATGATTCAGCCGTTTGCTGACACCTGCTAATGACTGTGTTTATGATTCGCAGTCTAAACCACATGAAACATTAACATATTTATGTCTCCGCATGCTGTCTTCCTGTTCCCTTTAATAAACCTTTAAGCCACGTGATGACAAGCGTGATCGTGTGCTCTGAACTCTGGCTTTGCTGAAGTCGCACATACAGTATGTGCGCATCTCAGCAGTTGTGGTCCGTGTCGATCGCAGGAGCCGGGCTTGTGTTCATGGCCAGCAGCTAATGATGAAAGCGCTGCTGAGACCCACGCGCTCAGCCACGTTTGATTCTGTGCGGGTGGGATCGATGCTGAGAGATCCCCTCCACACACACACATACACTCAATTAACACGGAATGGTTAATGAGTTTATTTTTAGCCCAGTGTGCTATTTGCAACCTGTGCATTTTTCCCCAGCGCGAGGAATAGTTTTGTGGCTGCCTTCCCCTTCCTCTTTGCTCTCTCTTCCCGTGTGAAGCTCTCAGTCTCGGGCCGCTCTGGTTTCGTGTTCCCATGGAAGCAGCCACCATCTTATATCTCACTGCTTTAGCTCGTATAGACTTTGATGATACTTTTTGGTGTCAGCTGAAGAGTGTGTTTCCTCCGATCACAACGTGAGTGAGGAGGCATCATCGCCTGCAAGTTATGCAGAAAATCTCAAGGTCAAATATAAATTTATGAACAACTGAGTGTGTATTATTGTCAGTACTGCTTCACTTTTGTCATCGTTTGTGGTTGTTCACACAGAACACAATCTTGTATTCAAAAACAGTTTGGGATCAGTGTTGTTTTTTGTTAATATTTTGAATTATTTTTAAAGCAGTCTGCGTTGTTTTATTGTTTTATGTTTCCTGGGGTGCACTTATAATGTTAGTATGCTTTTTACAACAAAAATTGCCATAATTTAGAAATAAAAGGCATTTTTTCCTACCTCTGATTTGAACGCTCTGTTTTAAGGGGCGTGTCTGCTGTGAGACTTCAGTGTTAACGCCCACTGCTGTGATTGGCTATCATCTTTCCATTTGAAATAGCCAAGTTTTACTCTCTCTTTTAGCACTTTTTTTTACTATTACAGCTCTCAAGGTTAACCAATCATGAAAAGTGTTGATTATAGCATTACATTTCGATCTATGGCATTATATTTTAGATCGTGGCATGAAAGGTTGCAGTGATGAACATTGTAGTCGAGTTGCTCATGAAAGCAGTGATCTCGTCATTTCAAATCAATTTCTGCACACTGCTTTCATCTTAACTAACAGTGTAAATGCAATAAAACTAAGAGATTCGTTAAATAAAACGGGAGTTTCCAGAACTCAGTCACTGATAAACTCGCGCTGTTTGATTGACAGCTCCAGCGATTGTAAAGGGAGCGTTCTTTGATCGCTTTCTTAATATAAATTTAATCACTGTTTAAATAACAGATTATTTTCATCCTACTAAGAGAAACAACGTGAAGTTGAGCGTTTAGTCACTGGTTTGATTTAATGACATATAGACAAAGAACATGAATCATTAATATCAGATCAGGCATCAGAATTAACACATGTTGTTGCATTACTGTCGAGTCCGTATCGTAAAAGTCTGTTTGCGCCGAAATGCGATTGATTTACCAAAGAATCCACAGTGAAATGTAATGAATACAAATAAATAAAGCTCAAACGAGACATTCACATTGTTGAAAATAAATAACCATATTCCTAGCATTAGGATCCTTTGAAAGGTAATGTTATTTTTAGTCCTGTATCGCTCTTCTCTAATCCTCATCTCACTAACACGCCAGTGGGCGGGGCTAACATTGAAATGATGAAGTAGGCGTTGATTTCTTCTGCGGAGGCGGAGTTTCACCTGTCATAGATAGGCACATTCTAGGATCAGTCGTTCTCCGGGTCTGGCGTCAATAAAAGCTTTTATTGGACTAACAAGGAAGTTTTCACTTCTGAAACTTACAGGATATTCTTATAGTACGATGACCTCTTATATATCAAAAGCTCAAAGAAAAGTTGATTTCTCAATTCACACGGATCCGTGAAAAAGACTAAGATCGCTGTATTCTGCTGCCAGGCCAGTAGATGGCGATGTCACTTTGTAAAGAAACACTACGCACCTGTAGACTGAACACGTAACACGTATGCGCATGATGTCACTGCTTTCACATATTTGTTAACAACGATATAGTTTTCAAAAACTTGCACTTTGAAACCTGCTTTCAAAAGTTTGCATTTTCAGGAATTGTCATGTAAATGAATGGCCAAAATGCATAAAAAGTTTCGTTTTTAGTTGAAAGTTCCTGTATTTGACACCAACATTATAGTAAAGTTTGCAGATGATACAACTATGGTGGGGTTGATCACGAATAATGACAAATCCGCTTATAGAGCGGAGGTGCAGAAGTTGGCGGATTGGTGTTTGGAGAATAATCTATTGTTGAACACTGGGAAGACCAAGGAGCTCATCATTGATTTTAGGATATCCCAGGATGGGGCTTATGCTTCGGTTTTCTTCAGTGGAGAGAGGGTGGAGAGGGTGCCCAGCATCCGTTTCCTTGGAGTCTATATTGCAGAGGACCTTACCTGGGCCACAAATACCACTGCGCAAGTAAAAAAGGCACAGAAAGCAGTTGTTTTTCTTGTGGACACAAGTATCTGTAAGGACTCCACACACCCAGGTCACCATTTCTTTGAACTGTTACCATTAGGTAGGCGTTATAAAACCATCTACTCTCGCACAACCAGATATAAGAACAGCTTCTTCCCCAGAGCTCTGGATGCTCACACTGTAACTAACTATTTACACATTGCTAATGTGTAGTGTTTAATAGTGAACACTGTGACCATTGCCAAAGACTGTCTCTTGAATCTTGTTCTTGCACTTTAACTTTTATTTGTTTACTGCTGTGGTATTAATGTTTATATATAATGTTTTTATTGTCATAATATACTTTTCTGCTCATAATTATACAAGCATATTGTGAATGTTGCTATAATTATGAACATATGTGCAATATTGATGTTGTTTAAAAGTATTTCTGCACTACCTTACTTTATGTGGCAGTATACTGTGGTTGCACTACTGTTTATATTGTTTAATTTATACTGTCCGTTGTTACTATTTTATTGTATTAGTTATTTATTACTTACTGTTTAGGTAGTTGTTGTGTCCTACGGTATGCATACAATGACAATAAAGATTCTTATAAAACGGTTAGTTCCTGTCCTTGATTCTGATTGGTCAATAGCTGTGTTTTATTCACAATAAAACACGACTATAACCGCTTCACCCAACGGTATTGTGTATTGTTCATTGAATCTTACAGTATCGTGTAGAAGAGTATTGTGAGAAAGAGATCGAGTGAGCTTATTAATAAAACATCTGTTTAAATGTCTGCTGCGATATCTTGTCCTTTTAACAGTTAAGGGGTTTTCCCATGACTGACAGCGCTAGTCAAAGCGCTTGCCAGTTGCGTCTTGTTCCGTGTTCACAACAATTCAGTCTTTTCAATGTAAAAGTCTTCTCTAGTGACTGACACACTCATAAAGACAGTCTTTGCCGCCATCTAGGGGCGTACTAATGTAACTTCTGTTGCTGTTCACAGTCAGGGACTATTTTTTCTGGCGGAAGGAAGGCTTTTAGTGATTTTACTTCATGAAAGTTGCATTGATAGATATTTTTTGGCTTTAATATTTGTATTGTGTGGTAACCATTTTATAAAAGCAAAAAGGTACTCGAGGCAAGTGCTGTATCGTGAATAAGTCACGGCTGACTTATTCACAATACAGCACAGCCTCTCGTACCTTATTGCTTACTTATATTCTTCTTATAAAATGGTGTCATTTAAACAGCCCTTCAGTTTTAGTTTTACTTAATGATACTAACTCTGGGTGGGATTCAGGCATTTCAAGACATGGTTATAGACATTTACAACCTTTAACATGACACAGAATCATAAAAACGCAGCACTCATGGTATAAGATACTGATGAAATAGCAAGACATTGCAGTGGAAACCCGTCCTGTGTGACCAGCCCATAACATGCTGTTTCATTACTGCTTGTTTCATGTATTTGTAGTGTTTTAAACTATAGCAACACTATTAACATTTTTTTTTTTGTAGTATAATGCTGTTTTTCAGTAACAAGCTACAAGTTTTTAAAGAAATTAATACTTTTCTTCCACAAGGACACGATAAATTCATCAGAAGTGACACTACATTTATAGTCGGTGTTGTGGGTAACTCATTACAAGTAACGCAATTTATGTCACCAGATTACTTTTTTCAAGTAACTAGTTTTAAATTTGCCAAAAAAAAAAAAAAAAAAAAAAAATCTGATTTACTTTTTCAAGTAATGCAAGTTTTCCCATGTATTGACTGACAGCTCTCCTGTCCTCATGTTGTGCATTTACTCATCTCACTTGCACAAAAATAGATTCAATATTCCTCAAAATGAATACAAACAACGCAATGAAAGGCAAACCTGCAATAATTGGAAGCTAATGCTTCTGTTAATCAGTTTGTATTGTATCTAACGAGTTCTTTAATTGCTTTTTTGCTGTTTGCATGTAGCTTGGCAAACTTTAGTTTCAGAGCAGCTTCCCAGCACTGATCACCATTGTTTTTGCAGTGATGTGCAGGAGAAATGATATACATGCGTGTCGCCAGCACGGTTGATCTTCAGAAGAGCAGCGCTCAGTAATGACACTCACACTGGCCGAACAGTGCGGTCACAAAGAGAGGACAGCAGCTGGTGAATGTGGGCCAGGGAACCGAATCAGTGCAGCACAGCTGGATCCACAAACACACGCCACAAATCCTTGACTTGGCCCGATCACGTTTGCCCAGCTACCGCTGCCAGCTCTGAACGCACTCCAAGAGTGTGGAGTCATGGCATGTGTTTGACCAGCGTGTTAATAAACCAGAGCGGAGTCTCTCTGGTGCTGATCAGTGGCCAGTGTGAAATTCTGATATGATGATTTGCTGCTCGAGAAACATTTCTGATTATTATCAATGTTGAAAACAGTTGTGCTGCTTCAGATTTTTGTGGAAACTGTCTTAATGTGCACCCGTAAGTTTAGCTGAACCGATACTAGCCTAAGTATACAGGGCTTCCTTAATTTCACTAATTAGTGCACTAGTTGTTCAGGCAGCTGACTAGTGTATTATGCAGTGTAGTTCTGCAGATCATAGCTCTCAGTGTAGATGTGGTGTGAGTGCAGAAAGGCTTTACGTAAGTGTGTCGAACAGCCTGTGCTGTGAGTCAGCAGGGTAATTGGAGACTGTGGGTGACATGAGGGCCCAATCTTACTCTGAGAGATGGATTGCTCATTTTCCCTTCGTGGGCACGGGATGTAAAGCCTTTTTCTGCTGGAGCGGAGAGGAACGTTACATTGCTTAACTGATGCTGGGGACCGAGACGCTCCATGGCGATACATTAATATTCACACTCTTCTCAAAAGCCGCAGGACTCTGGCACTCGGTTCCACACTGAAAAAAATTATACTTTGGAGAAACTTAAAAAAAAAAAAAAAACTTTAATTTGTTGCAGCCAAAGTTATTCGTTTTTCTCAAATTGTAGTTATGGTTTAGTTCAAACTAGAGACCCGCACTCCTGCGGGACCGAAGCAACAGAGTGAGGCGGGGGACAAGATCTGACGGGAGAGTAAGCTGCCCATAACTGCTGGTCTAGGATCAGTTTTCTTCATAATAATAGCATATTGGCGAAACAGATTTGACGAGCAATGCATGTTTGTGCTGTGGATCGTCAAAGGTTTCTATTTACAATGCGTTTCTACAGGGTTGAGCAATGTAGTGAATCACAGACATATCTGTTGATCTCTTGAACGCAGTGGCCAATCAGAAGTCAGAATCCCCGCTCAAAACGCTGGAGTTTTTGTTCAGTTCTGCAAATCCTCTTGCTATAACAAACAAAGTGAGGACACAATGTAAATAAATGTTTCACTGTGCAGTCGTAGGCCACTTCATTGATTGTAATGGAATTTTGTGAGATCTCAATGACCTAAAATGAGTGACTTCATTAAGGGGGCGTATACCATACCAAATCATGCATGCAGTAGCCTCTGCTTGCTTTTCTGCTCAGATTAACAATGTAGGTACTTTATTTACAAATAATGAAATAATTTCTTGGGAGTGTTTACGCTGGGATGTGTAGGGTGTGGCTAGGCGACACATAACTTGAAACTATTTCATGGTAATTTCATGGATGTTTTGAAAAAGAAATCAATTTATACTTTTACCTGCGGACTTTTGCAGGTGGGAGCGGGACAAAACATGAATGTTGCAAGTGGGAACGAGAGAAGGTAACATATATTTTTGCGGGAGCGGGACAGAATTCCTCAGAAAAATCAGTCCCACACAGGTCTCTAGATCAGTCTCTAGTTTTTCCTTCTTCGCACACTGTTGGTAAATTCTCACACTGCTGACCAGGAGTGACACACAAGCCTTGCCGTTTCAGAGATGCTCTGACCCAGTTGCCTTGCCACAACAATTTGGCCCTTGTCAGGATCTTTATTCCTGCTCTCCTGCATCCAACACGCTGGTTACCAGAACTGATTGTTCGTTGACCATCTAATCTATCCAGACCATAATATGTGGGCTTGTTAGGGCTTGATATTCTCTTCACTTGTTAGTGGTCATAATGTTTTGGCTCATCAGTGTATATATATAATCCTAACCCTATATATATATAACTTCACCTTAAACAAATCTAAATTAGTTATAATATAAAAAAAGATGAATTAAGAATTAAGTATTATTTGCTTTAGACAAACTGAACAAAACAGGCTTAAACCATGCTTTTCATTTAGACCAATATAAAAATGCACTTTAAATAACAAGTAATCATGTGACTCCTTATATTGAGATGGCTCCTGCACTGAGCATTGTTAACTAGGCTTTGAGGAAAGTCACGTGACCGAAACGTTCGCCACTCTTTCATTAAAGCAGTGGTTTCATCTTGCAGTTGATGGTTCCCCTTCATTGTTAGAGTGTGTGGGCTTTTCTGAAGTGTTTCCATAGTTAGAATCAATTGACCATCAATAGAGGTAAATGCATTTTGCCCCCAGAATGGTGTAGTTACGGTGTCGAGCAGCAGGTGCTAACCTGAACAACTGGTGACGTATCAAACAATTCAACTACCTAGTTGCCTTCTGACCTCATGTGAATGTCAGTCTTTTTACATAAAATGTTCACATTTAATTGAATGTGTCGCCATTTCTTTGTACTTATTTGTGAAATGTACTGAATGAAAATATCCTACACCATTTATTGTGTTTTCTGAGTTGAGTTGTAACATTGTGCTGTTGTTGTTTTTTTTTCGCTTTTTTTTTCCTTACAGGTCTGGCTGGAGATGCCACAGATCTAGATAAAAGAAAAGAAGTCTTCGGGCAAAATCTTATACCTCCAAAGAAGCCAAAAACTTTTTTACAGTTAGTGTGGGAAGCATTACAAGATGTGACCCTCATTATCCTCGAAATTGCAGCCATGATCTCTCTGGGTCTGTCCTTTTATCAGCCGCCTGGAGAGGGCAGCGAGTGTGAGTATCTGTCCGTCATTACGCCTTTCTCTTTTGGCTTTCAGCAGTATATGCCTGACTTCCCTTTGAAGTGAGCTGTTGTTTCCTGTTCCTGTCTCATATATTTCTCATTTTTAACGGCAAATGATCTGCTGATGTAATAAATGTAACCAAGGCCTTTGGGTTATTGTTAAAAGCAGTTTTTGAGTCTCTACAAACCCTTTGGATTTCCAGGCCGTCCCTTCGCCAAAATTGCGAGTTATAAAGCTAGAATTGTGCAATTCTGAGAAAAAATGTCAGTCTTTTTCCCCCTCACAATTGGACATTATAACACACAATTGCGAGTTTATCTCTCACAATTCTGACTTTATAACTTGCAATTCTGACTTTATCTCACAATTCTGACTTTATAACTCGCACTTATGAGTTTATATCTTTTAACCCTAACCCTTTTAAGAAAAAAGTCAGAATTGTGAGATAAAAAGCCACAATTACCTTTTTTATTTCATGGCAGAAACAAGCTTCCATACGTAAGAGTGAGCAAATTATGAAATCATTTTTATTTTGACTGAACTGCCACCTTAATATTAAGATTAGCTAATATCAACTGTTTCAAATGGCTGTTGTACTGTAGGCAATGCAGCCTTTTTAAAGTCTTGTCAGCAGTTAACAGAGAAAAGTAATGGTTTAAAGGTCAAGTGTGTATTTTTTTACTGTTAAATAGCTTCTCATATGATTTGATGTGGAAATATAAAACACTGGAATTTACTTTTATCTGTACAGACGAATTCATTTCAGAAGGATTTCCAGTCTAAGGTCAAATCCTGCTGAAGTTTGAAGTAACAGTACTATATATATGTAGCCTCACATACAAACCAAATCTAGTGGTTTGCACTCCAACTGCACAAGATCTAATTGATGTCAAGGTGGTTTTTAATGGATGTCGGTTTCCAAACATTCCCTCTGGCCACAAATCTGGTGCTCGATGCATCTTATTCTGTCCAATAACCAGAAAAAGAGCATTTGATTGACATGTAAAGTGACCAGCCGCAGTTAGTTTAGTTTTGACATGCTGTTTAGTTACTAAAACATAAGAGCAACTATCAACACTAACCACAGGTAATACTGACTGTCTTCATTTTCAATACTACATCTCTCTCTTTTCTAAAAAGTGTGTTTGTGCATCTTTCTTTACAATAAATGACTTTTTGCATTGGTGTTTTGCATTTTGCATGCAGTGACACTCAGACATTTGTAAGTGTTGCTGAAGTGGGTAACACTTTATTTTAGGGTTTTTTAACTAGTTGCTTATTAGCATGCATATTACAAGAATATTAGCTGTTTATTAGTACTTATTAAGCCTTATTCTGCATGACCTTATTCTACATTCTTAATCCTACCCAATACCTAAACCTAACAACTACCTTACTAACTATTAATAAGCAGTAAATTAGGAGTTTACTGAGGGAAAAGTCGTAGTTAATAGTGAATACGTGTTTCCTATACTAAAGTGTTACCGAAGTGTCCAAATACTATTTTAGGCCAATATGTGTATACGTTTTTATATCATGGTCTGTCTGAATATTCCATTCTGATTGGCTAGAATGTGTGCATTAAAACCGTTTAATACACAGGTAGTTCCAGTCAGGTTAACCACCATTTTATTAGTAAAATAGCTTGGCTACTGAATCACTACATTATATTTCTCAGCAACGAGGGTATAATGTCGCTGTTTTTGAAGTAATTAAACTCGCAGCTTCACTATTAGTAGAGAGACACTGCACAGACGCAGGTAATTCACAGATAATTAATTGCTATGATTCATTCATGCACATAAATGTAATCTTACAAGCACTACTTTATCTTTGTGTCCGTTTTAAAGCGAAGAATTCTAGGTTTAACAAGTCATAACTGACTAAACGAAGCATAATTTTTACCCTTCCGCTCAAATATTAAGCTGCAAACATCAATAACAGCTTTAACTGGTAAATGATCATGGTATAAGCAGGATAATCCACGGCTAGCTGTGCA
This sequence comes from Elopichthys bambusa, assembly GCA_037101425.1. Lineage (NCBI taxonomy): Eukaryota > Metazoa > Chordata > Actinopteri > Cypriniformes > Xenocyprididae > Elopichthys > Elopichthys bambusa. Next base: position 902,747 of record CM074452.1, on the reverse strand, counting down.
TTAAGCCATTTCAATGCACTGCACTTCATGTCAGGCGGTTCTTTGCCTCCACGTCGAGCATTAAAATCTTTTAATGCACAGCTAGCCATGGATTATCCCTTACATACTGATCACAGAATGAAATATCCAAACGTTTTCTTTACTGGACCTCACAAACTCAGTGTTTGTCTCAAAGTAAAGTGAGCATGACTCTGCATTCAGAGCGAGGGAATCCAGTGAAGGAATGGATTCCACGCCTCTAGAGTTAATGAAGTGAGCACTGGAAGAATAACCTTTAGGTGAAGGCCATACATCAAACCAGCGGGCCATAAAATGTGCAATGAAGACAAAACCATTAAAGCAGCATAAAGAAGCTAAAAGAATGCTGAGCAAGTATTATCAATCACGATAATGCTCAAGGATTCAATTACTCCAGGAATGGAAAATGATCTTTTATTCCAATGCATTCAGAGCGATGAAGCAGTCCAGATCTGAGCGAAGAATAGCTCTTTAACTCTTGCATCGCTGTGTTGGGAAAGTGTAAGATACTCAAGTAGTTCAAGCTGCTCCTCTAAAATGAATTACAAAATATTTTTTAGCTTGTATTATGATTCTATGATTATATGAATCTCTCCAGCACAATATCATGAAACTTAAATTAGTATGCAGTTAGGATCTGCTTTATAAAAAATAAAAAAAACTTAATGTAGTTAACTAAGGTCTGTAGCTTAATTACTTTCTAAGTAGCTTCCCCCACATGGTTTTGTCATAAACATTAATATGCAAATTGCACGTTAATATGCGTATTACACCTGCAGTGGACTTTCTAACAGTGCAGAGGCAGAGAAAAGAGTCTCGACACTTCGGCTCCACTGGCGTCCACCCTGCCATTACATCTGAGATTTGTGACACTTCTCCTTGTTTTAATGGAGAATGGTGCTGTCTGTGTCTCTTAAGGAAGATGAATTGTGCCGCTGGTCTGTGTGTCCAGACATCCCTGCCGTTCAGATTGAATTATGCCCTCACAGATTTTCTGCCTGCAGCTCCCACATGCGAGATAAGCACAGGCTCCATACAGATCAATACAGGGAAAATCTCACTTTTCACCCGAAGCAGGAGAGCTGGGCAACAGCACAGAGCATTAGAAGAAGGATTTGTAGCTTTTTTATTTATTTGCAAAACTATTGACTAGAATTTCATCTGTCAAAATGAAGTGAGTTTATGCTTAAAACAAGAACAAAATTCGAAGGAAAAACAAGAAGTGAAATGTAAAAATGCACATTTGTCCAAATTTGACAAAATTTGCGTGATATAGGCAATAAACAGGAATAACGTGGCTCCTGCAGAATGGGCAGTTTTGGTGAAGTGTCGGGAGAGCGTTGCGGCACTAGCGCGTCTGCTCTGGTGTCACGAGCTGTTATCTAACGCCTGCTGTCTGCACTTCAGCACCGCGGACAGCTCCCAACACACTCGCTGACATTTTGCACCCAGAATGAAGTGGTTTACTGCAGAGGAGCTAAATCAAATGAAGAGATCTAGAGCCCTATCCCTGCACCACAGCCTTGAAACGGGTGATCAGTAGGGTCCATAATGCAGGGCCTAAAATAGACATCTGAGAACCACCAACACTGGATTTTTGGAGTATTCATTAGTGGGTAGGAGTGCATTTAAAGGGACAGTTCACAGAATAAGTTGTAATTCTGTCATCAGTTCCACACCATTATTGTTATTGCATGCTGTATTACATGTTACTCTATGGAGCACAAAAGGAGATGCTTGGCAGAATATGCTTAGAAACTTCTGGGGATCAGAAAATCTCATGTAATAACACTTTGCTGAACATCTTTTTATTAGAGTTAAGTAAAACTATTAAAACATTTCTGAAAAAATGCTGAAATAAAATTGTGGTAACACTTTAGTATAGGGAACATGTATTCACTATTAACTACGATTTTTCCCTCAATAAACTCCTAATTTACTGCTTATTAATAGTTAGTAAGGTAGTTGTTAAGTTTAGGTATTGGGTAGGATTAAGAATGTAGAATAAGGTCATGCAGAATAAGGCTTAATAAGTACTAATAAACAGCTAATATTCTTGTAATACGCATGCTAATAAGCAACTAGTTAAAAAACCCTAAAATAAAGTGTTACCAAAATTGTCTTAAACTAAACAAAAATAGAAATCTTGGCAATAAACTGAAATAAGTTGAAGCACTAGAATTATTAACGGGACATTAATAAAAACTTAAATGTACTAAAACTGAAATAAAACCTAAGTAACAAAATAAATATACAAAAAAGCTAATAAAATGAAAAAGGAACATAACAAAATTACTAAAAACAAATCAAACTTAAATTAACACAAAAACTAAAAATTAAAAAAAAAAGCTAATTCAAAATATGAATAAAATGACAATAAAATTAAAATAAAAACTAAAATAACAATGTGTTGCATATATGAAACAAAAAGTCATTGTTACGTTTTAGTCCGGATGATGATGAGCAGAGGTGAAGAAGATCAATTATAAGTCCAGCATGTGGAACAGACAAAGGACTGAATGAAATGAGGAACTTAAATACACAGGGTGAGTGAACTCAGTGACAAGCAGGTAATAACTAAATCAAAAACCATGAGAACAAATGAAAAGAAAATGGAACAAAGGAAAACAGGCACCTGAGTGAAACAAACTAAAAATGAAAGTGAAAACAAGCCAGACTCCACCCCGGGGAAGGTGCGACCTTGCTCCGTAACAGTTCAACTGAGTGAGGGAGGGTGAGGGTTCTGGAGGTGGGTGAGGAGCTGGTGTAGAGCTTGAAACAGGCAGGGATGCTTGCTGGAGAAACCAGGGTGGAGTAGATGGTAGGAGGAGCCAAGGAGGAGCAGATGGTGAAAGGGCCAATGAAGGAATGGACAGTGGAAGGATCCATGAAGGAGCAGACAGTGGAAGGATCCATGAAGGAGCAGACAGCCGACAAGAGTCCAGAGCGACCCAGGAGGCAGCCAGGATGAAGATGACCCGCGGTGGAACTGATGGAGGGTGTATGAAGTGATGCAGGGAGATGGTGAGGCACAGGCGAAGTCAGATAGACCGAGAGACCTAGGCGGAGTCCCAGCGACAAGCGGCTGAGGTGGAGCCAGGGGGTGGGAGGACTGAGGTGACGCCATTGTAAGTGAGGATTGCGGTGGAGCCTGAGGGATGGAGGAGCCCATAGGGGTGTGGAAAGATGGAGCGCAGCAGAGAGCCCGGAAGTTTGAGTTGATGGTAGAGCGACGACTGACCAAGGTGGAGCCGATAGGACGAGGAAGCCCGGTGGAGCCAAAGTGATGGTGGTCTCAGGTGAAGCCGAGGGGGTGAGGGAGCCAGGGTGGAGCCGACTGGTCGACGGTCTGAAGTGGAGCTGAGGGTAAATGAACTCAATGACAAACAGATGGCAACTAATTAATCAAAAACCATTGCAACATATGAAGAGTGGGAAAACGGCATAAAGGAAAACAGGTAACTGAGAGAAACAAACAAAAAGTCCATGAAACGAAAACAAACCAGGCTGTCCATGACAGTCATATAGGTTGGACATATTTTTCATTTTTGGGTGAAAAATTAATTTAATGTCAAATACTGTATATCTGTTTCATTAATCTTCAGATCATAAGAGGTTTAGCATAACATAAGTAGTTTATGTTGATATTTGTGTGCATTTTACATACAGATTATACACTGCTAACTCAGAATATTATGGAGGACCAAACAAATAGGGTAATTTTTTTTTTAAATAGTTATTTTATTTATATAACTTATTTAGGTGGGTGACACAACATGTCCATGAAATTAGTTTTCAGTCAAGTTATTTATAGATTTAAGTCGACATTACATTATTAGTGCTGCATCTGGCGACCTTTTCTTTGAAACTTTTCGCTTTTTGTCTTCTCTGTTAATTTGGAAATAATAATAATAAAAAAATACTAGCCATTAAACCTGGTTTGGTCAATCAGAGAAGAGAAACCAGTTTTATGATTTTTTGGGCAAACCATTCAGAAGTTATAAGCAAAAAGAGCCATTTTTCATATATCCTGACCAGTAGGTGGCGCTATGCCGCAACTCTGCATGTAGCCTCAGGTCACGCTTGTGATAACATACACCGATATGCTAAAACGTTCAATCACATGGCATGCTCTTCGTCAAATTCGTTTGCACGTTATTCGAGAACGGTTGGGTTTATCAAAAAGCTTTTATTAACTTTTTGCCAGCATGGTCTGAAGATGATCTGAGGCCATTTTGGTGAAAATTTGGCAAACTGTCTCAAAATAGTAGGCTTTTCGGGAAATTCAAAATGGCAGAAAACATTTCATCATGACGGAAAATGGAATGCAATCAAATTATCTTGAGCAAAGGAATTTTCCTGAATAAAATGTATTTGTTGTGTCCTGGTGCATTCAGCAGTGGCTGTGTCATTGGACAGTGTGTCCATTTGAACTAATTCTGCAAATAAACAGCTCACCAGAAACCATGATGACTGCCAGCATGTGCTATTTTATCCCGCACAGCTGGAGCAGGACTGGCCCGTTACTGTAGACGGAGTCCCAGTGGAGTTACTGCATCGCCCCTGAGGAAACCCTCAGACTAGATCAGAAATCACTGGAAATAATTAGCCAACGCGTGTCTGAATGTGTGGACATGATAACAGAGATTGATTTTCAACACATTTCTGTCAGTGTGCGTTTTATTTAGCAGTACATACGTTTATTTTTATTTATTTATTTTTTTTTTTGATGAGTAGGTTTAGGGGAGAGAATATGCAGTTTGTACAGTCAAAAATCTATGAAATGTCCCCATAAAACACAAAAACCCAACATTGGATTTGTGCAGTGTGTGTTTTCACCAGCATTCTTAAATGTTGATTTGCTCTTCCTGCAGCCTGCGGGACAGCGAATGCGGGTGCGGAGGACGAGGGGGAAGCAGAGGCCGGTTGGATCGAGGGGGCTGCCATCTTACTCTCAGTGGTCTGTGTTGTTCTGGTCACGGCCTTCAACGACTGGAGCAAAGAGAAACAGTTCAGGGGTTTACAGAGCCGCATCGAACAGGAGCAGAAATTCCAGGTGGTGCGTGGAGGACAGGTCATCCAGCTCCCTGTGTCAGATATTGTCGTTGGCGATATTGCACAAATCAAGTATGGTATGTGTCCCCAAGCTTATTTTCTTTTTAACACTTACACCCCTTGTATTTATAATTGGATGTCACAGGCTGATCGGTCCTTTACACACATAATTTACTACATTCTGATTCTGCAGCCAATAAGTTTGCTTGCTCAGATTTTAAATAGTCAGATTCAGTATTTTTTGTAAGATGGCCCTGCAGAGTTCCTCTGAACCCATCCACTTCCCCAGCCTAGAAGTTTATACCTATTCATGCAGCGCATCTTACATGCTAACAGCAGTGTGTCTGTTGGCAATAGTAAGTCTACATACATGCTCCAAAGCATCAGCATCAGCAGCTACATAGCAGATATAGTCCACCAAGACCAAATACATTAGGGTCATTGTGTGTCAAATCAAACAAATTTCGGGAAAATTGCCTGGCTCATGTTTTTGATTTTTTTTTTTTTTTTTTTCTGAAGAGAGACAAACATAAATAGAGATGAAAGCCAGAATATTAAATGTCATGGATGAATATTTATTGAATAATCCACTATTTCGTAGAGGGAAGTCAGAGAAATGACAAAAAAACTTTACCTGAGATTTGGAGCCAAACTACAGGGGGATAAAAATGACATTAGAAAGATGGCAGCATTATTACTTTATTTTAACACAGAGATTGGTATGTCTATTAGTTAAATCTGTTGACTTTAGCAATCTTTTTATATTATATGCCAATGGCGACAGTTCAGTTAGTTTTTGGTTTGTTCTTCAGACTTTGCTCTTTCAATACAGTTTACCAGCTGTATGCAAAGTCAAACACATTTGGTTTTCCAGCATTGAATATGGGTAAAATTCAATTTGCACATAGAGCCACATTGAGATCTCCATATCTCTGGGAATAAACCATACAGGTCCTTAAAAATGAACATACCAAAAGAAAAGTTTGTTAAGAACCAGAGTCTAAAAGCATATTGAAATATATTTAATACTTTTTGAGTTACAGTCACACAAACACTGGAAAAAGAACATTTTTGGTACTCAGACATGTATGCTCTATAGAATTATATTAATAGAGGGAAACACGATAGTAGTTTTAACATTATGTTTTCTTCAGACATTGCTCTTTAAAAGTAAAAAAAGTATCATCTGTATGCAAAGTGAGCCACATTTGTTTTTTGACCACTGAAAATGTGTATAATTTAACAGTTTACTCATGTAGCCTCATTGAGATCCCCATAACTCTGGGATTGAACCGTATAGATCATTAAAAATGAAGACACAAAAAGAAAATTTTGTTAAGAACCAGAATCTAAAAGCATATTGAGTTACAGGCATGCCAGTTTTGAAAAAAAAAAAAACAAACAAACAAAAAAAAAACATCATTTTTGAACCGTCTCCATTGGCATATGATGCAAATAGATTGCTAAATAATATAATAAATTTATTAAAGTGTTAAAATTAAAGAAAATTTAATTTTGCACTTTGCAATATTGCAAATGATTTGGTATTTGGTACCAAATATTTGAAATATTTGGCATTTGTAATAAATGTATTTTTTTTTTTTTTTTTTTTTACAGTTTATAATGAAATAAGTAATAAATAATATGTTTGACATTGAATATTTTGCTACATAAGTTGACATTTCCCACAGTGTGAGATGCTAAACTCCATCTAAAACAGTATTGAGCTCATTTATAATTGTCATTCATGTAATTTTTATGAGCTCATATTATTTAAGAGACAACAGTACATGTAATATATGTACTACAATTAATATTTCACATTATAGAATCATTTAAAATGAATTATTTAAGACATAAAGGTAAAGAAAAGTGGTGTAAAAACTTTCTAAGAAATGCTGACCAGTTACATAATCTACAATAACACATTCATATATATATATATTATCCTTAAATTGTGTTTAAAATATAATTATAAATGTATAATACGCATTAACATAGATGAAATTTAGTTTTTTCAAGATTTGTAATGGAAGGTTCACCCATATATAATCTGAAATCTATTAATTAAGTGAAGCATTATCAAGAGAGCTTTAAAGCATCATTGCTGTGCGATGAAGCAAGACTGATCTGTGTCATTAATTTACAGTTTGATTATGAAAATTGGTCAAGCTGATCAACACTTTCTAGTCTGGAGATTTTATCAGACTAAAGGGCTGTGCTGGTTCTGCCGTGTTGGAAAGGTTTCCGGTTGTTATTTCGGATCTCCTGAACAAGTGGGAGGCAGATAATGTAGCCGTTGACAGTGACGGAGCGATCCTGTGGGTGAGAGCGTTCGGCAGGCTGGAAGAGGGGTTCCATCTCCTTGACTAGTACAGCGGTGGTTAGGAGTCCCAGGCTTGCCGTTATTTTTGAATATGTGTGGGAGTTGATACGATGTATTGCAAAGATGGAAAATGAAAGCAAAATTAACTCTGAACAAAAATACCTTTTTTGACTTATATATAAAACAACAGAAGGGCCAAATACCGAACCCTGTGGAACACCTAAAATATAGTGTTGCCTATTGTTGCACAATGATATTGACTCAGTTAGGGCTGTAAACTTCTGTTGTGAAATGCTCGACAAGTGCCATCTTAGAGGATCAACTTTGGAATTCTTTGGAGACAGCAATATTGATCCCGACTTGTTGTTTGGAGAAACTGAAGGGATTATTGGAAGGAACACAAAGGCACTATGAAGAGCTTTGGAGATTAGATTCTGAAATATGCTCCATTGCTGAGTGGCTGCCTGTGTTCAGAAACAGTTTTGTCCCTGTTGTGCTCTTGACCGTTGGATTTAACGGATTAAGCTGAAGACCCAGTTGTGCTTGCTATAAGTCACTTTAAATATCATGTTTTTTTTTTTTTTAAAAACATATCGCACCATGTGTGCTGAACCTTTAAGATAGCTCCTCTTTTATTTTGTGCTGTTGCTTTTGTGTGGTTTGGTGAGGTGTGATTTGCGAATTAAATTTTTTTTTTTTATTAATTCTACTAAATGTACATGTTAAATTGACAGCCCTTAATGTGTTCAGGTGACCTGCTCCCAGCTGACGGGGTCTTGATACAAGGCAACGATCTGAAGATTGATGAGAGTTCTCTGACGGGAGAATCCGACCACGTGCGCAAATCTGCAGATAAAGACCCCATGCTTCTCTCTGGTGAATCCCTCTTTACTAACATATTTTACTTTCACAGCATTCATTTTGTTGTGCTCTTTTGCACATAATGCATATTGAAGTTCTTAAATGTTATATTATTTATTTATTTTCCAAATGTGGTAACACTGTTGTGTGCAAAATGTGGGCCACAGTTGTTTGGTAACTAAAGGTTCAGTGTGAAAATTTTAGTGGCATCTAGCGGTGAGGTTGAGAACCCCTCCCTTTCGAAGCACTTATAGAAGCTACGGTGGCCAACACAGGACAAAGATGTTGTTGTCTTCAGCCTTGTTTACACGCATCTGCGGCGCATTACGGCTGCAACACGGCTACGGGAGCTGATTCACGGCCACGCTAGTCAATGCTTGTGTTTACATCAGTTTTCAGAAGCGTCCCAAGAAGCGTCCCAAGAAGTGGCGCTTCGCTAAAGATAGGAGCCTCGCCTATTTTTGACGGACGCCGCGTCGAAGTCGCGCAGTAATACAAAATAAAAGATCTGTCAATTTCAAAATAAACACCCAGTGCAGACTCATGTGGGATAGCAAAAACCCAACAATAAACAGAATTAAACTGGACAAAACAAACCTTTAACTTATCAATTTTAGAACACAAACAAATCGAGAAAAACAACGTAGGACAGGTCCGTGATCACAAATCACGTGGTCTCGTGAATCCTGTCGCTTCGCTCCTAAAATGCTCCCGGTGTAAGTTGGCACCGCCTAGAGGCCTCGCCAGAGCCGTGATACGCCGCAGATGTGTGCAGTGTAAACAAGGCTTTAGACAGAAGAGAGTAAAGCAAACGCACTCTGTAGAGCAGTTTGTCCGTTTAGGGCTCCTGTAGAAACATGGCGGCGCAAAATGGTGAATTTGATGTAAGGGGACCCGCGGTGTATGTAGACTGAAATGGCTCATTTTAAGGTAATAAAAACATAATGGTTCATTATGTAAGGTCTTTATACACCACTGAAAACATAGTTATGTATATTATATTGCATTTCTGTCAATAGATCCTCCTAAATATTACGAACTGGACCTTTGAAATAACAAATTAGGTAATTAATTAACAAAAAAAAAACTTACATTATAGTGAGTTGAATATCAGTCCAACAGATTATGTCAGAATGAAGACATTGTATGATTTTGTTTGTTTGGTTAAGATGGGACAGATGGAAATCTGTTATTTGATGTGTTTGAGCTAGAAACTAGCTTCATGTTAGCTGATAGGCTAACACTTTACAGTAAGGTTTCATTTGTTCACATGAGAAATTAGTTAAAATGAACTAACAATTAACAATAATTCTACAGCAGTCCTATTTAATAATCTTTGTTAATGTTAATTTCAACATTTAATGATTTTTTATTTGTTAACATTAGTTAATGCACTGTGAACTAACATGAACTACTACTTTTTTTAATAAATGTTGTAAAAATACATTGCTTAATGCATTAACTAATGTTAATAAATGGGATCTTGATGTAAAGTGTTACCGTTATAATAATTTTAAACATATTTATTATAATAATAAAAAAATGTATAAGGTTTTAACCCAACCCTATTCAGTGGCGACTACATAATTTATTGTCGTGCACTCTTTTAAGAGAACACTTGTAATGTACGGTAATTTAATTCTATAATTTTATATTGAAAAGGACAATAATGACAAACTAGTCTGTTCGGTGTTGAGAACAAACTCTTTTAATTAGCTTTCAGGTTATCACTTCTCTCTGTTTATTGTTCATAAGAGTACAGTCAGGTGTGTGTGAGCGATCGGTGTTGTCAGACAGGAGTCATGTATGAGATCACACATTGTGTCATTTGTGCTGAGGTCAGAGCGTCAGGCCTGCTATTACTTCGTTTCTCCATGACTTACTGCACTGTTAACTGAATCTCCAGGCACCCATGTGATGGAGGGCTCGGGTCGGATGGTGGTCATGGCTGTTGGGGTGAACTCTCAGACCGGGATCATCTTCACTTTGCTCGGTGCTGGCGGAGAGGAGGAGGAGAAAAAAGAGAAGAAAGGTACGTAACTAAAGCTCAGCCTGGCAAAACTTCAGCAGAGCTGCCCAGAACACTTCTGTACGGGGATCTACATTCAATTCCTATTATCATATAAACCGTTTTCTTATATCGGCAGATCTTTGATTGTAAACCTCAGAAAAACAGGACACTGAGCGAAAAGAACATTATAAAGCACACTGAAAACGAAAACGGTTTGTAGTTGATAAGAGTTTTATCCTGTTTTTCAGGCCCTGTGTTAGCAACATTTAAAGTCAAAAGTAAATGTACATTCGGAATAATTAAGATCTAACCCTAACCCAAAGTATTAAAGTCCCCCTGTAGAAAATAAACTCATCTTTGATCACCAAAATGACATATTTATTTTTCTGTGAAAATAATTTCTTCATGCCTTAAAATAGCTTGAATGTAATACGTGGTACCATAAATATGCAGATTAGCCCCGCCTCCACTCAATCACACCAGCTCAGCGATCCACTCAGTCAACCTTATTGTAGTAAACGGCAATGGCAAACTGAAATATCGGTTTAATTTAGCCATATATGTTTGATCCAGAACCACTAATAAGAATCAGAATAAGTGAATTATACAGGCTCGATGTATCAGAATGGTAATGGGTTTTATGTATCGTTCTCTACAGTGTCGGACACATAACGGTAATTAATATGATTAGCCTTTTGCTTGACTATGTTATCAAAAATATACCGGGATAACCCGGCTTCTCTTGAGACTCCCCTGCTTTGCAGCATAGTTAACAAACTGTCTGTCTTTGGTTCATGGCAGTTTTAAACACTCAGCAATGGTGCTGACTGATGGATTTGCTCATGGTTTGTGTTAAAGCATATTAAAAACACCACGTAGACATGATTTTCACCACAGGGGGCCTTTAAACTATGGTACGTAACTCATCCCACAGGTTTGATATCTGAAATCTCGCGTGTTGTCGAGGAGCGGTGTGTGCTGTTATGTTTGGTCTCCAGCAGCACCCTGCCAATCACCCACATGCTGATGAGTTTTGCACAGCAAATAAAGTATCATGACAAAAAAAAACGTGCTGCTCATTTTCCCTCAATCGGAGATTCAGCTTTTGGCTGGAACGTGCACGGTTGTTTTCCCAGTTTTGTGTGCGCACAAGTGCTTTTTCTGGTTGGGTAGTATGTGCTGCCCACAGCGTTTGTCAGCATAAGGCCTTATGTGTTTGTTATTCTGCAAACTGCCACACAGGTCAGGCTCTGGAGGACGGCCATCAGCTGGCAGGTAGAGTATGCATCTCTGTACCCGAGGATATCCGCAGTAACGGTCATTTATTACCACACTAAACCTGCTCTTCCCTCCCGAACCCTGCTTTAGCAACCGTGATCTTTCACTTAAAAAGAAGCTCTTTTTAAGTATTCAAAGAAATGCATTTCATCCCACATAGATGACGATATGGGGGTTGTGATGGACGGCTGATTCCCGGATAGATTGATATCAGATTGATCACGGTTTCGTAGTCTCGTAGTCTGACACCCTACAGCTTGTAGACTGTTGTGATTGAAGCACTTGGATTTGATTTCGAAGCATGTTTTTACTTTGGTTGTTTGATTTTTTGAATCACCTGTTCATATTTACTTACCGTAATTGGTAGTGCAATCTTTTCTAGCATATAAATGACGGACATCTGTCAAAGCTAGCTATTTGTGCCATTGATCATCGTGTCGTTTTTGTGCCTCGACTTTTTGTCTGCCATATTATGTGTAACCTGTCTTATGTTGCAGTGTTTTTTCCCCATTGATGTCATTCTTTCAGTTGACAGCAGTGTATTGAGAGAATACTAATCGTGATAACCATGCTACTTTTGTTCATTATTACCGGCTAGACTGCTCCCATCCCTCCTCACACCCCATCGCGACTATAGCTACCGATGGTGCGGCAAGCGCAAATGCCCCTGGTAATACCAGCCTAGTCAATGGTAGGTTGAGCAGACCTCCGCTGTCCGTCACTCACTGGCTCCGCCTCTCCTTCTCCAATTGTCTTGATCTTCCTTTCCTGTCCTCTCAGTGCATGACACCTCTGATCGCCAACTCCTTTCCCTCTTCTACCCTTCCCATTCTTTTATTTTTACGTGTGCCAACAGCAGTTACACAATGTGGATCGTCCCATTGGTTGAAATAAGCCGCGTGACTATAACCGCAACTTAAGCATAAACTAAATAAGAACTGCACTGCAACTGATTTAAGTTTTAGTGTGTATATTTCACATTTCGAAAATAAAATCGTGACTTATTGTGTAGTCTTTGGTATGGTGGAATACAATTTATGGTAAATTTGAATATGATTTTACGTGAAATATAATTGAAATTTGTGATAACATGTTCCTATTAGTATTTGTTTGTTAAACTGTAGCAAGAAATTAAAACTTTTTTCAGCAAGGACACAAAACTGATCATAATCATAAATGTTTCTTGAGCACTAAATCATCATATCAGAATGATTTCTGAAGGATCATGTGACACTGAAGACTGGAGTAATGATGCTGAAAATTCAGGAATAAATTACACTTTACTATATATTCATATTTCACTGTTTTCACTGTCAAATAAATGCAAAGTTAATGTAAAACGCGAGTTAATATTACTCCTTTCTTTTGTAGGTTATATTTTGTACATGAGTTAAGTTAAATTCCACCATACAATGAATACAAATGACTTTCCTTCAAAGCAAAGCAAACGATAATTTGGTTCAGGTATTTTATGAAACCAGTTCTTGACTCCGAACCCTAGACTGATTTCCTGAAAATGTTTAAGACAAAAGTGCCATATAGTTCCCACACTACAGTATTTTGAATGTTTTGGCTCTTTCCGTTCCTCCCGTTCTTTTAACCAACCCTCTGCAGTGGTGAAGTGGCTTTCCTCCCGTGCCGTTGCATGGCTGTTCTGTAGCAGTTCTTCTTCCTGCATGTCCAGTAGAGTTGTGCTGTTTCTCTTGTCCTCATTGTGTTGAGTGTTTCTCTTCCATTTATCCTCCATGGAATATCTTCTGAACAACTACTTCCCAATTCTTCCTCTATGACAAATCATAGTGACAAACCAAGATAAGAGTGTAAAATGATTTCTACATATTAGATATTCCATGGCACTCCTGTCAAAGTGACATGAAAACACACAACAGAACATCCATTTATGTTGGAACAAACACACTTACTGCATACACTTCAAATATCAACACAGTGTATCTAAACACAAGATTTATTTATACAGCATTTATGTGGATGGTAGCGTTTGCTGCATCTGATATTGATGCGCTTTTTACCAAAGTCATCTCAAAACTTCATTATGAAACAACTCTATGTTATGTATGTGACTCACAATGATGTTGATAAATTACTCATTCTCTGTCTTCCTTTTTAATTTGATTTCACTGTAATGTCCATGTGATGAATGTTTTATCGTCTGCTTTCTGTTATTTTTGTCCTGTGTCTGTGGATGCCTTCATCTTAGGTAAAATGCAGGATGGAAATATGGAGAACAACCAGACCAAAGGTAACCTGCTTTCACTTTACCGCTGGTTTGAGCGCTCACCATGATTTTATTCCTCCGTTGCTTTCGAGGCGGTTCAGATGTCAGCTCTTCTGTTTGTGCCGCTTCTCATGTGTGCGTCAGGGTCTCTCGATAACCACACACTTGCTGTCCCTGTCGATTTCTCGAATCATTTTAATGATGAACTGTATATTTCACTGAGTTTTTAGCAATCTGTAGTCTAATGGTTTTCTGTGGTTACTCACGCTTTTGCCGACGTCGACAAAAATATCCAGAGGTTTTCAAATAATAGTGAAAGTTCAATAAGTGTATTCAAATATTGACAACAGAAATGTATTTGCTAGCAGCTACCTCATATTTTGCAAATGACTTTACTTGTATTTATAAATACATTTTATTAATACATTTGCCATTAAGTTTTGTTTACATGATAGAGTCTGGCTATGGCATTGTTGTGTGTTCAGTATTGAACTCAGTCACCTGTGGTGATCCCATCAAGTTTTGAATATATGCAAAAGGTTTTATGTTTACAACTCTATTAGTAGATATATTGAAAATACATATCAGTGCCAATCCAAACATGAAAAATAGTACTCATAAAATTTATGTATGAGTAACTGTGACTATGAACTTGGGCCACAATATGAATGCATTTAGACAGTAGATCCTACATATCTTTTGTTTAGTTCAACAAGGATATAATTGGCTGTGGAGGCATTACTGGTTTGTACAGTTGCGCCGACTGGGGTTGCATCAGACGGTGGCAAAAATTACACAAGAAACATTAAGTAGTGTAAAACTGCATCTTTTTGTCTTAAAGGAAAACTTCATCCAAGTCATTATTTCATGACATCATTTACTCGCCCTTGTGTCATTTCAAACCTGTTTGACTTTCTTTCTTCTGCGGAACACAAAAAGATGATATTGTGAAGAATGTGTCGGTCGCTCTTTTCCATTCACTTACAATGTATGAGGACTTAAGCGTTCAAACTTCAAAAAGCACACAGAAGCAGTATAAAGGCATAAAAATTGTACGTAATTTTTAAAACCTTGTAAAGTCATATGAGTCACACAAAGCATCGCATGACTTCGGAAGACTTGGAATATAGTGTAAAGTCATATTCACGACTGTTATGATACTTTTATTGATGCTTTCCCAGCTAACAAAAAAATATGTTCTAAGAACGTTTTTCTAACGTTCCCCTAAAGTTATGAAAATATTATTTCTGAATGTTCTCTGAGTGTTCAAAACATCCAGATACATATATATATATATATATATATATATACTCCAAACTCCAATCGTAGCCATGCAAATGGCTGTATATCAGCACGGTTGTGGTTTGGCCATATAATTACAGCATGCAGATATAAGCCATATCGCATGGCTACTTGTATGATATTGCGTTTATACAACAGTTCGACGGCACAAGTGTGTAAATAAATAAGTACAACAACGGAGTGTCTTTAAAAACCCTCTTTTGTGCGCCATGGATTCAGATCTCAAGTTAACAGTTTAACAGTTGATCCCAAGATCCGTTATTAATTCTACAACGTCACGTTAGAACTAGTAACGAAGGAACGCTGAGTCGCTTCATTGAAACTCACTGTCATATGTAGAGTATTACGAGAGAGAGATCAACTAGTGTATAACCTGCATCCAGCTGATATTCTTCAGGTCAATCTTATATTCATAATCACAAAATCAGTTTGAATGTCCATTGAGGAAAGTGATAACTTTGACTTTGTCCTTTTAACATTTCAGAGGATTTCCCATGACAGCACTGCATTTGTCAGTTGTGTCTCATAAGATGTTGTTTAAAGTAAAAACAACGTCCTTTTTTAGTTGTTTCAGTCCATTTCAATATAAAAGTCTTTGCGACTGACTGACTCACTCATGAATTGCCGCCATCTCAAGGCGTATTAATGTAACTTTCACTGAAGTCGAAATCACTCATGGACTCTTTCTCAATACCAAAAAAAATACAGCATGTTATTTATATGAAATATTTATTGAACAATAATATTTAAATTAACAACAATAGCTAGTATAACAGTATAAGAAGTAAAATAGGAAATAAACACAAGCAAACTGTTAGTAGTTAGGGTTAGTAGTTAGTACAGGATTTAATTTCAATGTTATGAAACTTAATATAGCCTTTAAGACAAATCTATTGGCTCTGGAACAAGTAATAAATTAATAAGGCCAAAGATTGCCTGTTTGATATACCCAAAACAAATGATACCTCATGTTTAAACACTATCTACATAAGAGGAATCACTGAAGGCCTGAAGCTCACATCTCTGAAAGTGTCTACGTTAAACAAATTTTCATATAGGCACTATATATTTACGTATAAATTGCATATCTAAAGTGTAAACAACCATATTCTTGCCTAAAAAAACTCTTAAAACTACATCATACATAACAAATATTGTGGGTTTGCTCGTCCGCCATAACATTTTCTCCGTTTGTGTTCTACAGCAGAAAGAAATGCATACAGGTTTGAAACTAAATGAAAGTGAATGTTAACATACCTTAAATTTTTGGGTGAATGTTCCCTTTAAACAAGCCTTCAAGATGTTTTGTCCCATATAACTTGACACCCAGCTTCTGTCATCAGATCCCATGAAAAGGTTTTGCAGTAGAGCAGACGTCTCTCAACCATGTAATGTTACCAGGATTACGGTTTAATTAAGTTCCAGGATAAATGTAAAATTCATTCACCGCCTCATGTTTTCTATTCAAAATAATTTGGTGGTTTGCTGATTTTGTTGCCTAAAGATTAATGGTCTTCTTGAAATGTTGACTTCTGTTGGAAGTAGCACATAACGGTCATTCAGTCATTACATTTAGTAGCCAACATATCTGAGTTACTATTTATATACAAACAAACATAAATAAACCCAACAGTAGAGTTCAGACTCTGGTTTATTCTTATTTTGTGATTCCCTCACAACAAGGTCCAGCATTAGTAGGTCAGACGGCCCATAACCAACATATGTTTCCTGTGATCGTTACAGTGAAAAAGCAGGATGGTGCTGCGGCAATGGAGATGCAGCCCTTGAAGAGCGCGGAGGGTGGAGAAACCGATGACAAAGAGAAGAAGAAGGCCAATGTCTCCAAGAAAGAGAAGTCCGTTCTGCAAGGAAAACTGACAAAGCTGGCTGTGCAAATTGGCAAAGCAGGTGCTACGTGTTTTTAGGTTGTTTGAAGGATTAGGTTTTGTATTTTGCAGTGTTTTATTATACCGGTGGAGAACTAATGCAGTGTTTGATGTGATCTGCTCCTCAGGTTTGGTGATGTCTGCCATTACAGTCATCATCCTGGTGCTTTACTTTGCGATCGATAACTTTGTGCTTCAGAAGAGGCCGTGGCTGCCGGAGTGCACTCCGGTCTACATTCAGTATTTTGTCAAATTCTTCATCATTGGTGTTACAGTCCTGGTGGTGGCTGTTCCTGAAGGCCTTCCGCTGGCTGTTACCATCTCTCTGGCCTACTCTGTGAAGGTACACTTGTTGCACCATATTTAGATCTAGTTTAATACTTTGACATTAAATTAACCTAATGAGCTGATTACCCAGAGAGCAATTTTGGGCATCATAGGAACACTTTTAATACCAACACTGTTTCAGAGTATATGCTGTTCACATCCATTATTCGTTATATATGTCAAGTATTGGATGATTCAGCTGTAGGCGGCATCTTCTGGTCAGACATTTGGCATGCGATTCTCACAGTGCATTATGGGTATTCTCTAGCTGTTGAGCGTACATCGGTTGTACACTCGTTATTGCGGTGCATTATGGGATTGAATGAGTGCACTCGATAACGTCCACTATGGTTTCGGACACCGCTACAAATGGCTGTCCCTTCAAATAGTGGCCTATTTAAGGGTACAGGGGGCGATTTCAGTCACAGCCTAAGAGATTTTTCATGAATCTCATTTCCACTCCCCTCCAGTAGAAATCGACTCCCATGTTCTTTGGATCCTGGGCATGCTCTCTTTAAAGTTGAAATGAAAATGTATTTTATTGTGAACGATTCATCCATGCATTTTTAGTTTATTTTATGAAATTTTTTAAGTTTTACCTCATAATTTGTAATCAGAATGGCATAACTTGATCTTCCAGTGTAACGGCAGTTTTCATTGAGAGTGCAATGGTAAAAAACCCAATCATTAACCAACGGATCGAAGCAACTGTGAGCGATATGCTGTGTTCATGCCATGTTGAAATTACCATAATTCCATGCTTTGTGAATTCACATTCATGTCAAACTAATTATTACAAATGGGAAACAATGAATTTCATGAAAGCTCTGATCACTTTCTCACTTGATCTTTGTGGTGTTGCATAAAAACAACAGTGCATCACAGTTTTTTTTTTTTTAGACATATCCAGAATGTACTCTTCCACAAGATGTTATGTTATCTAATTATCTGTATCAGTCATGTGGTTTCGCAAATATGACTAATACTTTTTTTGTCTGTGCTGATAGAAAATGATGAAGGATAACAATTTAGTGCGCCATCTGGACGCTTGCGAGACCATGGGCAATGCCACAGCTATCTGCTCAGACAAGACTGGGACGCTGACCACCAACCGAATGACAGCAGTGGAGTGCTTTGTGGCTGATGTCCATTACAAGGAGATACCAGATCCCAGCTCCATCCCGGCCAAAACTCTGGAAGCACTGGTCAATGCTATATCCCTCAACAGCGCCTACACTACTAAAATACTGGTGAGAAATAAAACCCTTTAGCTGTTTGGCTAACCCCAGTGTTATTTCATCTACAACTGCAACAATATAGACTTTAATGTTAATAATGTATAAACACAAGCTATTACTTATATACACTGCCTAGCCCTCTAAAATTTGCACACTCTTATATTTTGTTGGACCGCCTTTAGCTTTTTTTTTTTTCTTTCTAGATTACAGTGTGCATTTGTCATAGCATTGTTTCAACATCCTGATGCAACATCACAACATTTATTACCATCAAGATTTGCATACATTTTTGGCCGAGATCTATTTAAAATGAGTCGAACCACTAATCCTAGACTCTTAAGTATTTCTTATTTAAATCCAAATGGTGACTTTACATACATTAAACGACTATACTAGCTAACACAAGGTCAGCAGAAATATATGAAACATCACACTCATGTCAGTCAAACCCTCTAAAAGCCTGTTCACACCAAGAACAATAACTATAAAGATAACTAAAGATAATATATTAGCGTAAAGACCAGCAGTCGATATTGTTTATTCTGAGCATGCTAAGTCTGCCACTTTAAATGTTGAGTTCTTTAAAGCAGGATGGATTCTGATTGGCTGTCGATGTTTTTAATCTTTCATCAGCTTAAAAAAAAAAAAACGTTCTGAAAGTGATTCCAATGATATTGTTTCTGTGTCGTTATCGTTATATTTGTTTATCGTTATATTTCTCACACTAAGAAAAAATGGTTCTTGTAAGAACTGATCACTGAAAGGACATAATCCTCCTTCTATGGCAAAAGTGTACTGTATGTATTCCAAATAAGGAATATGCTCAAAAATGTTCAGTGTTGTAATAGTTCAAGAGAGAATGTTTGCTTCAAATAAATAGTGAAGGTGTCCTACATAGAGTAATGTACAGATGAAATCCTACTTTATAGGAATTAGGACTGTGTTTACATTAGGCCTTTTCATGTGTATGTTTCCAAATGTGCTGTATGTTCTTTGACGCTGCAGAATAATCGCTGTGTATTTTGGAACGCCAGATTGGGTTGGTTTCCAAAAAAGAACAGTCTGCAAGGAAACAGTTGAGACAGTAATCACAACATGTGAGTTCCTCTTGGTTCTGGGAGCTGGAATCAGATCTGTTCTGTATCTCGCTTTAAGATGCCTAGTAGCTGAAAGCAGGCCTTGTGAACGCCCCCTCTCAGCAGACTAGCACACTGTACAGAACCCGTCCCTGGAGACCAGGACTAAGAGCTTTCATAACCATACAAAGCAAGACTCGGATAAGCATATCATTTCACATAGACTGAAATGAGCAGAACTCTTTATCCCTGGAGAGATCCACCAAGCTACAATGTTCGACTGCTACATTATGTAATTAACGCCTGACCTTCTCCTCACCCAAAACTGCTTCAGCTTTCCAAAGTCTCTTTCCCAATTCCAACTGATAAAAAAAAAATTCCAGCATTTCTGGTCATCAGCATAAGGAATGTTTTGCATGCTGGGACCAACATGGGGTTGCTGGTGGACCAGCTAAACCAGCTCAGTTTTGCTTTAGAACATGACAGTGCTAGAACCAACATAAACCAGCCTGGACCAACATTGAATTCAGCAGGGCAGACATTCTAGATTTGCCCTTGTTCTGTGTTGAAAATCATTTACCTAATTTGGTGTTCCCGATCAAAATATCATCAGCCTTTTAAATAGCTTGTAAATCTCTCGTTATGCAACATTATTGGGTTCAATCTTTTTGTCAACTTGTTTTCTTTCAGTCAGCACAGGATTTGTATTTATTTTTGGAACTGTTAGATCGAAGGCCTCATCTGAGCACATGCACCTCCGTTTTTTGAGTGAATAAAGTTCACTCAAACTTATTTACCTCAGAAAAATGAAACTTAGATCTATGAGGTCTATGATCAATCAGTTCCAAAAAGAAATACAAAACCTGTACTTATTGGAAGAAAACAAGTTGACAAAAAGGTTGAATCCAATATTTGGAAACAACATAGCATAACGAGAGATTTATAAGCAGTTTTTTTGTAGGCCAGTCATTTTTGAACAGGAACACAAAGCAAGGGGGAACCAAAAAAAGAAAAAGAAAAAAAAGTTGTTATGCCTTGTTGTTATGCTAGTTAAAACATTAACTAACATTGTCGGGAAAAAGAAAATCCTTTCCGGGCCAAATGACTGGAACACAACCAGAGGGTTAAGGGAATTTCATGCTATCAGGCGCAACGGCTGCCCACCTAATTTGAAGCAGCTGTGCAGTGTTAAATTAAACTTTTACCTGTAGCTACTTGATACAAATTTAGCATTCATAATTTAGCGTGGTTATGTAGCATGTCTCACCAGTATGACCGGTCGGCGGTATGCAGCCACGAAAGAGTTAGTGGAATCCTGAAATCGGAGTAGGACACATGGTACAGGTGATGCTGTTGGCATGTACACTGATACTTCAGCCGGTAGTCTGAGCTCTGCGGAGACTTCCTGTCGCACTGATCTCAGGTTGCTTCTACCACCTGCTCCGTCAGACCTTCTGGCCCTCTGATTTGAGAGGTCAGGTCTGACACTGATGTCATGTTCCCGGGCTCCCATCAATTCTTGATTGGAGGTTACATGTCCGAATGCGGCCATGTGTGTGTGTGTTTCAGGACTGCTCTGTAGGTCACCGGCTGCTGTGTGTTTTTGTAAACTCTGGATTCTTATTTACACTAAAGACAGATGCAGTTGGCCCTTCTTGCATCTCTTTCAAAGGTGTGTTTGAGCACAAAGTATCAGTTAGGGGTTTACATGTTGTTGCATGTGGTTTATTCATGCTCGATGTGATTTTAACTGGCTACCCAGCTAACAAGAAGAAGTTGTCAGAACATTTTGTTAACATTCCCTTTAAGTTATGGAAACGTTCCCTGTTAGCTGGGTACTTCCTGGGAATCTGGAAACAGGTCCATTACCTTTAACAAAATGGTAAATGTTCATTCAGTGACTCAACACAGGCACTCATCTAGATGATGAATGACTCTATTAATAAGATTCCATTCAAATGCCTGTTACCTGCAATAAAAAAAGGTACACATGAATATTATTCAGTACCTGGATCAACGTAACTTAAATGACAAAATAAACATAAACAACAAAACAGAAGTAAGCAGCAGGACAACTGCCATATATAAACATAATAAAATGACAACATAAATTCGCAGGACACATCCTCTCTCGTCCTTCACTGTTGTCACTCATCCCTTGATCTTTCCGGAGCATCTCCATGGGACTCGAGACTGATGTGACTCACACGTGTCGCTCATTAACACTCGCTCCACCGGCCTCGCTTGGCTCCCACGGCTCTCGGTCCCGCCCTGTTTGTCACATATACCCCCATCGCCCTTTGCAGGCTTGGGTGGCACCACCCAAACCACCCCTCCACCAGGGGGTGTCACAGCGGCCGCAGCACTTTGGGGTAAGGACAGGCGAGGCAAGAGAATAGGAGATGGAAGCATGAGAATAGACAAGAGACGAGAGGCGAAAGAAAAGGAAAACAAATAGTGCAGCTCCCATAATGCACTGCCATCCGGTCCTCCACCAGCTGGGTGAACTCCTCTACGATGCCTGGCAGTGGCTCTGGATGCCCCTCTGTGGACGGCCTTTCATTTTCCTGTCTCCTGACGCTGACTATAGGCTATGGCTCCTTCCATGTCGGTGTCCGGCTACAAGCCCCGTCCCGTTCCCTTGCTTTGCCTGCTCTTCCCTATACGGCAGATAGCAACAGGCCCTGGTGAATGATTTCGGCACAAATGTAACAATTTTCAACTTCAGGGAAGAAGGAGGCTTTACAGAAAACGTATTGTATTGGTGCATGATCTGAAGTCCTCGCTGGAGTTGGAGTCATCTCTTGACTGGTATAGGGTCATCTCTTCACAAGTGTTGGGTCATCTGAAGTCTTCGTAAGAAGCTGGATCCAAACTTGAGCTGGCGTAGTTGCTAGTTACCTCGGTACGGGCATCCCAAGGTAACTAGCTCATTATGCCACAGCCATATCTCCCTGTAGCCCAAGACTGGTTCCCCACTGAAGCTAAGCAGGGTTGAGCTTGGTCAGTAGCTGGATGGGAGATCTCCTGGGAAAACCAGGTTGCTGCTGGAAGAGGTGTTATTGAGGCCAGTAGGGGGTGCTCACCCTGTGGTCTGTGTGGGTCCTAATGCTCCATTATGGTGATGGGGACACAACACTTTAACAAGCACCGTCCTTCGGGTGAAACATTAAACTGACATCTTGACTCTCTGTGGTAGAAATGACATCAAAATTGGAAAAAGTTGGTCAAAAAAGTACATTTACACACAAACTGACATCCAACTGCAACTTTCAGATGCCATATTTATTTTTAGCTCAGCTGACATGGAATGAAATGCACAGGATTGTGGGATATCATATTTTGCTTCAAACATCGATCAGATGAAGGTATCTCAGTAGACAGCATGCGACAATATCATTGGATTTGGACGTGCCTTGTTGCTTTCCTACCTCTGTAGGTAAGCATTTTTCAGCTTTCAGATGCAGCTTTAGGTTAGATTTCTCAGATGTGTTGCCCATCATGCAGAACCTGATTTCGCCAAGTACAACATGTTCCTGGATCAACATCTTTGTTGATCCTGGACCAACATTCTATTCAACCAATCAGATTTGAGGGACAAGTTTACAGTATATGTCCAGTTTAGGCTTACAACCAGGGCTAGGTGCTTCTACATCAGTGTTATTCACCTACCATTTCCCTATTATTTTAGGGATAACTTATAGGCACAGTGAGGTTTAGGGGTAGGGATAGGGTTAGGACTAAATTTTCAGACAGTAATGTTGTTCCAGGATCAATAAAAATGTGTTGACCTAGGAACTTGTCTAACTCTGCAAAATCAGGAGGTGCTGCCCATTCCTGGTGTATATCATCATGATATTTCCAATCTGATACCATCGCTGAACCATGTTTTTTTTTTTTTTTTTATGTCTGATACTAGTCACATGCTGGAAAAAATACTGCCCTTTGAAGCTCCTTTGTAAAATTAAACGCTATTTTGGGAACAGTTTTTTCATCACGCACATGACAAGGTGAAGTATCTTGCTGTCTCGTGTTTGATAAGTTGTGACTCATTTTGGGCAAAGTCGTTTGTCCGGCTGCAGCCGCTCCATGTGGCTCAGGGACTTTGCCAAAGCCTCTCTGCAATGCCTCGGCCTGCCACTCATTCATTTAAGCCAATCAGCTTTGGCGAAGCACTCCCCTCACGGCCTGAGGCAGGGGCTGTCACTGTCAGTGCAGGTAACGCTGTGAAATCAAAGAGGTGCTATAAAAATGACCTTCTAGCGGACACCATAGGGCCTCTGCGGCCCCTGCAGTGAGAAGAAGAATAGAGCGAGGGCCCGTGTGGAGCGCAGGAGCCGAATAGGTCCGTAAAGAGGAAGTAGTGCTGCCAGTGCATGTTTTGCCATATGCCGTGGTTCGTAGGAGTGCGTGCTGACCAGGGAGAAGACAGCTGTTCAGGAGAGCGTTGTGTGCCAGCGCCTCTCTGAAGGGTGCTATGAAATCCGCATCAAACGCATGAGCAGTTTTGAATGACCCAGGTGAGCAAATATGAGATACTTAAAGGGGTCATATCATACATTTTTAATGTAATCTTTCACCTTTAGGCACACTTAGTAAAGTTAGTAAAGTTCTTGTGGCAAAAACATAATTTAGCTTTAGTCATAACGTAGATATGTACGTGATACATGATTTGTAAACAAGTCAGTCACGTGATAATGCATTCACATGTCTGATGCCAGAAAGTTGTAATACCTAAATCAAAAACTCTTCTTCTTTGCTTAAATTGCTACATTTCTCAGTTCTCATTTACAGCTTACAAAAAACGCCTCTGAGCCGTCTTGTGTTTGCTACATTGCAGTGTAACCACTCTTAGAAGAAAAGGTTCTAGAACCTCATAGAACCTTAAAGGGTTCCGTCAGGCACTTCATATATAGAACCGTTTAACGGTTTCCATCACGGGATCATTCTATGGATTTAGTTTTAATTCATTCATATAAAATAAATTAATTAAATAATTCATTTTTCTATTTTGATTACATTTTCTGAACAGCTTGTAAACATGCTTTATCACTAGAACAAATCTAAATCCCCTAATCCCATTTAACATGAAAGTATTATGCAATCATTTTAACCTTTTATTTTATTTAAAACAAGTCAAGAACCCTAAAGTTCTATAAAGAACAACAATGAAGCTTTTTTAAGAGCGTGCAGTGATCCATGCTGGATATCGTCAAGCCTGGATATTAAAACATACTGGAAAAGTAAATCAGTAAAGTTAATACACAATCATGGTCTCTATGGGCATTTCATCATTTCTTCTCATCAATAAACAGATCATAAAATTGAATTGTCTGAAGTAATTCTAGCAGGATATTATTTGCAGAAATAATTCAGAAATGTTTGATCAAACTGCAGATAATGAGATTTAAATAGGTTTTGTGATCTGAAATTATTACTGTATGTATATTACTTTATTTGTAATATATTTTCA
This sequence comes from Elopichthys bambusa, assembly GCA_037101425.1. Classification (NCBI taxonomy): domain Eukaryota; kingdom Metazoa; phylum Chordata; class Actinopteri; order Cypriniformes; family Xenocyprididae; genus Elopichthys; species Elopichthys bambusa. Next base: position 877,660 of record CM074452.1, on the reverse strand, counting down.
GGCATTCATATGTAAGAGATATTATTGGCTTGGTTAGATGATCCAGAACAATGAGGCTTGATGAAGATGATCAATGAAATATCATTTAATAAGCTCTAGGAACTCAACAAAGGGACATACCAGGATGTAACGTTAAAGGGGTCCTTGATTATGATTTAAATTTTTTAACTTTAGTTAGTGTGTAATGTTGCTGTTTGAGAATAAACAACATCTGCAAAGTTACGACGCTCAAAGTTCAATGCAAAGGGAGATATTATCTACAGAAATGGCTGGTAGGTACTACAACAAACCGCTAGTAGAGACTACAATGAGCTTCTTCCTGGGTTCTTCCTGGGATCACATATCCCAAAATGACATAAACCCCGTCCCCGAGAACACACAACAAAGGGGGTGAGGCCATGTTGGGCTGCTTTAGAGAAGAGGAAGAGTTGTTGTAGTAGAGTGTTGTCGTCATGCCGTTTGAACAACGTATGGCTGAACACCGTTACTGACAATCCTCATTTTGGCTGCGTGAGATTCTCCAGCTTTGTTGTTGTTGAGCGGCCGAAGCGCGAGCTGTTAAAGCTCCGCTCTCTTCTGGAAAGGGGGCCGGGAGCAGCAGCTCATTTGCATTTAAAGGGACACACAAAAACGGCGTGTTTTTGCTCACACCCAAATAGGGGCAAATTTGACAAGCTATAATAAATGATCTGTGGGGTATTTTGAGCTGAAACTTCACAGACACATTCTGAGGACACCTGAGACTTATATTACATCTTGTGAAAAGGAGCATAATAGGTCCCCTTTAACACAAGACAATAACTGAAGAAACTGAAGTGCTTAAATACACAGGGTGATGAACATAATATACAACAGGTGAGCTCTAATCAGTTAATCAATGAAACAATGAATAACTATGACAAACATGTAAACAGGAATTAAACACACTGGAACTGAACACAGGCAAAATAAGACAAAAGAATATACATGGACACAGACACAGAAAATCTGTTTAATTTTTAATCTGTCACTTTTCCTTTGAAAGACATTTGGATCACATGTAGAGGTGTTTGAAGAACAATAAAGTGACTTGCCGATCTCCAGCGATTTAAACTTTGTCAGTGCAAACGGCTCCTTGTTATAAATGTAATGTAAGTAACTTTGGACGCAATGCACGATTCAACCATATAACGCATCTTTGCAGTGTAAAGGAGGTTATAAATATAGGCAAGAAAGAAAGAAAGAACGAGAGAAAGAAAGAAAGAAACTTACACAAATTCAGCATGCAAATGCATGAAAGCTTAATTTCAGTACCTAAGAATGAATTCTACAAATCAAAGCTTTAATGAGTTAGTATGTACAGTGGTTCCTGTTAAAGTTTATTACTTTGTGTGTGTGAGATTCATTACAAATCTAAACCAGAATGACTGAGGAAAATGGGCAAAATGCTGTGAAAAAAAAAGGTAAATCACCTGTTCTCCTTCTGTTAGGCAAGCAGTTGATACGGCTGTGATGAATTGAAAAGAAACTTTATAAACTACCTCAGCAAACATGCAGCAGGTATCTGAATTCTCTCTGGCTTTCTATCGTTCCAGCCTGCAGATAAGGATGGAGGTCTTCCCAAACAAGTGGGCAACAAAACTGAGTGTGGCCTGCTGGGACTGGTCCTTGATCTGAAACGAGATTACCAGACTGTTCGGAACCAGATCCCAGAGGAGAAACTCTACAAGGTGTACACGTTCAACTCTGTGAGAAAGTCAATGAGCACCGTCATCAAGCTTCCAGACGGCAACTTCAGAATGTACAGCAAAGGAGCGTCAGAAATCATCCTTAAAAAGTGAGCGCCTTTCATCAGCTCTCTGATGGCTAGCTACAGTTTTTTATAAAATGGAGGGACATTATGTTGAATTACTATAGCTTCATGTGCCTGAAATCATTTAGATATGCTCTTATCATGTCCTCAGAAATAGCTGTAATGAAACAGCTTTAATGTGAATGTGTGACTTTGGTGTGTTCGGTTCAGGTGTTCTTACATTCTGAACGAGGTGGGCGAACCTCGCGTTTTCAGGCCGAGGGACAGGGACGAGATGGTGAAGAAAGTGATCGAACCCATGGCCTGCAGCGGACTCAGAACCATCTGCGTGGCCTACCGGGACTTTTCCGGAAACCCTGAGCCCAACTGGGATGACGAAAACAACATCTTGACCGAGCTGACCGCAATATGTGTTGTTGGAATTGAGGATCCTGTCAGACCCGAGGTAAGAACTTTCTTCACATTTTATCATGTCATATTAAATTATTTTTATTTGAAATGTTTTGGAACATTTTATGCATGAGAACACGCCTGTGATGTGGCCTCTGCCTCTAAGGATGTGCAAAGCCATATATTTTCAAATATACTGTACTGTATCATTTACTGTACTGTATAATTAGTCTGGTTTCAGCATCTTCTGACCCTCATCAGACACGTTCCTTCTCTTAAGATGCATTTTTGCATTCAAAACAATGGCTAGATGAAATGCAACAGGGGTCTCATGGGGTTTTAGTCTTAAATAATAGTCCGAAAAAGCATTTTTTTAAGGCAGCGGCTATTTGCACTAGGTGAAAATAGCAATATATTCTATTTACACCATGTAAAAGTATCAGTTCTTTGTAATAAGAGTAAACAGTAATTAGATGCTATCTATACTTTATATTGGCAGATACTATTTGCACCTCAGTATATTTGTACATTAACAGAATGCAATAATATCATAGAGTGTAAATGATTATATTTATTAAAATTATTAAATGGATGCTGCCTTACTGGGAGAATAAAAACCCTCTCTACACCTTCCCCTAACCCTACCCAATAAACATTTTTAATGTTATTAACCAGTTTCGCAGTTTATTTCCACTTTTAGAACATTTTTATTGAAAATAAATGCAAGCTCGGCCCAACCAGACATTGGTGGGCGGAGCTAGTGTAAATAGCACTTGCCAACAAGGGACGCTATTTGCACCTAGTGTATTTTTTTTAAATTGACCTTTTTTGAACCTTTAGAGAAAATATAAATTAAAAAGAAAAACTGCATTAGTACGGTGACTGGGAGGGGACAAACTTAGTTTTGTCGTGGGAATGTGATGATAAGTCGTAGCCACAAGATTATTCCCGTATGTTGTGGTCATACGATGTAAGGTCATGGCCTCGAGATCATGTGGTGAGGGTACGACATATTTTTCTCGGGGCCATGACTTCTTTATATTGAGGGAAATACATCTATTTCTCATGGACACGAGTTAAATGCATAAACAACCTATGTGTGTGTGTGTGTGTGTATATATATATATATGTATATACACTACTAGTCAAAAGTTTGGAAACATTACTATTTTTAATCTTTTTGAACAAAGTCTCTTATGCTCATTAAGGCTGCATTTATTTCATAATAAATACAGAAAAAAACTATAATATTGTGGAATATTATTACAATTTAAAATTATGGGTTTTCTATTTTAATATACTTTAAAATATAATTTATTTCTGTTATGCAAAGCTGAATTTTCAGCATCATTACTCCAGTCTTTAGAGTCACATGATCCTTCAGAAATCATTCTGATATGATGATTTGATACTCAGTTATTATCAATGTTTAAAATAGTGTTGCTTAATATTTTTTTGGAACCTGTGATACTTTTTTTCAGGATTCATTGATGAATAAAAGGTTAAAAATAACAGCATTTATTCAAAATATAAATCTTTTCTAACAATATAGATCTTTACTATCACTTTTTATCAATTTAACACATCCGTGCTGGATAAAAATATTAATTTCTTTAAAAAAAAAAAAATGTCTGACCCCAAACCTTTGAACGGTAGTGTATATTGTTACAAAAGATTTCTATTTGAAATAAATGCTGATTTTTTTTTTTACTTTTTATTCATCAAAAAATCCTGGAAAAGTATCACAGGTTATAAAATAATATTAAGCAGCACAACTGTGTCCAACATTGATAATAAATCATCATATCAGAATGATTTCTGAAGGATCATGTGACACTGAAGACTGGAGTAATGATGCTGAAAATTCAGCTTTGCATAACAGAAATAAATTATATTTTAAAGTATATTAAAATAGAAAGCCATAATTTTAAATTGTAATAATATTCCACAATATTATTTCTGCATTTATTATTAAATAAATGCAGCTTTAATGAGCATAAGAGACTTTGTTCAAAAACAATAAATGAAGATTATATTGGCCTATATTATTTTGTGTTCTTACATATTATTTTATCATTTATTGATAATAATTAACTTCATTTGAATGCTGTCTATAGGCAACATCATGCGCAATATAATAGGCTATAATGATTTCTTAATTCCACCCTTATTTTGTCATTCTTAATAACAATAAATATTATTATAGGCCTATCCATATCTAATAATTCCAGGTTGCTATGTTCGCGCATTTAATTTGTGGCCACGAGAAAAATATAGACGTAAGGATGTTGTTACCTCGACAAAATGATCTTGTGGCCATGACTTATTATCAGTTTCCCATGACAAAACTAAGTGAACCGAACATGTCCGCTCCCACTCACCGTACATAAGTGTTTGCCTATTGTATCATATTTGATACAACAGTTTTTTATGGCTCATGTAGTATGATATAGTGAGAATATGGAAGAAAAAACAGCCCAATTTTATTCAGAGGCCCAAACTGAGCAAAAATAGTGCAGATGCTGATATTTATATGGACAAAAAGTGATGAAATTCTGATGATTGTAATGTAAATCAATGAGCAGATACTTAATCAAAATACATATAAATATCAGTCGTCACTCTGTATCCTTGACCTAGATGTATAAAAGCGATAATGGTTCTGGATGATAAGGTGTTTTGGTCTTGTCTATGTGCTTTGAGGTTGCTGGAAAATATTGGGAATTAATGGAGATTTTGCATCAGATGCGATCTGAGATCATGTCCTGAAACGATCGTACATCTTCACACACGGGGACTGAAGAAGCATCTATACTGCTGCGTTATTTAACCTCCTCTTTTTATCCCGCTGTTTCTTTGCTCTCGTTCTCCGTCTCTACAGCCACGATCAGTAATTGTCAGTTTGTTGAAGGCTTCTTACAGAAAGTAACATCTGCGGTAAAACAGAATGAATGAAGGAACACTGATGAATTTTGACTGCAAAATTAACCCTCTGTTGTCGGTTTGTGTAATAACACTTTGAAAACTCAGTTACGATGGTGACACAGATTTGGTGCGTTCTGTTACCTGGCGGGACACGTGAGCCATTCCTTTCCCTAATAAACAGCCGAAACTTAAGAATCCGTAAACAAATCCATTAGTCTTAAATGTCTAATGTTACCACGTCACCTTCCTTTGCCGTTGTGTTTTATTGATGAGGCTCTTCCTCTTCTCTTGATGAGTTAAGCAGGACCGGGTTGTCTTTAGGTTTCTCAGAAATACTTGGACGTCTAGTCAAGCAGATATCATCTCTTGCTTTAGTGTCTAGACCAGCCCCGTTACCAGAACCTCTGTGATTGTTCTGTGTCGGATTCACATTTGTGCAAAACAATTATATGTCATTATGTGTTAATTTTTCTTAGCTCGTTTCAGCTAGTCAGACTGAACCTGGTCATATTTTTCAGCAGGGAAATGTGTAATTTTGTCTTTTGTTGCATGAGAAATCACCTCCAGCACTGCATAATTAGCACAGGAGCCCTTTGAATTCCTCCTAATAAGCGCTCCCTTGTTTCATGGGCGCACCTGAAAGTGGAATCAGGAGAGCAGACTGGATCCTGGGTGTTTTGCGGTGGTGTTCTCATTTACTGCTGCACTGGGCTCTAGGCGTGGGCTTGCGGTTTGCAGAGGCCTCTGCGCTAACCTTTCCTCTGGAGCGGAGCGAGGCGGTGTGTCTGGAATTAATGATCGCTGCTCAAACTTGTGCCTGCAGGTGCCCGACGCCATCCTGAAATGCCAGCGTGCTGGAATCACCGTGCGTATGGTGACAGGAGACAACATCAACACGGCACGAGCTATCGCTATTAAATGTGGCATCATCCACCCTGGAGAAGACTTCCTGTGCATTGACGGGAAAGAGTTCAACAGGAGGATCAGAAATGAGAAGGGAGAGGTACTGCATATCAGGACACTACACATCTACAGTCAAGCTCTATGGACAGCATTTGAGGCATAATATCAAATACCACAGAAAATAAGTTTGACTGGTCCCTTGTATAAAAACAAAAACAAACTTAAAGTAAGGCACTTAAATGAAACATGTTTTGCTACATCTACAGTCATTGGCAGCTGGTATTCAAGGGAGGGACATTAGCATTCTGAGGCAAAGATCTGATAGTGCAGGATGAGTCATCAATATTTTTCATGTTTTTCTAGAAGAAAAAAGTTGTATGCATTTCATTTAGATAAAGCCCCTCGCACCTGCCTACCCAACTACAGTACATTACGAAAGAAAGCGTGAGTGAGTGGATGAAATCTCACCATTCATATTTGATTAAATTTACATTTCCCCTTTAAGAGTCTGGCAGCTGCGATTTGGACTAAGTGAAGATGGGAGAGAGAAGAATGTAACAGAGAGTTACAATAATCGAGACGTGACAAAACAAAGACGTATTAAATTTGCTCATGGACAGGACAGTATTTTTTGTTATACAAGGTCCTAAGCATTTTAATTACAAATCACAATGATGGTGATATCAGTGAGCAGTAAGAGATACAGTTGAGTATTGTCACATTTGAAATCAAAGTCTAATTTTAACCTCAAAATAAACAAACTTTAAGGATTTTGAAAAGATAAAATGATTATGACAAAATGAAGCAGAGATATTTAGGAAGTTTGTGAGAGATATGGCCAGTGTTGGGGAAAGTTACTTTTAAAAGTAATGCATTACAATATTGCGTTACTCCCCAAAAAAGTAACTTATCGCATTACATAATTACTTTTTTTTTTTTTTTTTTAAAGTAACAGATATTTTCTTGTAAATTTTAAAAAAGTAATGTGTTACTTTAGTAATTACTTGAAAACGTAATCTGATTACATCATGTGCGTTACTTTAGAAAATTGCACTATTTGTGAGAGATATGGCCAGTGTTGGGGAAAGTTACTTTTAAAAGTAATGCATTACAATATTGCGTTACTCCCCAAAAAGTAACTAATTGCATTAGTTTCTTTTTATGGAAAGTAACTTGTTACCTTTTTGAAAAAGTAACTTAGATATTTTTGTTGTAAAGTACATTACTTGTTACTTTACTTACTTGTTTTTTAAAAAAAAGTAACTTAGATATTTTGTTAATTTTTAAAAAAAGTAATGCATTGCTTTACTAATTACTTAAAAAAGTAATCTGATTACATCATGTGCGTTACTTCAGAAAATTGCACTATTTGTGAGAGATATGGCCAGTGTTGGGGAAAGTTACTTTTAAAAGTAATGCATTACAATATTGCGTTACTCCCCAAAAAGTAACTAATTGCATTAGTTTCTTTTTATGGAAAGTAACTTGTTACCTTTTTGAAAAAGTAACACAGATATTTTTGTTGTAAAGTACATTACTTAGTTTCTTTTTATGAAAAGTAACTTGTGTTACTCAGATATTTTGTCAATTTTTTAAAAAAGTAATGCATTGCTTTACTAGTTACTTAAAAAAGTAATCTGATGACATAACTTGCGTTACTTGTAATTTAAGAAATTGCACTAAAAAGTTACTTTTAAAAATAATGTATTACAATATTATGTTACTCCCCCAAAATGTATCTAATTGCGTTACGTAGTAAATTTTTATGGAAAGTAACTTGTTACCTTTTTAAAAAAGTAACACAGATATTTTGTTGTATTACTTGTAATTTAAGAAATTGCACTATTTGTGAGAGATATGGCCAGTGTTGGGGAAAGTTACTTTTAAAAGTAATGCATTACAATATTGCGTTACTCGCCCAAAGTGTAACTAATTGCACTACGTAGTAACTTTTTATGGAAAGTAACTTGTGTTACTTGTTTGAAAAAGTAACTTAGATATTTTGTTAATTTTTAAAAAAAGTAATGCATTGCTTTACTAGTTACTTGAAAAGTAATCTGATGACATAACTTGCATTACTTGTAATTAAAAAAAATTGCACTATTTGTGAGAGATATGGCCAGTGTTACTTTTAAAAGTAATACAATATTTATATGAAAAGTAACTTTTAATGAAAAAGTAACATATATTTTGTTGTAAAGTACATTACTTAGTTACTTTTTATGGAAAGTAACTTGTTTTGCTTATTTGAAAAAGTAACTCAGATATTTTGTTGTAAATAAAAAAATAAAAAAAATGCATTGCTTTACTAGTTACTTGAAAAAGTAATCTGATAACATAAGTTGCGTTACTTTTAACGCGTTACCCCATTGGTGTAGCACAAATCCGTGGGCATTACAGTGGCGGTGTGGGGTTTCTCCTTGGTAGAAATAATGTTGCTTTAAATCCATGTCTTCTATGCTAATTTAAAATGTGTCTTCGACATATAGATGGACTCGCACACATGGACCACAAATCTCTAATAAATAAAGTTATTTTAATAGCATGTCTTTCATGCATTTGTAAATCAGTGCTTGCATGCAGCAACCTACAGGAATCACAGTGCGTTACTCTGGCCTCATAGACTTTTTAATTGTAAGTGCATTACTATAGACATGATTTTTGCATTGAAAAACACTAAAGGACGAGTTGAAATGCACAAATGCTGCTGAGATAGCTTAATGTATATTGAACCCAGAGCTGTGGCCCTGATGCTGTTGCGTTCCAGGACTTTGATAATTTATGGGGCTTTTTTCATTATGTTGTGATTACATTAGTTGCATTTGTACCCTCTGCACTGCTGTTATTGATGTAGACAGTTATTGAACACATTTGATTGGTGGCCATTCTAACAAACAACCCACGTGTGAATGATTTAATACACAGTCAAATCATTTATATGTAAATGCAGTGAGTTCTCTGATGAATGTTTACACTCATTACAACAAGAAATGACAAGTTTCATGTTATATACTATTGGCTGTTCTATGTATCTCATTAGACGGGTGTATAGGCACCGTTTAGATCTCGGTTTCTGCCTCTCGCAGGTTGAGCAGGAGCGCATTGATAAAGTCTGGCCTAAACTGCGAGTGCTTGCCAGATCCTCCCCGACGGACAAACACACACTGGTCAAAGGTGAGTGATCGCGCACCAAACAAAAGACGTATCGGTCCCATTCAGAGCCTTAAACACCCTTTTTTGTGTCCATATCATCTGAAACCATTACAAAATGGTTCAGATGAACAAGGAATAACGTTGTTAGATTAATAATCTACTTCATGAACACTGGCATTTACACACAATTGTTTTAGTAAAGCGGTCTGGAATCAGATCTGTGAGATGTGATGGTTACATAAGACAACATCATGGCTGAAGTTACAGGATAATTAACATAGTGTAAGTAAATGTTGTGCTGTAATTACATCACTGGTGTATTTAATTTCTAGGCGTAATCGCTTGATTGTTCCTGATGTTTTCACATCCCAGAGCTGTAATGCAGGCAACATATGGCTGTTCATTATAAGAGTTAAATGTAATTTATTCCAGTAATAAATGTGTCGACAACATCTGATGTTGATTATTGATATTTCTATTCAACAAGGATGCATTAGAAGTCATAAAGTGCTCTAAACACAAGTAATTTGCAAGCTTCAATATATAAATGTAAACTTAATTATAATAATTATATTTTATATCAAATTAAATAAATTCTTTTATAAATACTTAATAATATATACTAAATAAATGCATTATGACCAGAGCCATATTAAAATAAAATACGCATTGGTTTTTACACCAGAACACTGACATTTATATAAAACACTGACTTTTATTTACCTCAAAAATCACTGATGAAGAGAAAGTGGTTTCATTAGAGTTTTAAGAAAAATCATATTATGTTTAATGTTAATGATACACTGCAAAAAGTGGTAACCTGCCATTATTACCTTAAAGACCCATTTCTACCTGATTTAACCTATACAAATTAGATTTGTTGGTATAAATTGAAGTATATAAGTTGGTTCAGTGATGTTAAGTAATATTTTTGTTTTATAAAATAAAACCAGTTATTTTAGATGTTACCATCTGTTTTTACTTTCAGTGTAGGTAACAGCCATTTTGGTTCCATTCCATCACATTCACCCTGTCATTTGTTCATTTTATTCATTTGCACAATGCAACAGACATTTAAGCAATGTTTCAGATCATGCAGGAATTTTCTTTTTTTCATCTCCGATCTTATTGTCTGGCAGGTATTATTGACAGCACTCTGGTGGACCAGCGGCAGGTGGTTGCTGTAACCGGCGATGGAACCAATGACGGTCCGGCCCTTAAGAAGGCAGATGTCGGTTTTGCCATGGTGAGAACCGATCAAACCACACAAGTCTTGTTCTTCCCGAGCTGCTCAAACACAGGCTGTCCTCATTTTCACAATGCACAATCACGCCACCTCAGTGGCTTAGAAAACACAGGTCCAGAGCGCCCCCTAGTGTGAGACAATGCTTTTACTCCTGTTTTTTGACATATGTCAATTGACTTGCATAAGCTGTAAAAACAGCCTGTGTCAGCACCGCCCCATTATTTCTATTTTCATAAGTTTAGAGGAGAGCATATTCTTGTGTTCCTGCTCATCAAACTGACAGCAGCTGCCCGCGGGCGGCTTCCTCTCTGTGGTATTTACCATGATTTTACTGTCAGCCGTGTCTTAGGAGAGAACAGTCCCTCAGGCTAGTCTTTACAAAACACAAACACACTGTGTGGAGAAACATCTTTTCTCTTTACCTAGACACCAATCAGATTTTACCATTTATCATCACACACTGTCCACATCAGGGTTTGATCTGACTTCAGTGCCTTTTAAAGAACACTTAATGCCAAATAGGTTCTATATAAGGAGAATGTCTCAAATGACTGCATAATATGTTCATGTTTAACAGGGTTATTTTTTTTTTTAATTAGACAGATCTTTATGTAACTGACTTTAAGTTATGACAAAAAAAAAGAAAAAAAAAAAAAAGATGACTATCTTTTTAAGGGGTGGTTGATTATGATTTGACTTTTTTTAACTTTAGTTAGTGTGTAATGTTGCTGTTTGATCATAAACGACATCTGCAAAGTTACGACACTCAAAGTTCAATGCAAAGAGAGATATTTCATTTTACAGAAATTGCTTTTTAAGGACTACAACAAACGGCTGGCAGGGACTACAATGAGGTTCTTCCTGGGTTAGTGACATCACTATCCCTAATATTTACATAAACCCCACCCCTGAGAACACACAACAAATGGGGCGGGGCCATGTTGGGCTGCTTTAGAGAAGAGGAAGAGTTGTTGTCGACGTGCAGTCATTTTACGCCGGACTGCTTCACAAACAAGGGGCAACTCAACACAAAAGATGAACATGACGGCACATGCTAGTCGATAAATGTGGAATCAACTCCACAGCAACTACATAAATTTATCCACTAACCATTCAGAAACGTCTAAAAGTTGTAACTTCTTCCTGAGTCTCTCCATCAGTGTCGACTCCAGTTTGAACAATGTACGGCTGAACACCGTCCTCATTTTGGCTGCGTGAGATTCTCCAGCTTTGTTGTTGTTGAGCGACCGAAGCGCAAGCTTTTAAAGCTCCGCCCTCTTCTGGAAAGGGGGCGGGAGCAGCAGCTCATTTGCATTTAAAGGGACACACACAAAAACTGTGTGTTTTTGCTCACACCCAAATTGGGGCAAATTTGACAAGCTATAATAAATGATCTGTGGGGTATTTTGAGCTGAAACTTCACAGACACATTCTGGAGACACCAGAGACTTATATTACATCTTGTCTAAGCAATCAATGCAATTGGCCAATGGACATGTTCTTGACTTGTTTTATGAAATGTAATGTTAATAGCGTATATTGTATATGGTTGGGCATATCCTGTTCATGGTAACATTAATGAATGAATAAATGATTTTTATGTTAAGGACATTTTTGGCACTTTGAAGCAAAAAAAACAATGTGAAATGACAGAGCTTCTGTCTCGACAGGGAATCGCAGGGACAGATGTGGCCAAAGAGGCGTCTGACATCATCCTGACAGATGACAACTTCTCCAGCATCGTGAAAGCCGTGATGTGGGGACGCAACGTCTACGACAGCATCTCAAAGTTCCTCCAGTTTCAGCTGACCGTTAACGTGGTGGCCGTGATCGTTGCCTTTACCGGAGCCTGTATCACACAGGTTTGTGCCTCTGGACGCACATGTGTTTATGGGATAGTGTACTTTTATTAGTGGTGTAAGCTATGGCAAGTATCTCTATTATTATTGCACAAACTTGGCTTCTAACCCCGTCTTAAACTTCAGCACATATATTACCCTTCAAAAGTTTTGTTCATCAAAGAATCCTGAAAAATAAAATGTATCACTGTTTCCACAACAGTTATGAAGCAGCACAACTGTTTTCAACATTGATATTAATCATAAATGTTTCTTGAGCAGCAAATCATCATGTTAGAATGATTTCTGAAGGATCATGTGACACTGAAGACTGGAGTAATGATGCTGAAAATTCAGGAATAAATTACACTTTACTATATATTCACAAACAACTGTTTTACATTGGAATAAAATTTCACTGTTTTTACAGTATTTCTGATTCACTTCATTGACTTCATTCAAAGATGTTAAAAATCTTTCTGACCTCAAACTTTTGAACGGTAGTATAACTCATCCTGCACCATTTGTGTTCCGGACATGAATAATCTATCAAAGCGTCTTACACGCAAACTCAGAGTAACGCCCTGGCAAACATCCGACACACTGGTATTGCAGCAGAGAGTTTTGTACAAGCAAACACATCTTCTTCATACTTTAAAACCACTGCAACCACATATGAGATGCCTTTGACAAGAAGATAGATCTGACCTACTATGAAATCTCAAATTAGACTATGCAGAGACATAGGGCAATGGCAAAGAAACCATATTAGATTACTAGGACAAGGCCAAAGACTTCATCCCTATGATCTAAAATAGCATTGTTTAATTTCCTAGAGGATCGCTAACCTAATAAATGATGCAGCACTTCTAAGAGAAAGAGGCTAGACTGTGTGAAGTTACTGTGATGAGAAATGAATGTCCAGAGAGCTTTAGATGAACAAGGACACTCAATCATGCACTGAGTTAATGAGGAAGATCTTCTTACCAATATTATTATGCACAATGGTGATATCTTGTGCTAGTAGCAATAACCAACATCTAGCTCAGTTTGTTGCTATAAACATTGCATTTTAAGCAGATTGTATGTTCTTCCAGGATTCTCCTCTTAAAGCAGTGCAGATGTTGTGGGTAAACCTGATCATGGACACGTTTGCATCTCTGGCTTTGGCCACCGAACCGCCAACTGAGTCTCTGTTGATGAGGAAACCCTATGGCCGAAACAAACCCCTGATCTCCAGTACCATGACCAAGAACATCCTGGGCCACGGCGTGTACCAGCTCATCATCATCTTCACGCTGCTGTTTGCGGGTGAGTTACCTTGTAGGTCTGCAAAGCATGTGAAGGAAACACATTTATGCCCGGAAATTGCTTAATAAATCAATTGTTTGAAGATATACCTAAGTGATAGACAAGAAACACTTTTCACATGCCGCGTTCAGGCCATGTCATAGTTACCGTAATTATGAGATGACAACCCGTGGAATTGTGTTTCTACGGCAGCAATATCAACGGCAAAATAAATCAGGTGGTGCAAGTCAGATAGTTGTGATTAAGAGGATGTAAACACTTTTTACGAATCAGACTCTCCTAATTACAGTCATTCCAACATGGCGTGATCGCACCTACATTCATATAGGATGTGCACTAGTGTCTTATGTTGTGTCCAGGTGAGCAGATCTTTGACATCGACAGTGGCAGGAACGCGCCGCTGCATTCTCCCCCATCTGAGCACTACACCATTATCTTCAACACCTTCGTCATGATGCAGCTCTTCAACGAGATCAACGCCCGCAAGATCCACGGAGAGAGAAACGTGTTTGAAGGCATTTTCAGAAATCCCATCTTCTGCTCCATTGTCCTGGGCACTTTCGCCATTCAGGTACCAAAAACTTGTTCAAACAGGTTGGTCAGACAAATTTCCATTGATTGTGCCAGTGTTTCTAAGAACATTTTGTTAATGCTCCCATTAAGTTACGAGAATGTTTGGCCCTGTTTCCACCTGGTATTAAGATGCGTTTTGGTCGAGCGGATCACAAGTAGACGAGGGAGACTCATTCCCATTTACACCTGGTGTTTAAAACCATCACTTTTGTCCACTTTTAACCATTTCTGTCCTGATTCTAGGGTCTATGGGTGGGTAATGTATGGGTTTTTTCAGATCCTTCAATGTAATGGATGAAATAAGATCGTGCAAAAAAACATACGGAGATCAGCAGCTTTCGTTTCTGCTCTGAAAACCGTAAGACCAGCCGGACGCTGTGAGTGTGTGTTAGAAATCAGGAATGGTGAGAGAACATTGTGCTTGGTACATTTTTCATCTTCAAGCCAAACTTGGGTCTTCAGCTGACAATAAGCGTTCGGTAAAATGGTAATGTTTGCACATTAGGTCAGTAGACGGCTGCTCTTTAGTGGCCGTTTGAACACATTCGACCACATGAGCATCTACACTACAAAAGCAATACGGTCGAATGTGTTTTGGGTCGAAAGTGGACAAGCTCAAAACGTTTTACACCCCGTTTACACCTGTATTTAGTCTCGTCCACTTGTGATCCAATCGACCAAAACCCATTGACCAAAAATCTTAATACCAGTGGTAAACAGGGCCTTTATGTAAACGTCCCGTTTTTAAAAGTTCTAAAAAAAAACGTTAAGGGGAACATTCCATTTGATCATTCTCCAAACGTTATGGAAACGTTACTTTTGAATGTTCTCTGAACATTGTGAAACAAGTAGCAGCATTTAAAAAATGTTAGACGAACGTCCAACTAAAACGTTTTAGGCATGTTCGACGTAACATTTTTGTGCTAACATTTTGAGACCATCATTAAAGTCCAGATAACTTTAAACCAACATTCCATTAACGTAACTGAAAGAATATTTGTTCATAACTTTGAGAGAACCTTGCTAGAACGTTCCTTGTTAGCTGGGCATTTCCAAGGAGTATGAATTGAGAAAAGTACAGTTATAAATATACTTCACCTGCTTCATCAGTTCCTCACCTTTTGACATTTGGTTTCAGATTGTGATTGTTCAGTTTGGAGGAAAGCCATTCAGTTGTTCTCCTCTGGACCTGGAGAAGTGGATGTGGTGTGTGTTCCTGGGGCTGGGAGAGCTGGTCTGGGGACAGGTAATACAACCACTTCCATCTGATATTCTTTCAAAACAACAATTCATTCAATAATCATACATTAAACCTGCTGTGCTGTATTCATTAACTTCATCCTCAGGGATAGTTCACCTAGAACAGTCCAGTTCTCACTATTAACTATGACTTTTGCCTTAATAAACTCCTAATTTACTGTTTATTAATAGGTAGTAGTTGTTAAGTTCAGGTATTGGGTAAGGTTAAGGGATGTAGAATATGGTCATAAAGAATAAGGCATTAATATGAGCTTTATAAGTACTAATAAACAGCCAATATTCTAGTAATATGCATGCTAATTAGCAGCTAGTTAATAGTGAGAATTGGACCCTAAACTAATGTGTTGCCTCAAATTAATTATTAACATTATTAATTCTAGCAAATGTTTGTTTATATTTTCATTTAAAAAAAATAAAAAAAATAATGTACACTATACTTTTATTTCCTTGGTTGAAGGAGTGTCGGCAAATTTGACATCTTTGTCTCTTCTGACCAATACAATCGATCAATATTCCTCTTTTGTAAATGAATAGAAATGCTAACATGTTTCTTTTGCTATTGGAGCAAATGGGAATGCAAAATTATATTTATTGTAGTTTCCATTCACCACTATAGAAGTTTACCTAAAAATGACGACTTCTGCTTCTGAGAAACCCGCAAATGTGAAAAGGGTCCATTGGCAATACACAGCACACCAAGATTTGCTAATTTGTCATGGATTAAAAAAAAAGTAGCATGGAAAACAACATCAAGTAGTTATATAACCCAGAGAGAGCTACTGTATCTCATTAGCAGTTGCTCGACCATGGCATGCAACCCTGGAAGTACCCGTCCTAGTAAGATGCCATTTTTGCTCTCAAGCACTTAGCTTTCCTGCCAGGTTTATTGACATAATCACCCAATCATGTGACTTCCCACTCTGTTGTCATGTCAACATTGATTGTCTGATGGCACCACAAGAACACATAGTCTTGAACCTTAGTGATAAAAACTATTTCACATTTTTCAGAGCCTTCAAAATTGTAAACTGGTGGTTATGGTAAGGGGCAGGACATTTCTCAAACATGCTCGAAGCGCTTGACCAATCAATCACAACACACTGCTCCAGCCGACCAATCAGAGCACATTGTGCTTTTCAGAAGGAGGGGCTTCATAGAGACAGGAAGTAAACAGAGCGTTACTGACAGACTGGGAAGAGAGGAGCTGCAACAATGGAGAATATGAGGACATTCAAGCATCAAAACCTGTTCTAGTAGAGCACAAAAACACTGTGAAAGGGCACAATATGGCCTCTTCAATAGAAATCATGTTTTTTATTAATAGTATCTGCCTCCACAGCTGTACGGTTATCCAGGTGTTCCCATAAACTTGTTCCTCACCTGTAGCTTTTGAAGCTCTGAAATCTTTTTTTTTTTTGTGTTCCCATGTTCTAAAATCTGTGTCATGCACCTCCTCACTCTGGGTCAGGTTATATCAACAATCCCAAACAGCAAGCTGAGGTTCCTCAGAGGGGCTGGTCGGCTGACGCAAAAGGATGAAATGACGGCCGAGGAGGAGATGAACGAGGACCAGGAGGAGATCGATCACGCGGAGAGAGAGTTACGGCGAGGGCAGATCCTCTGGTTCAGAGGCCTCAACAGAATCCAGACTCAGGTTAGAAACGTTGTGAAAAGTTACGACTGCCTAAAAAATTCTGCATGAATTGTGCACTGAAATGGCATCTGTAGGAAGTAGCCATACTTATGCTTGTACATCAATTGTGTTTGTAATTATGTACTTGAGATTGGACCATCTGCACGGCTGGCAGTGTGTTTTACAGCCGGATTTAGAACAGTGCGGAGGTTGAACCGCAGCTCAGCTCTGCCAAACTGGCACAAACATCAGCGCTGATCGCAAGACTTTTGTACTGTTGCATTAATCATGTGCTGTCGGTACACCTTTCATGAAAAACACTTTCATTTTCCAACCGAATAGTCATTTATTGAATAGTGTCCCACAGTATTAGATCTAAATAGCAGTGAAAATCTCAATCTAAAAATATTTTATATTACCTAACATCTGCCAGTTACAAATACTTTCTCATTTAATGAATATTCATGAGCAAAGCCAATAAGTTTACTTTGCCCCTTCCTCCCACTCAGGTCATTTGGTGCTTTTCCAATTGTTTTCAATGAGAGCGCCGCATTTTTTAAACACCAGGAGCATAACGAGGAGCTGAGCATCTTTTTCACGCTCAAGCGCTGAACGCTCTGTGTCTTTTACCGGTCGCCTCAAGTTGAAGAATGCTTAACTTTGAGTAAAACGCAGTGCTCATCGCTGTCACTTTTTAGCCAGCCGTCCAATCAGAGTGGAGGAGGGGCGGGACAAATACAACACCGACCAACCACCACATTCTACTTGTACAATGTCAACAGACAACAAGCATAATAACGGAACAAAATAATTTAAAATGAGTCAGAGCAAATGCTTTACATTGTATTGACATTTTTATATAGAAACAGTACAGAAACAAACTACCTGTGAAATGAGATACTAGTAACACTTCCGCGGATATTCTGTATCATAGCAAGCAAAGCATCTCAACTGAAAAAAACGCTGCGCTGCCATATGCGTTTTCACCAGAGCGCCTAGCGTTTTCATGCTTTGGTGGATATGCGTCCTAAAGGCTTCTCTCTTTTCCTAATAGCATAAAACATAACATGTCCACCCTGTTGTGTCAATTTATACTGGTCATTACACTTTTTTATTTTATTTTTTTAATACATTTTAATTATCTATTAAAATTCTTACTAAATGATAATCTTCTGTACATAGCCAGTAATGAGCTTTATTAGCTTAAAACATCCACCCTTTTGCACTGTAAAAATGTCATGTAACAGGGTGGACACATTTCCTAAAATTAGAAATATTTGGTCAGGATTATTAAGTTATACTAACCTGAGCTTGATCGGTGTGTTTTGATAGTTGTGTGTATGATACGACAAACATCCACCAAAAATCCACCAAACTGCAGGAATGACCCAACCTGTTGAATGTATTTTGTAACTTCACATCAGCTTCACTCCAGGTTTTCCAAACCTGCTCCTCACAGGCAAACAAACAAATAAAAAAATAAAAAAAACCCACTATGAACACAGACAATCAGCGAACCATTAAACAGAAAAACTTCCTTATTCTAAATATCAGCACTACCGGAACGACATTTGTCCAATTGGATTAGAAGACCAGAACTAGCTGTTGTATAATGCACCGCATATGACAACTTGCATGCTGGAGTTTAGTAGTGGCATGCAGAACATTTACAGTGAAATGTATTGCCTGTTTGTATGTGATATGATAACAGTGCTCTCCTAGGCGTAATGATGCAGTCCTGCGGTAAGGCTCGTGAAGGTGTCTGGGCGTTCATCACGACTGCTGTCGAAGCTGCAGCAGCAAGGAGGAGGACTTTTCTAAAGCCATCAAAGCCTCAGTGCTAATTTAAGATGAAGTGTTTAATGTGTGATGAGGGTCTGTCATAGTCTTCTAAACGATGTCCATGTGATGAAGCATTGGTCACATCTTTGACGCGCTGTGCTCCATGTATTTCTCTCCCCCTTCCTGCAGATCGAGGTAGTGAACACGTTCAAGAGCGGGACTTCCTTTCAGGGGGCTCTGAGACGCCAGTCCTCCACCACCAGTCAAAATCAGGATGTAACCAATGTTTCTAGTCCTAGTCACGTGTCCTTGTGCAATGCTCTTTCTTCTCCTACCAGCACTGCTGCTGCTCCCTCTGGGCGTGAGTGACACTCTTCTTTGGGTGTTTGTCAGGGATGCCTTTTGACCTCAGACCTGCAATCACAACAACGAGCACAGAACTGTCAATCAAAATGAGAAAAACAGGTCTATGAATAAAAAAAAAAAATGCCAAGAAATTTGAAACAGTGGCAACAGTGAGTAAGATGCCACAAAATACGAGACATGGCTCCTACATACATATCTTAATGTAGGTCAGTAAAAACCAAAAAGCAAAGTGATACCTTTTAAATCAGAGGTGCCCAATCCTCTTCTTGGGCTGCGTTTAACTCCACTTTTAGACATACACTCATGAACTTCTTTAAGCACTTCTCCTTGGGGGAATTCCCGCCGCCATTTTGAACTGCATTCAACTTCGTCAAGTGGACGAAGGAAGTTTATTTGGACAGACCCTCAATTTTGACAGAGGGAGTGAGTCTACTCAATATGCTCACTTCAGACAGATCCATAGACCACAATGCAACACGACTGTGACATCACAGATTGTGCTTAAAAAAATGTAAATAATAAATCAGCTCCATATCGGGTTCCAAATGGTCAAAGGCCTAGGGTGTTCCATTTAAACACATTGCACGGGTTACGCCAGTAGCGGGCACTCGTGCAATGTAAGCAACGATGTACATCCGAGTGAACAAGATGGAGGGAAGTTAAAGAGGGAAGGGCACAAAAAATAGGACTTAAATGCAGCCTCGGAGATTTAGGGGCCTTTTACAAGACAATGTTTTCAACTAAAAACGGAAATCTTTTCATGCGTTTTGGTTGTTCATTTACATGACAACAGCGTTTTGGTGGTCTGAAAACACAGCTTTTGAAAATAGTTTTCAAAGTGCAAGTTTTTGAAAAATATACTATTATTGCTTCCATGTAATCTACAAAAACGTGGATCTGTGAAAACGGTGATCAGTCTATAGACACGTAGTCTTTCTTTACAAAGTGACATCGCTAACTACTGGCCTGGCATGCATAATACAGAGTTTTTGTTTAATTTTTGTGGATCCGTATCTTTTTGATAACGTTGCCATCTGTACAACTTTCCCGTTTTTAGTACATCGTTGTTGCGTAAACATACCCCTACTTACCTGCAGAGTTCACACCTATCTGTAATTGTCAAGTGCTCCTGAAGATCTTAATTAGCTGTTTCAGGTGTGTTTGATCAGGGTTGGAGCTGGATTTTGTGGGAAGGTAGATCTCTCAGGAATTTGGGCGCCCCTGTTTTAGACTTCATTAAACAGTAAGTGTTATGGAAAAAGACATCACAGGGAAGCAACTCTGCAGCAGAGATTCTAGAAACAAGCTTTGTTCTACAATCTGTTGCAAATATTATGCTGCATTATGTCAGGGTTACCATAATTATGAGAAAACAGCTACTCAGAGCTGTTCACATTCACTGACTCATAAATTATTTGTTTCTATAGCAACACCAAAATGGATCCATGTACGGCTTTGTTATTGACAACAAAATCCTTCATCACTACATAATAGTTCATCTCTATATGCTCTCACAAAATAAATTAAATAAATAACAAAGAAAGCACACACCATGTTATGAGTTATAATAAGACAGCATAAAATTCAAAGTTTCCAAAATGTTCAATGTACAAGCTTGATAAAGACATGATTTGACGTGAATACAGCATTACTAAACTCTATTGCTTGCAGTATGAAGACCTTTAGTAGACCATTTAGTGTGATGTTTCCTTTTATTCATTTAAATTAGTATAGTATAAATGATACTTGATGTTTTACTAGCTTATACTTAATTTGTTGGATGATCTTAAAAGTGTGACTCCTGCTCCTGGAGGACCACTGTCCTGCAGAGTTTACCTTCAACTTGCTGCAACACACCTGTCTGAAAGTTTCTCGTATGCCTAACAAGAGCTTGATTAGTTGGTTCAGGTGTGTTTAATTGGAGTTGAAGCTAAACTCTGCAGGACAGTGACCTTCCAGGAGCAGGATTTGACACCTCTGCTCTAGACTCTAGATTGGTTACATGGCATTTACGGCTCAGATGATTGGCTCAAAATGTTCTGTGATTGCATAAACAAAGACATCAGATTTCAAATACTACACGTGTAGATTTCAAGTTGCAGATCCTGTGCAGACCTATAGCTTTCTCCGGGATGATTAGGCCTCTAAACTAAACACAAAGTTTTTTTAGTTATATTTTTGGGCTTTTCACCTTCATCCCATAGGACAGTATAGGGAGAGACAGAAGGCAATGTGGGAAGTGAACGGGTTACAGGACAAGGAGAGGACGTTGAAATCTGGTCACCCAAGGCATAGTTGCACCATATGTCGGTGCTTTGGACACAAGTCTGGCTCTCACAGCTACAGCAAGATGACCTGACAGACATTTCTACTCAGGCATTACAAACAGATAACATTAAGGTCTAGAAAGAATTAGGCTTAGAATTAGCTCTAACAGTTTCTTATTAGACATAGACGATTAGCGTAATTGTCAAAGGGCATCCCTGAAAATCTGCTTTGCTTCTTATTTCCTCTTACTCTTCATGTCACAGTTTATCAGATCACCTTTAACCCACTTCTCAGAAGAACATGTGTTTCAATGTACCATGTGTTTGTTTTCCCCAGAGTGCTAAGAGCCCTGGACTAAGGGTGCAGCCTACGAAGTGAATTTCAGGTTGTGAGTCCCTCCATTGTTCGTCGCAAAATTGATGTGAACTAATATTCCACCAACAAACTCACCAGGCTGGGTAAACATTCAAGTATAGCCAACTGTACCATTCCCCACTCAGCTGTAGCCTGACATGTTCTCCAAAATGCTCTAGGTTGCATTGTTCAAGTTACTCTATTGATCATGGGAGGCTGTTTTTTTTTTTTTTTTTTTTTGTCCCTTTTTACTTTTTCTCTCCACACAGATACGGAGACGTGTGAAGAGAGTGGCGCTTTCTCCCCATAGTCTTGTCTTATTTGTCGTCTGTGTGATGTAGATCCGAGGCCCACAGCGACCCATTATGTCTCATGGCTTTACTCTGTTGGTCATGTACTGTAGTCTGCTGTGTGATGCTGACAGTTGCTAAACGTTAGGCCAGTCTTCATCTATGTGATTCCTTCTGACATTTGTTTTCATCTGTCATTCAGACCAGTTTGTGTTGGCTTTGTAAGTTTGCTCTTAGCTAGGTTGAAAATATGCTATTCTCTTCAGGAAAGAAGGTTAGAATCGATTTTGTTGGTAGTTTGATGTAGGATTTTGGTCATTTTATTCCAGCAATCATTTCATGGTGGGGCCAACGTAGGCATGATATGGGCTTCAGGTATGGGCCGTACATGGGTTTGTCCATGGGACCCAGTATGAACTAATTCAGATATGGCTAGCATGGGACCCATGGCCAAACTCATGTAGGGCCTATGCCTTAAGCCAGGGGTGTCCAAAATCGGTCCTGGAGGCCCGCTGTCCTGCAGAGTTTAGCTCCAACCAGCTCTAAAACACCTGCATTAAGTTTCTAGTATGCCTAGTTAGTCCTTGATTAGCTGGTTCAGGTGTGTTTAATTGGGGTTGGAGCTAAACTCTGCAGGACAGTGGCCCTCCAGGAATGAGTTTGGACACCTCTGCCTTAAGCCCATATTGTGCCTACATTGGCCCCACCATGAAATGTTGGCTGGTATGCTTAGCATGTCAGTAGATGGTAGTATCATAGAGGCTCTGTTCCAAACCCTAGCGAGCCCCTCTCCATTCGTTTGCTTGGGCAGCTTCCTTCTAAAGGGAGGTTCACATGGATAGTGAATAAAAGCCATTTTCAGTTGGGAGGTGATGGGAGGCATCAAGAGCACAGTGACTGCTAATTTTTTAGAGATGCAGGGATATAGTTTGAGTAGGAGCGTACTAACCAACAGTAAAGAGAATTAGAGACCTATATTTTTTCTTTACTGTCCTTAGGGGCTTTCGCACGGGGTAGTTATAGGAACTCGGTTATAGGAACTAGCCACCAGGGTGTTTCCCCGAGAAGTAAATTATTCCCTAGGGCCAATTTCCTGGTTGCATTCGAACCGCCTGTAGAAATGTCCTGCTGCTCTTGTTGTTGTGCGGGACTTTTATTTTGGCAGCGCTGAGCACACAGCGCTCCCATTCTCTGTCTTCATTAGTTTACAAACTGTTTAACAGTCCTATCTTATACGTTATTGTAGCAAGTTTTAAAGTTCAGGGAAGGAGGAGGCGGGAACCAGCTAATGAATAAACAAAAAATGTACTCATAAATAAACAAAACGAAAGTAAAGCGGCAGCCCCTCACGGACGACTGCCGTATATAAACATAATAAAACAACAACATAAATAGTCCAGGCCTGTCATTCATTGTAGTCACTTCTCCTTTTATGCTCTCGGAGCTCCTCCGTAAGAACTTGTTATTAGATAGACAGAACTGTTTAACAAAGAAAGTAAATGGTATTCGAAAATGCATTATAGCATTTGTCATGTGGTTGATGCCTAATGTCGCTAGCTGAGCAGAAATACATAATCATGTTTCGCTTGGTCCCTTCAAAGTTGGATTTCCTCCTTAGCGTAAAGGTTGAGAAGTGCCTGGACTTTGGCTTCAGTCCATCTATCGCTGTTTTCTTGTAGTTAGTTCTTGCAGTAAACACTTTGCTAGTTGTTCCTTTTGTGCGGTGTTAGACCCTACTCTGAAGTAGGAGCTAATTTAGTCTCCCCAAAAGGCATTCCTATAACTAAAATCGTTCCCAGTTCCTGCGGTGCGAACACGCCAAGAAGCGGGTACTTCTGCCAATAGTTACAAGGACTATTAAAACATTCCTCCAGTGTGAAAGTCCCTCTTATAAACATCCCTAAACCCAGGAATGTCCCAACCTGCTCCTGGAGGGCCAATGCCCTGGAAAGTTTAGGTCCAACTTGCCCCAACACACTTGATTGGAAGTTTCAAGTCTTCCTGAAGACCTCAGCTCTGCAGGACAGTGGCCCTACAGGAGCAGGATTGGACATCCCTGCCTCAAGGCAGCATCCTAAGCCTGAACTTCATAAGTGATTGGTATGACACACTCAACAGTGAACACTGATTCCTCACTTGAATCAAAGAATAGATCACAATGCTAGTCTGATGTTAGCATGTTGCTAAGCTAACAATTTATACTCTAAAAAGTAGTCCAGATAGATATGGTCTGTTTTAATTAGACTGAACTTTTTTATTGATGTTTTGCAGAATGGACTATCATACAAAAATAATAATAATAAATCTCAACCCTGTCCAATGAGATTGTTGCAGTGCATTCTGGGGTTGCTTTATCTGTTAAGGACACATGCAATGCTGCCTTAGAATTTGGCCAGAATGAGTTATCTTTGAACATCTTGCTGTTTAGGTAGGCTGCTCACTAGGTTGTGGAACAGGACCATAGACTATATTCATAATTAGTTTACTGTGAGAATTATGCCTAGATTATTGTACTGTGTTTTTTGAAAGCTTATTCGTAATTGTAAACCTTTGAAGTGGAATATTAGCTACTCCCAACTATATTAAAGTACTTCTACAAAGTTTTAATTCCACAGTAATAACTTAAGGGATTCTCTTATTTTTTAGTTCTGTGAACCTCAAAACTTTTCGGCCTATACTTGAGTGTTTACACAGAGACGCATGGAGTTGTTAAAAGAACAGACTTTTGTTTGTTCTCGTCTTTTCTTATTCCACAGTCTGTGTGCCTGTGTTCATCTCCACATGGTGTTGTCCCGAGTTGCATGTGTGTAGTCGTTGAGTTGGCTTGTCAAGCTTTTGGTTTGCTTCCATCATTGTGTTGTGACTCTATGCTCTTGAAGCATAGGATCTCCTGTCCCTGTCATTCTCGATTGAGTCTTTGTAGACTTTTCTCTTCTCTTTTTTGTTTTTTTGGCTTTGACTTTGTGTTTACCTTAAAACTCATCCTGGAACTATCTAATCTATTCCTCTTACCAATTTCCCACGAAATGTTTTCAACTTGCATGACATTTTGTTTTTCCTTTGTTTTTTAACTTTTATTTATTTTATTTTTTTTGTTGAATTAACAATGCTTGTCTCTAGGTATACAACACTTTGGACCTTACACTCTATACTGTATTGTGTACTGAACGGGACATAAGAGCATTGCCTATGTTTCCTTTATCATGAGTTTGCGTTGCGTTCTTTTCCTTAAAACGTCTCAGTGCACGGTAGAATAAGTGAATTACAGATGTTTTCCAAATGTTTTTTGAATTTGTGGTGGCTCCACGGGTGTCCCTCCTCCTGTTATCACTGGGGGGTCTTCCAACTCACGTTACAACCCTTTGACACTGATCTCTTTCCTCACACAGATACGTGTTGTGAACGCATTTCGTAGCTCGCTCTACGAAGGCTTGGAAAAACCCGAATCCAGAACCTCCATCCACAATTTCATGACTCATCCTGAGTTTAGAATAGAGGACTCCACACCTCACATTCCTCTTATAGACGACACCGACATTGACGACGAGGCGGCCAGGAAGAACTCCAGTCAGCCCACGTCTCCAAACAAGAACAACAACGCCATCGATAGCGGTATAAACCTGACAACCGACACAAGTAAATCTGCTGCTTCCTCCAGTCCTGGGAGCCCGCTTCATAGTCTGGAGACATCGCTTTAGCCACATCCCGTGGGAGACCACTCCATAACCATCTTAAACTCTACATTTAAAAGCACTCCGGAGCGCATGCGAACTGTTGACTGAACGTGTGGTCGCGCCACTTTCTTTTATCGAACGCACGAACAACGACTGACTCGGATGATCGCGGAGTGACTCAAGAAACTATACAAGAAACCACGAGCGCAAGCACGGCGCTCCCATTTCCTGAGGAAACGAAAGACTATTACGAGTAATTTAAATCAAATTCTGCTATTATCGTTGCTCCTGCATGAATGTACATTACCCAGGTTTTTATTTGGAAACCTTTATTTTTATTTAAACGGTTTGATTTGATTTGGTGGGACGTGCGGTGGACTGCTATTTTAAGACAGCTTCTCTGATTCACTGATCTGTGAGTATTGTGTGTGGCATGTATCTAATTGTATAGATTTATTTGGTTATTGATTAAGGTGTATCCAGGTCGCAGGGCTCAACTTGCACAGTAGATTTGCACCTGTCGGAAAAGAGAAACCCATGGAAATTAGAATTTATTAAGCGTATATATATATTTATAGACATATTATAAATATATATTTACAGAGTTTATCTTTATTTGTTGGCATGTTGCCTTGTTCTGCTTCAATAACTACTTTAACTTATTTATGTCCTAAAGAGAATGTAATTTGTTTACAAAACCTGTAGATACGTCCTGGTTTCTTTGTAGGGTTCAAAACCACGCAGCAGACGTAGTTGGAACAGCTCACGTTGTTCAGTACTCCTGTAATATCGGACTCTAGATGTTTTATTACCAATTGTGCGCTGGACTTGCCTGCTATTTTGTCAAATAATGTAGATATTTTTAGAAGATAACAAAAGAAACCAAAATATAGTGGGATATATCATTAATGTGGCGTCGTAGTATTAAACGATTGTCGGGGTCGACGGCTCTGAGCAGCCCCCGAGAAAATCCGATCGGTTTTGCTGGATTTGAAGGTTTCGTCGAAGTCAACGCTTGCAATGAACTTGTGGTCGGCCTCAAATGTGAGCATAATATATATATATATATATATATATATATATATATATCAGGTTGGGTTTAAATATCTTCTTTAGAAGTACATACTATTTAACATAAAATAGTTTCAGTTCCGTGTGACCATCGAAAGCTGCGATGGGTTTTATGTTGGAAACATGTAAACTAAGTTATATTTGGCATCTCTGTATGGAAATCAAAATTGTGTTCAAATATTGTGATCTATTGTGTTGATTCTTCTTTTTGACATTTAATTTGTAGATTTCTTTTGGTTGAAGGAAATGAACCCAGCTCCTGAGCTGACGACACTTTGAACAACTGAATTATGTAATGTAACGAAACAAAACCAAGAAGGAATGTTGCTTTTGACTCTTTTCTTAAGAAAAAAAAAAAAAGGAAAACCCAAACCAACAACAACAAAAAAATGACAAACACACACACACACACACACACATACATACACGCATTTATGATCCTTTTCTGCACTATCCGGATATGAATGAATTTCTGTGGTGTAAATTTAGATGTGCTTCTGTGTTCAAATCAAGCTTGTCTTCCTGCAGTCAGTAAATATACTCTAGCATCTCAACAGTATTCACTAGTCGTTAACTATTTATTGTACTTTAGAAGTAAAAGGACAAATGGGAGTCTGTCAGAAGGCACACTTATAAAGTCACCCATGTATTCATTAATATTCTTTGCAATTATTAGCATTTGGAAAGGCATGATGTCATACACTTAATATGCAACTCATGTTTTGCCATCATTCTTAAATTTTACTTGTTTTTTGACAATTTTCCTCATCAAGATAAGGTGCACAAGCTTTAACTGTTAGCTCAGGCATACTCAATGAGAGAAATATACAAAACCTTTTTTGTTTTTTTTCCCCAGAAATCTTTTACCCTGTATCATGTTAAAGGGACAGCTCACCTAAAAATGACAATTCTGTCCTCATTTACGACTTCTGCACTATACTCTTAGTCTTCGGAAGTCAAATGATACAGAAGATTGAAATTGAAGTCATTATTCAGTATGTTCAAGTAATGATAAACAAGTAAGATATGTGCAATTTAATTCGAAAACAGTCTGACTGATGCAGTTCTCGAGTCAGTAAATGAGAACTCTTCGTTTTTGGGTGAACCACTGTATCCCTTTAACACGTTTCAAACCCTCATTCACAATCATTCTCACAACTGTTGTACACCGACCAAAAGAATCGCCTCTGACACGTTGAAAGGCGACACAGGGGAGTTTGTCTGAAATGTGTGTGGACTGCAATGACTCCAGACGAGATCTTTTACGGTATGACTGGCCACTTCCGTTCAATTCAGTTTCGTTTTGTTCTGCGCCCTGTGTTGACGGGCCAAATAACGGATGCAGTTTAAAATGTTTAACCAATAAATCGGAAGGATGACAGCATTCTAATAATAATCATGAATAATAATATTTCTTGCAATACATCAGCTTCTATGTACTGTACTTAGCAGCATGCGTTTTGTGGAACAAAGAGCATACGACGCCACAGGTACTTTTGGCGCACTAGCAATTTATGGGTAAATGAAAAGTGTTCATCCATCTTGTTTTTATGAATTTTATAATCTATACAATAATTGTAAATAAAAAACTCAATGTCTTTGTTCATTTAATACTATGCAAAAAGTCAAGCTTTCTGATTGTTTCTCATCTACCCTTAGAGTGTTGCTGGAATGTTTGTGGTCTCAAAGTCAGTAAAACAAACAAACAAAAAAATTGTGATGTAAATGATTTTCTAGCCTGAGAACATGAACTGACTCTTGTTGCTTCCCTGTCCATACCACGATTCCAGACAGGAGCGCAAGTGATACAAATGAAATGGAAGAAAAAATGAAAAACAAGCACTTAATAAATTCCCCGAGGAGCATGAACCAGTGTGTCCCGTGAGCAGTGTGTGTGATGTTTCGTCTGTGGCACGAGTAGATGTACTGGGTTTGGCTCAGATGAGCACTACATAAAACTTAAAGCTATATGATGTGCTTTAGTCTGTCTGTCTGCTTTACTTCATTGCAACATTTCTTGATAATATCATGTGGTCTCCAAACGCTGTGTAGCCATATGCAGGACTTTCACGATCATGAATTTTGTGCTGACTAATGATTTGATCACTTACAGTGCCGGGTTCAGACTACACAATATCAACCCGATTTTGGCACGATCCGTTTGACGTAGAGTGTCGTGGTGATTCCTAAACGACGATGGCCGTCAGGATGTAGGAATCGGTCGTTTTATATAGTATGTCATAGTGGACGACAACCGATGCCATGTCTGCGACGCTTCACAATGTCATGACAGTAATGCTAGCATGTTTAAATTTTTTCGGAACCCTCCACAAAGGTGGATCTGTGACACTGTGGAGCACAAAAGCTCTTCTGTATACTTTCAAACATGGCGAAACGAAAGCAAGAGGTACAATGAAGGAGAGGTTCATGGAGCTTTGGCAACAACGCTATGATGTTTACTTTATGATGTTTCCCCGAGGGTCTACGGCAACACAGAGTGAAAAAGATAAATGCTGGCGAACGATAACGGAGGCACTACAGTAGCCCGGTGAGTACCGAAATTAGCATTAAGCTAACACGACGCTTCGGTGGCCATTGTTTGTTTACGCTTTTTTGTTTCCGGAAGTCATTCGCTAGTTCCGCCTTTTCAATGTCATCATGAACGTCGTTAAAGATGGAAAGCGATGAATGGTCAGGAAGCAACAAATAGTCATGTTTTTTGTCCACGACACGACAAGAATTTAAGAGTCAAAACTGACACAGTGACTATCATAATATATAATATGTAATATAAATATTGTGTAGTCTGAACCCAGCAAAAGTGTAATATAATATAATATGCCCAAATGCTGTGAATATTTATAATATAATATAATATAATATAATAAATGCAGTCTGATTAAACCCACAAAAAAAATAAAAAATAATAATGATTAAAATGCACAGTTATTGCTGTTATCTCAAATAATTGTGATTAGATCGAATAACCAGGAACAGACAATTAATAAATAATTGCGTCAGGCCGAGATATATGGAGCCGCTGTGGCTTCTGCTGGAAACAGTTGCAATTCTAGTCAGTTTGAGAACAAAAGCTAAGGTATTTTGGGTACTGCTACTTACAACAATAAATTCATAACATAAAGAACAAATTCCTTAATAAAACATATTATGAAATCATAGTTGAACAGATGGATATAAAAAATAACATTTAGCAATCATTGGGAAACCCTGAGTGTGACTCCGAAATGGCCTTAAATGCAAATTTGGACAGATAGAAAACTTGGTAAAGGTTTTGGCACTTGCTATGTGAAAAAAAAAAAAAAAAATCAGTGACATGATTCGAAAAGGTTAAATAGTCTTGGAAAAAAAAAAAAGTCTGACTTGTGCTCAGAAAGTGAATAAATGGATTATAACTACTGCATAAATATAATTTAGACCTATAAAATCCCCTAAAAATACAAAATATTAAATGAAAAAAAACAAAAAACATAATTGAACTAAAATATACTACATTCATTTCATTGTAATAAAAAAATAAAAAATGAAATCATTTTTTACCGACACAGGAGCACCAGAGGATTAAATATATAAACATATTAAATGTAAAAAAGTTTGGCTTTATTTCTTTCATATGGTACAAAGGTTCTTAAAGGTCACCGCTATGGTGATCAGTGTTCCCATTTAGTTGGCCACTTGGCCATTGCAACTTTCAGTTTTGAACTTTCAATATCAAGTTGTTATTAATTGTCCCATTGAAACAGCTCTTCTCATAACCCCTGTTATTGACCAAACTCCTTATGATTATGCTTTTATTAGGCATTTGTCTTGGTATTGATGTCTCTAAACATTTTTGTCATGCAATGTACGCAAGCTCTTGAAACAGGAGAAACACTTTACCAATTCACCAGAGACATTGATTAATAATGTAATCATAACTAAAACATTTAAAATTTTCAGCAGAGGGAGCAACAGATAAAAGTTATAGTCATATAATTTAATAAATCATTTGTTTTAACCTTATATTGTTTTTCCTTTACATCATTAACGTATTAAATATAGAAATATGCAAGCAAAAACAATGCATGTCCCTAAAACACTGCCTGCATACAGACGGCTGTCCTATTCACACTCAACCCCGCAAGAGTATGCTGGTGGACCAGCTTCACCAGCTCCGTTTTACTTGAGAACAGCACTAACCAGCATAAACCAGCCTGGACCAGCATGGAATCCATGTTGGTTTATGCTGAATTTTTCAGCAGGTAGAAATAAAAGAAAAGGTCAGCCTCCCGTCGGATGGTTTTAAATATTCTGCTGTCTCTGTAGATAAAATTTCATCATGATTATGCCTTTGGTTTCTCTCTGAAAGCAATGGTGTAACTGCACATTGAAAAATTATGCTAAAGGGGAACTGAATAAAAGCATCTCATGAATAAATAAATTGTAACATATTTGTCATCAGTAGTCAGTCTTGTAGTGTGACATGCTCAGCTCATCAATGGCCCTCTTTGCAATGATTTTTAGCATCTGACGACGTTTTAAGCATGTGACTGCTGCTACAACAGCCATCTAATGAAGAACCTATAAGAGAACAGTGTGTGCATGTGTGTGTGTGAGAGATGTTCAGTTTAAACATGTTTATAATGTGTAAATGACATGTAACACAACTAGTAATTTAGCATTCTCTTCACATTATGATATATATATAAGAATAACCTCAAGTATGCTCTCAAAAAGGAGCTGGAGACCAATTTACAACATTAACGCAATTACTTGTTTGGTTTGTGTGCCTACATTCATATTTCATGTGTAAATGAGGATAAACAGACACAGATTGTGCAGTCAGCACTGTCAATCATGACTGAACTAAGATGCATATTGTACAGTTTGACATTAAGTCCATTGATGTCATGCAGTAAGTCTTGATCCCTCCAAAATGAATCTCTTCCATTCTGATATTTTGACAATCTGACAATTTTCTCACTGTGTGCACTTTAAGCATTACTACTATTTCTGTTCATCTAGATAATCTAATAATAAATTATTAGTGTTAGACATATTCCTATGATAAAGAGGTGTATCTAAGGAGAATTATTTTTTTCTTTATACTAACATATTTCCCATTTCACATCTTATGACCATGTCTGTTGGTATTCACATAGAGAACACAAGAGAGCAGTGTTGAGTATTAAACAAGGACACTAACAGTGACTTTTCACAGCAAAGATGGTTAAGATGCAGGCATGGTGCAGAGCAAATCTGATGGCTGAAAATACAACAACAACAACAAAAGATGGAGTGATGGTGACCACCTCTGGAAGTGTGCATCCACTGTAAATGTCTCTGTCTGTCAGATGCATGATGTTAGCATGAAGACATATACATTTGCTTTACTCATAAATTAAAGCCATGAAGATGTCTTTATGATATGAATGAAACCACAATAAAGTGTTGGCGCTTACAGTTTCTTTGTAGTCCTCAACAAAAGCCATAGAACATCACGATTATGATCACTAGTTTTAGGCTAAAACAGGAACCCATGCAGCTCTCAGGATTCAGCAATATCCTGACACTCTGCTTTAGTGCAGCACTGCCTCTTGAGAAAAGGTACAGTGTTCATGGAAAGATATCAGCTTGATTATCTGATAATGTAAAGTTTACACTCAGGAATTACTGTGTGTCATCATTTAAAGGTCATATTCATGGTTTGTTTGTGCTTGCTCTGATTTATAAGCATCTGTCATAACATAATCTTTTCTAATCATTCCTAAATAGAGATGCACCGATACTAAATTTCTCCACCGAAATTATAAGGAATTATTCAGAATGACATCTGCCGATATCAATAGTTTGATTTTCTTTAGGGAAAAAAAATCTCTCCAACTAATGCTGTAAACTAT
This sequence comes from Elopichthys bambusa, assembly GCA_037101425.1. Lineage (NCBI taxonomy): Eukaryota > Metazoa > Chordata > Actinopteri > Cypriniformes > Xenocyprididae > Elopichthys > Elopichthys bambusa. The sequence continues at coordinate 844,934 of CM074452.1, read as the reverse complement.
ACAGGAATCCACTCATTTGGTACATTACTATAATATTAGAAGTTATAATGAACAACAGAGCCCAAACTACTATATTCAACTGCTGTTTATTTTCAGATATAATAGATAAACACTCAATTAAAAACTGAAATGTTTGTTGGCTTATATAAATCCTTTGCACATGAAGGTAATTTTTATAAACATGTTTTTATGACAAATTTATTTAAATGTACATATATAATTAACAGTAAATAAGCTGTTTTAGAGCTAACTAACGAACTGTGAACACTGGATAACTTTTCTGAGGTAAATACAATGTTAAATGACATTGTTCACAAGATGTTTCATTGATGTCTTTTCACAGTTGAAACACTGATTGAGTGATTACATGTTACATGTTACAAGTGGAGGCCTCAATAAAGATAACTCTCTGTAGCGAAAGGAGGCCTGACGATGCTCACAGTAGATGGCCGAGCTTTAGGAGCGGAGGCCTCTCTAAAACGAGAGGAGACCTAACTACACCCCACGCTCAGGACATCTTGTAAGTAGGCTCACAGAGAGCCTACAACTCACATATGCTGTCCTAGCGAATCTCTGGCGAGTGGAGGCCTCGATGAAGATAACTCTCTGTAGCGACAGGAGGCCTGACAACACTTGCAGTAGATAGCCGAGCTCAAGGAGCGGAGGCCTCAATATAATGACCCTCTAAAATGAGAGAAGGCCTAACTACGCTCTGCGCATAAGAAAACAGTGCAGGGAGGCTCAAAGGGAGCCTACAACCTGCAACATGATGTCCTACTGGAGCTCAGGTGAGCAGAGGCCTCAATAAAGATAACTCTCTGTAGCAAGAGGAGGCTTGACAATGCTTGCAGTAGATAGCCGAGCTCTAGGAGTGGAGGCCTCAGCATGAGGACTCTCTAACAAAAAGAGGCCTAACTGCGCCCATACATAGGATACCATGCAAGGTTCAAAGAGAACCTACAACTCACAAACACTGTGCTAGAGGAGTTCAGGGGAGTGGAGGCCTTGATTAAAAAAAACTTTCTGCAACAAGAGGAGGCCTGACAATGCTCACCATGGCCAAGGAGACTCGCCAAGAGCCTACTACCTAGCCAAGATAAGAACGAAAGCCTAAACATGACGACTCTCTAAACCGAGAGGACACTAAACACACCCCACGCTTAGGACACCATGCAAGGAGGCTCACAGAGAGCCTAGCAGAGCTCTGGGGAGCAGAGGCCTCAATCTAGACAACTCTCAGTAGTTAGAGGAGGCCTTACAATGCTCGCAGTAGCCAGGGAGGATCACAAGGGCCTGAGGAGAGCTCAGAGGGAGTCTACAACTCTGAACTGCATAGAAAAAAAGCGGGCGAAGCATTCTCGGGTGAAGCACTCTCAGGCGAAGCAGGTGGGCGAAGCAGATGATGGAACAAAGCATACTTCCAAAAACATCATAGGTCCAGCTTCAGGGCTGACCTCAGTCAGGGAACAGAAGTAGGGGGATCACTTCCCTCTGGATTTACTCTGGATCACTTCCCTTTTTTGCTGTTTCCTTTTCTTTTTGGAGTCATGACGCCTCCGCTCTCTACCTTCAAAAGGAGGTTTAACTGCTGCTTTACCTCTACCAGGAAAGTTTAAGGAAGATGTATATGCCCGAAAAAGTTGGCAACAAGTGCAATATTTATCAGAGCAGTTCTGGAGTCGTTGGCGCAAGAAATGTAGCAAATATAGCTGCCCGACAAAAATGCAACATTCCTAAGAGAAATATTTAGATTGGTGATATTGTTATAGTGAAGGATGATAATTTGCCAAGAAATCAATGAAGACTGGGTAGAGTAGAAGAGACTACTGTTGGTTCTGATAGACTTGTTAGAAAAGCCAAAATACATCTAGGCAATTCAAAACTTGACATGAAAGGCAAACGTCTTGACAAGCCATCTATAAATGAAAGGCCTATACAAGAGCTGGTACTGTTAACGGAAAACAATTAATGTAAGTAGAGTACTTTCTCTCAAGGTGTTTAAAGAACAGTTCTTTGCATTAAATAATTTATTTTAATTTTTTTGCATGTTTAATGTGAATTTGAGGGCATTTATGTTTGGAAATCATTTATGTTTAAGTACATGATATGATTTGGTGGGAGTGTAACGAAACCAGATGCATTATGCACATTTGTTTTTAATGTTTGAATGTGTACATGATTTGAATTTGTTAAATGTAATAGGGTGTGGATGAGAACTTAATTTTGACAGCGTGTTCACTGAGTGTAGCTGATATATAACGTGTATACCTTATGGTGTTAGACGTTAAGCAAGGCATGCTGACCAAGGCACAGGTGCACAGCTGATTTATGGAAAATCTTAAGGATTCTACAACTTTATAAGCTTAGCTCCTGGTTTAAAGGGGAACAAGGTAACAATCATCCTTTTCTTAATGTCTATTTTGTTGGTTTGTTTGTTTGGTTTATTTTCTTCCTTGTTTAAATTTTTTTCTTGGCCTTTAGGTTGGTTCATAGTATGTTGTAGTGTGATGACCCTACGGAATGTAAACAATAAACAAACTGTGAATCATCAGTGAAAAAGTCGACCGTTTATTAACCAGGATGCTACAGGGAGTACGAGAGGTGGTGCTCGCCTTCTGGTCTCGTCTCTAGCCCTCAGACTGGGGTGGACCCAGCCCCCTTCGTAGCTTGAGGCATGGACCTGGACCGGCATGATATGCAGGTTTTAAAAGCTCCCAAAACTTCCTGACCACCCTCTCAATGGAAGGCGAAGGCGAAACGGGCACATCAACGGGCGCATCAAGGAGAAAGTTTCTGTCTTTCTCCCCAATGTCGGTCAGGTTTACCCAGAAATGCCCCTTTGTAACCACCATGGCCGCCATAGATGGACAGATTGTGGTGGCAGACTGTTTGGTGGCATGGAGAGTCAAATATGAGCAGAATATGGCACCGTTTTCACAGATTCACATTTTTGCAGTTTACATGGAGATGACAATGGTATCATTTTCAAAAACTTGTCGTATAAATGCACAGCTAAAACACCAAAAGTTTTTACGGTGTCGTGTAAACGGCCCCATAGTTGGTTGTTCACTCCTTTCACTCATCTTTATTTTGCAACCAAAGCATGACAGCTACCTGTTGTTAGTGTTTTTTTAGGTCATTGTTTTATGAGTGATAAAGTGTTATAATGTGAAATGAAGTGAAACGTATAATATGTTTTAATACTGTGAACTCTTATATGTCAGAAGATCAAGCTAAATTTAATTCATTATTTAAAATGTTATGCTTAGAGCTGATTACAGTAAAAACTGGTGCACATGTTATATGTTCTTGAACACGTCATTTCACTAGCAGTGTCCTTTGGAATCATTCTCTCCATCCGGACCATGTGGTTCAGAAAAGGTTAAAGGCATGTTGTACTAAAGTTTAGCCTCGGAAGACTATTAGCTTTCCCATCATGTCATGCAGCTGATCTCTTAATTAAACAGCTTTTTGTAGATCTTGAGGTGACCTACAAACTGCATCTAGTTTTTTGTATAATTGAAGGTGGTGGTAGTAAAACTATCAGAATGCCAAAGCAGTAAGAACTTAAGAAGTGTCTGAAACAGAGAGAGGGAGATGGAGTACTCAAGGAAAGAGGGAGAAAACTGAAGTATCTCCATGTCAGGAATGCTCCATTTGCATGCAGGGATGTGCCTGGCACGGCTGATGAATATCTAGTGAGCTCCCACAGGCGGCCACAGATTAATGCAGAATGAATTCAAGTCCATGCGCAGGCTGATTTCCCGAAAGAATGGGCCTTTATCTGGGCCTGGTTGAATCATGCTGCTTTCCTTTTGCAGAATGGAGGGAGAAGTAATTGACAGTCCTTTAGAAAGTGCCAACACTGGTGCTTTTTTGGAAGGGACTGATTTTGAAATTACATTGCCCTGGGGTCTTTAAAGGCTGGGCTGGAAAATGCAGGCCTTTAGTAATTGTTCTAATGAGATCAGCATACCTATGGTTCCTGTTAGGGAAGCCCGTTTGTAGGAATGACATGGGAAACGAAGAGAACGCCCCAACAACACCCTCCCTCCCTCTCCATCACACTCTACACCAACCAAAACTGAGAGGGTGAAAAACAAAGCCACAGTTTCAAGAATCCTGTTGCAATTTTGCATTCAGGTTTCATTGTAGTTTCTTCTTCTTCTTTTTTTTTTTTTTGTGGCTGTAGAGTTTTAAAACCTGTGCTCAAGCCCACTATTGCACTAGAGGACGATAACTGAGTGAGGAGAGATTTCTAGCAAGTTAGTCGCTTTTTACAGAGGTGCTTCAGCTCTGAATTTTTAGGGGTTCAAGCTTGTAGCACAAGCTTTTTTTAAACAGGGATCATGCACAACACAAATGTTGTGCCAGAGTTAGCTAGATAGCTCTTTTGCATCTGTAGTCCCTGGGCAGGACGTTGTTACATAAAATTACAGCACTCCATTACAATCCTGAAAAAAGAAGAAAATAATAACAAATGAAATTACATCAAAATATCACTAATTACTATATCAAGTCACATAAAAACTCCAAATTAATGATCACATGATTGATCACATAATTGAAATTTTAAGTGTAGTTTTAAAAATACTAAAAACTTTGAGGGATGGTAGTACTCACACCGTCTACAATGTCACCATGTCTCACCATGATCGGCCTGAGAGGGACACTACAGCAGTGAAAAGTATGAAATCGTTAAACCATTGAACCCCTAAACCTTTAGGCATAGACTTAAGTGTCTTATATCGTTGGTATAAACCTACTTTTGCGAACTAGTCCTAGGTCTTTGGCCCGATCGGAACCAAACCAGTTCAGCAAGATTCAGCTGAACTGATTGTCAGAAATGATCAAAAAAGTTGAAATTTCGACATGAGTTCATTTGAAGAGTTTTGCTTAGCAGATATCTTCCATGCAACAAAATTCCTTAAATAAAAAAAATAAAAAAAATCTCATTACAAATAACTGCTATCAGGTATCCACAATAGCCACTATTGACAACGTCTGATCCAGATTGCAGCTTATTTTGGCCAAGAACTGCCCACAAGAACAGGAGTAGGCTGTCTTACTGACCAACAATAGTTTTTGCTTTGACGTGGGTCATCTAAAATAGCACATACAACAGTAATAGAATAATATGAAGTAATTGCACAATACTGTCTGTCACATCCCAGCCACCGTCCTTTTATCCACTCAAGGATGGATAATCACTCACATGTGACGCTCATTATCTCATTCCTCAAGGACTGCATGAACACTCACCTCTCGCACAAAACACTTTAGGTGCTTGCCGTTTAAAATTTGTGCATCCTCATTTTCTTCCCTCTCTTCCTTTGCTCACGTTTCAGGGTATGTTTACACAATGACGATGTACTAAAAACTAAAAGGTTTTTCCTTCGTGTTTTTAGATGTAAAGATGACAACATTGCCAAAATGATCCCCGTTCACATGTGTCCGCGAAATCGACTAAAAGTGCTGTATTCTGCTGCCAGGCCAGTAGTTGGCGATGTCAGTTTGTAAAGAAACACTATGTGCTTGCTGACTGAACACGTTATGACGTCACCATTTTCACAAATTTGTCTTTTTGTAGTTTAGACGATAACAGTATAATTTTCAATTTTTTTTTTAAGTTTGTGTTTTCAGGCCCCCAAATCGTGTAAATAAACAGCCAAAACACATAAAAATGTTTTTGTTTTTAGTTGAAAACAGTGTTGTGTAAACGATCCCTCAGCTCCACCCCCTTAGGATGTGAGTATGGAGGAATTGAAGGAAATCTTATTTGTACATTGAAATATTCTTGATCACTCGTGCGTCACTTCAATGCATCATCAGCTGCGCTCAAGGGATCTGCCCTTATGTTGTTGAAGTTTGGTTAAGAAATGCATAGTAATAAATAATAATGCAAGATGCCCTGTTGAAATATGTGAGATATAGCTATAATCATAGTATCAGAGGTGTTTGGGGCTCCGAAGTGTAACCGAATCAGGAGTAAGTGTTGTGTGTGCTGTGTAAACATGATGGTTATTGTAGTTTTAAACTAAATGTGAGCAGGCATTTACTCACCTCACTTGCACAAAAAAGTTTTCCTCAAAAATGAATAAAAACAGTGAAATGCAAACTCAGAATATTATGCAAACCTGCAATAATTAAATATCTTAAATAACACAAATATACTTTTGTGAAAAGGCCTGTTTACCTAGCCACGAACTCACACAACCAAACTTGCCTTGAACCACATCGTCGTTTTATTGGAATGGATAAATCAAGATTTAAGTAAGTAATATATATATATATATATATATATATATTTTTTTTTTTTTTTTTTATGTGATTAGTAATATATCTAGATCATGCAGATATGTTGAATGTTGAATGCTTTAATCATATTAGATTTTGAGCTTGTAATGTCAATGTTGTAATTTTACAACACTGAGCGAAAAGGGTAGCAAAATTTGCCTATGCACCTTGCACATGACATGGATGAATGTTCCATGTGTAATAATTACTAATAGAAACATAATGCTTTTGGTCATTCACAAATTTTAAATGTCTTCTTTGTTACAACTCTGAGTTTCAATCAAAATGTAGTTATTATTTTTACTATTTACCTATTTCTATATTACTATTTAAAATTAATTATTAAGTTTAGGAAATTTGAGGAATAGTTTATTTCTCAAAGTATTTGTGTAGCAATATTTGAAACTATCTGTATCTTATCATTTATAAAATATACTGTATTCTTTTCTGGGCTTTGCTTGTTTGCCCAAATATCTGCTTGCTGCATGAGGGACAGGTGATAATGTTCTGGAATGTGGGAAGTAAAAATGCAATTAGCGTGATAAGTAGAGGGCACAATAAGCTAGCCAGACGGTCTTGTGTGAATTCTTTAAAATGTGTGAGCATGATTGGGATATGGGAAATAATGTTTTTTTTTTTTTTTTTTTTGTTTTTTCTTTCTTTCTTTTTGTGTCAGTTATCTCTGGTTGAAAAATAAGGATTTTCAGCTCAGGATATCTCCCTTTATACACCTCGGAGTATTTCTGAAAGTTTGTGTCAGAAGATAGAACTGCCATTGAGAGGTTTCAGGAGGTGAAGCAGCAGTCAGCTGCATTTAAACAGTTCATCCCCTGCTGTCATTCTAGATCTCGTGGGGAGCAGCTCCTCACACCTTCAACAGCAGAAGGAGATTGTTGCTTTTCGCGCCACCCCTCAAAAAGCCTGGGGGTCGAAACAACACTCTCATCCGAAGTCTTCTAAGCCGAAGACAGATCTGAGGACTGTCATTCAGGCAAGGAAGGCTTCTGGGAAGAGGTCCTGACGCTCTGCGCAGGCCTCTGAGGGCAGTCCCCCCTGTGGTGGAGTGACAATATCTCGCTCCTCCGCGGACCCCTCAGGAAATCGATGATTGATTCCCGCCGCCTTGTGCTCTTCGGGATGCATTGGTTTTCAGCGAATGCAAATCGAGGTGTTTGCCCGAAGTCGTTGCAGCCACGTCAAGTTCGCTCCCTAAGATGAGGCCTGTAGAAAATCTCGTTTGGTTTTCCCCTGACGACCAGCCACTTCAGGGCACCAAACTTATTTCACACACAACACCCGAGGTCAGTCTCGAGAGACTGATCCCCCTAGTAGAGTATATAGAAGCTTGGAGGAATCTTCACAATATATCTTAGTGGGTCCAGCATACGGTTGAGAAGAGTTACAGAATTCAATTCAAGTATCGTCCGCCGAAGTTCAGTGGGGTGGTGCATACTATTGTCAGTCCCAAGCAGGGTCGGATAATGGAGCTAGAAGTTCAATCCCTCTTAGCGAAGGAGACCATATAATATATTCCTCTTTGCGAGAGGGAGGCCAGGTTCTACAGCCGGTACTTCATAGTTCCCAAGAAGGATGCACCCCGTCATAGATCATAGAGGTATTGAATCGTTCTCTGAGGAGATTCAGGTTCAAGATGTTAACTATCCCTATTATCGTGTGTCAAATCAGGTCTGAGGACTGGTTAGTCACCATAGATCTTAAGGAAGTGTATTTCCAGATATCCATCCTTCCTCAACACAGGAAGTTCCTGAGCTTAATTTTTTTTTGGGAAAAGCATACCAATACCATGTTCTTCTGTTCGGTCTGGCTTTATCTCCCTCGCACCTTCACGAAGATTCAGCACTCGCTCCGCTGACACTCCAAGGCATTCACATACTCAATTATATTGACGATTGGCTTATTCTAGCTCAGTTGGACAAGATGGAAAATTGGCATCGAGATGTCGTTCTTCACCATATAAGGTGCTTGGGGTTGAGGCTCAATGTCAAGAAGAGCTCACTGTCTCCCCTGCAAAGAACTACATTTCTGGGGGTGGTCAAGTCAAGTCATCTTCGTTTATATAGCACTTTTCACAGTACAGATTGTTTCAAAGCAGCTTCACTGTGATAATAGGAAAATTAATGGACAGAGATTGTTTTGGCTTTACAGCAGCTCTAAGAAAAGTTACTATCAAGCTAGAGTAGGTTTTTGATTGAATAACAAAAATTGTCAATTATTAACTTAGGGGCTGCTTCAAAGACACCTTTTTAACTGAAAACAGAAGGCTTTTAATGCGTTCTTGCCGTTCATTTATGTGTTTAGTCTATAGGTTTGTGCATTTGAATGTGTATGTGCACAGACTCTTAGTCTTTTTTACAAAGTGACATTGCCAAATTACTTGTCTGTCCTGCATAATACAAAAAAATTAGTTGTGTCCGTGGGTCTATGCGAACTGGAATAACTTTGATAACGTTTTATCTATACATAGGGAAAGGAAAGGGAAGGAGGCCTTCACAGGGGATAGTTTAGTTGACACTAGGTGCAGGTCCTTCATCTCATCTGGATATGGCCTGGATCTGGCAGACCACGGCAAACCTCGGGATAAACAGAGAGACACTAATATTAGCGTAGACGCCATTCTTCTTATGATGTAGCGAGTACATCAGGTGGTTCCGGCTGACCTAATTTATGCAGCCTAACACTTATAGAAGTAGATAATGTGTTGTGTGTATGCCAGGTTAAAGAGATGTGTTTTTAGATTTAGTCTAGATTATATTGTGACTATCGTGGTGTGGGACTCAACAACAATGCTGGCTCAGTTGTCCCCTGCTTGTATTGAGAATATCTTGACTACAGTCACCAACATCAAGCTAGGCAAAGCCATCACTGTCAAACACTTTTAGAGAGTGCTGGGGCTTCTGGCAGCAGAATCCAACGTAATACCTTTTGGCCTGCTGTACATGAGACCCCTGCTGTGGTGGCTCAGGACCAGGGGGTTTTCCCAAGGGGAAACCCGTTCCGCATTATCAAAGTAATGCGCAGATGCCTTTGTTCTTTGGCTATGTGGAAGGAACCATGGTTCCTGACCCAGGGTCCTGTGTTGGGAGCATCCTGTCAGTGGAAAATTGTGACTACGAACGCATCCCTCACAGGCTGGGGAGCAGTCATGAAAGGCCGCTTTACTGCTGTGGAATGGGCATAATCTTCCATGGCACATCAGTTGCCTAGAGATGATGTTTCTAGCCCTGAGGCACTTCCTCCCAGACCTCAGGTCCATCATGTTCTGGTACAAACAGACAATACATCGGTGGTCTCCTATATAAATTGGCAGGGGGGCCTGAGGTTGCACCCTCTGTGCAGACTGGCACATCAGGTTCTTCTGTGGTCCCAGGAAAAGTTGCTCTCGCTCAGAGCAATGTATATTCCTGGGGACCAAAATTTGGGAGCAGACATCCTGTTGAGGCAGGAGTTGATTTGGAGGAAGTCCGGCCAAGCAGAAGTAGATCTATTCACCTCTCACAAGAACACCCTGGCTTCACCGGGACAGGGTCAGTTTACTCCTAGTAGCCCTGTGCTGGTTCTCAGACATCATAGTGCTCCTAGCAGGCACCCCATGAAAGATCCCCATCAGGCAGAACCTGCTCTCGCAAGCCGGGGGCCTAATTCACCACCCCCAGCTGAGGCTGTGGAAGCTATGGGTCTGGCCTCTGAGGGGGACCAGCAACCGAGGTTGTTGAGACCATTCTAACCTCTAGAGCTTAATGTGGAATGTGTTTGCTTTATGGTGCAGAGAACGTCAGTTGGATCCAGTTAATTGCCCAGTGGCTTCAGTGCTGGAGTTCCTCTAAAGCCATTTCTCTGATGGTCTTTCCCTGTCTACACTTAAGGTCTATGTGGCGGCCATAGCTGCCTTCCACACATCTTTAAGTGGTGGCCCTTTTGGGGAAATGCCAACTAATCGTTGGTGGTGCTCAGGGGATGGGGCCTGTTGCCCAAGCCAGGGTTCCTGTTTCGGACCTGGCAGTGGTTCTTGAAGGGTTATCCCTTGCCCCCTTCGAACCTATTTACCTATTTATCATGTGTCAGCACTCTCTTATTCATTTCACTTCAGGAAAGGGCCTGTGCATTTGCAAAAATAATATTACTTTTTTGATGTTGTTATTAAAAAACAAACAAGCAAGCCCAGCCCAGGTGAGAAACAGTAACACAAAAGTAACATAACCCATTACTTTCCATAAAATTAAGTAATGCAATTAGTTACTTTTTTTGGGAGTAATACAATATTTGAATGCATTACTTTTAAAAGTAACTTTTCCCAACACTAATATCCACACAGTATTGAAGTTGACGTAGCTCTTAAAAGTACAAGAAATTGTTTAGAAACACATCCTGTACGTCTATGTTATCGAGTGTTCCTTGAGGAAAACAATGCCCTTCTGCTGAAACGTCATAATAAAAATACTCAAGTGAGTGTGCAGTTATAGTCTTTACTATGTTATTGAGTGTACCTCTGCTGCCATCAAAAAACAATAATGACTAAACCCCTGGAGGGGTAATTAAATGATAATATCTGCAGGGTGAACGTCAGTCTCACGAGGGAGGAGAAACACGACAGCTGGTGCCCAGACCACCTGCTGAACTCAAGCTGCCATTACCCACACATACCTCACAACAGTATTACTATATACAATATGGATAATATCTATTGACAGTCTTACGAAACTGCATACTTTACAGGGCCAAATCCTTACTAACTGACTAATCTTCAAAAGTGCAAATAGCACATGATGTTGGATACTGACAGAATTGTCTTCTTGCAATTTAGACCTCACAAGAAGAGTTAAAATGTGAAAGAGCATAAAAGATTCTGACCCAAAAACCATGGACGGATGGATGGATGGATAGAGACAGAGCACGCTCCTGTCTATCTTCATAGCTCTCAACAGCTTTTTCAATTATCAATAAGAGTATAAGGATCATGTCAATGATATATCATATGATTTAATTATGATACTTGCTCAGGTGGTTTCTGGGTTTCTTATTATAATCTTGCTTGGTTTCATTTTCTGTAACCGTACCAGTGCCATAGACAACCATGCCGAGAATTCCAGGACAAGAACGGTTTGAAATTGTGCCGTGCCGTACCAGGCTCAAGTGGACTCACAACTGGAACTGTTCCTTACCATTCTAAGAACTGTTTGGCCCAATGGTGGAAAAGCGGTTAATGATTTATTAATAAATGACAAAGATATAGTTTCTCAGTTCCCAGACACTTGTTGTAATGCATATGAGCAAAAATTTAATTTAATGTATCTGTTGACGGTCCTATGGCCATAATGGATTACAACTGATCTCCACTGATCATATCGCAGTGTATTTCTCCTCATATTCTATGACAGATAGGAAATTTGTCCCTACACCCATAATATAAACAAAGACCTTACTGTTTATTCATTAGCTTATACCGGTTGCACATTGTACACTTTTTTTTTTTTTTTAGGAATCATTGAAGATGGATTTGTGCTGCAGTGACTGATCTTACAAAAATGCACATTCATCCATCTTCCTATAGTGTTATTCCCGGACATTTGCAGGGTCTGCTTGACACACACATTTGATTTGGCACAGGTTTTACCCCGAATGCCCTTTCTGGCCGATTTGGCATATCCAATCCACCTAACCTGCATGTGTTTGGACTGTGGGAGAAACCAGAGCACCTGGAGGAAACCCACTCTGACAACATGCACACACAGAAAGGGCTGCTGGCTCAGCCGGACTGAAGACCTTCTTGTTGTGAGGCGACAGTGCTGCCCACTAGGCCACCGTGCCGCACCTTACAACAATGCACATGTAAACTAATATTTGAGAATATCTTCCTCAGTATTTTTGTCTTGTTCAAATAACTAAACATTCTTAAATCAAGACACATTTACAAGATACATTGCATAAAATATTATGTCTTGTTCACTGAAAAAAATTATCAAAATTAAAGGTACGCTATGAAACTTTTGGCCCTCTAGTGGTTAAAAAACAAAACTGCATGCATTTTGCAGAAGAACATGGTTTTGGTTGTGCTTCAGCTCTGCATGATGTGCGAATGAATATGGTTTTCCTACTGCTCATAAAACATTCACCATAAGGCTTAAGATATATAACCAGTTATATATATATATATATATATATATATATATATATTTAGTGGGGCAGAGTAAAAGTGACTTTTCCTTTTGAGAATTAAAGTACAATTTGTTGACAAATGCTCTTTGGTCCAGTTGTTGCAAGAAGACATCATTATCTTTAACGTTCTCCGCTGCGAGTACACACATCTCCCTGACATTTTACTTCCTTTTCTGCTCACCCCTCCACCCTTTAACAGCCTGGGAGAATGAGAGAACACAAGGGCTAGTTATTCTCCTCCCTGGAACCAACATTGCCATAGAGACTCACACTGTTTGTATTGCTCAACCTTGTTTTCAACTTTGTGTCTTTCCAAAGCCTTCAAAGGGGCTGTTTTGAATGCTTAGCAAGGGGCCACCTTTTATGCATCACGTTGCCGTGATAAATGTGTGTTTCCTGTCCATCCTTTTCATGGGCTCGGTTACACAATGAAAGGATGATACGTCCAAATTGTAATTGTCCCTAATTACATCTGATTGTGGGACAGAACTTTATGGCTGAGGATGTCCATTTCTCTGGCTCTCTATTCCAAAGTATCCCAGCGTTGGTCAGGCAGGGGCCCCAAGGCTTTTAGAAAAGATCACAGGGTCAGTCACAAATTATTATCCAAGTCCCTAACCATCTGTGCAAGTACTATGTAAAGGAAATAGCCTATTGATCAGTCGTACACATCTGGGATTTTAAAATTGGCATGCTTCATATGGTTTCTGCTTTATAGTACCAAAATTAACTCTTGATTATAGTTGTCATGTGTATGCATAACTAAAGAAGGTATTGAATGATCAGCAACATTAGTCTGTGTGTCCATAGGATCTTTTTTTTTTTTTTTTGGATTATGTCACTTTTCAAATTACTAAAATCTGAAACGACAGGCAAAAATAGTAATTTCCTTAACCTCATAGTGTAGTTTCAAACAGAATATTTGAATAAGGGGCTCTTTTCGTCTCTCTTGCATCAGAGAGGAGTAGCAGTTCACACTGGGAAACACAAGTGCTTCTTGCAACAGGTCATGGACGCTACATGTATACAGCGCCTCCTGGAGGAGGAAAAGATGTGACGCTTCCCTGAGCCTTATCCAGGACCAGAAAAAATAATTTAATTTAATTCTGCTGCTAATGCATTCTATTAACTGCTCCATCTAAATGCATTTCATTATCAAATGTTTATCTGTGAATTATAACTGCCCCACACACATTCATTAATAACCAATGATAGTCCACAAGACAAGAAAGCAAGTCGACAAATTGTTTTATTCAAACAGTCTTGTGCTTTTCACAATGGACTGTTTCAAAGCAGATTTACAGGAAAATGTTACAGTAACAATATCTTTAAGTACAGTCCCTTATTTAGTAATTTAAGGGCAACGCTGGCAAGGAACAAAAAATGTTAATGTTACTGGGGGATGAAAAAAGTGCATTACTTAGCTAACTACACTACCAGTCAAAAGCTTTTGCAACATTATAAACTGTCACGTTTGATCAGTTTAATGCATCCTTGCTGAATAAAAGTACTAATTTATTTAATTTATTTATAAAAAATAAAAAAAAATAAAAACCTCTTACTAACTTTCTATACATCAAATAATCCTGGGGGAAAAAAATTGTACACAACTTATTTTAAAAACATTTTAAACAAATCTTTGTAAGGTAGTGTAAATACTAGCAGGTAGTTTATACATAACATGCATAATTGTCAAATTAATTGCTCTCTGTTCTGTATGTAAATGAACGGGGTTCTGCTGTAAAATACAAACCACACATTTTACAGTACATAAACTGTTAATGTCAAAAATATAATTCAGTTATATGCAACTGAACATGTTCTGTTCATTTCAGCAGCTTTTTAAAACAGTGAAGGCAAAACATTATAGTTTATATATAAAGTAATTGCCAGGGAAGATTTTTATGACTTTTGGTATCATTCTTATAACTATACATTTCTATGTGTCATTAATATAAAAATACTAAATCAACTGTTCTATTTAAAATTTAGTTGAAGAATTGAATAACTGATGACATGATATACAGTGCTGTGCAAGTCTTAGGCCACTATTAGATGCTGTTTTAGCAATAGTATAATGACCTTATATAATTATTTCTCAGTCTCTTTATTAGAATATAACCAGAAAGTACAGGAAATTTGTATGCAGTAATAAAATAATAATAATAATAATAATAATAAAAAAACGACTTCTATAGGCTAAAGTGGCAAAAGTGCTGTATATATAAGTCACACATGAAGTTCAAATATTCCATGAAGACTTTCTGTTACAACTAGGAACAAATTATGAAAATGTTGTTAGAAATTCTTGATTAATGATTGCATGTCACACTGCTGGACACTGCTTGACATTTCATGTTAACTTTACATTCGAATCATTCATGATGATTGCATTAACCCACTGGACATAGTGTCACTTTTTTGTATACAGTAGGTCCATTATATGTTTGTTTTTTTCCTGATACAAGAAAAGAAATCACAGTAAACCAAATTTGATATATGTTAGAATGTATATTGACATATTTGTGAATTAGTCTGAGTAAGATACATGTTACTTAAGTTCAGTTCTGGATGATTTGAAGAACCAAGGGGCCACATTTAGACATGGATTTTTGGAAAGGGTTTTTTATAGGAACATCTGGATTGATTTCGTTGTTGTTATATAACCTCAAAAAAATAAGTTTTATTATATGTTAGTTATGTTACAAAAATGCAAATATCAGCTAATAGAGTCTCAAGAGAGCTCTTGCCAGCATCTTTGGTGGCCTCTCTCTATGCAGCGTCCTGCTTCTTTCAAGTTAAAATGACAACTGACCCTTAATTGAGGGGTGTATAGTGAGTGGGTCACTCTTTTCCATGCTGCTCAGAACACTAGGGGAGCTAGGAACTCCCGCCATCCAAGTGATTCGGCCGAGCAAAAAAAAAAAAAAAAAAAAATCCATGAGACTCATTAAGCTGTGTGGAGAAAGCCTTTGTAGCGGTTTGCAGCTTTAGGCTAGTTGTTCTCGAGAATTACCAGACTATGTCAAGGCAGTAATAGTGATTGAGAAACACCATTTCAACTGTAGCAATTTAAGTGCCACAATATTTGTATGATAATATATAAAACACGAACACACGATATTCAAAATGACAGAGAAACAGCTAAAATGACCCCTTACTCATTCTTCCACAAGTGAATACAAGACATCTAAATTAGATTCAGTAGATTATTGTGTTAAAAAGCGGGTTAGAATGAGAATAATGAGTGAAAACCCTTCTCATTTATACAAAAATAAAGTAACAATAATACATACACAACCAATAAATAATATTATCTTGAGTCCAAAAATTAAGAACGTTGACAGAATATAATTTAACAAATATTCATATTACAACCCACTGATGAACAGTAGTTTACAAACACACAGTTGGTGTGTGTGTAGTGTTTGAGGAGGTGTGAGCTGTACTGTGGACTCATGGCTCTCTTCCAGTGAGAGGCGGTGGAGATCAGATCTGAGCTCTGATCACAGCAGTAGTGAGCTGCTCACTGCCACAGTCACAACACTGTGACATCCATCAGGGATTTTCACTTTTCTTCTTTTTGTCTTGTTTTGTTTTCTATCAAACGGGTTCAGACTGAAGCAGCCCTCAAAGCAGGTGGTTATTGGGTGATCTGAGGAGGTTCACTGTGCCACCTATACCGGTAAGTGAGCTTCAGCTCAATCACAATGATGGGAGTGAGTGGGGTTTGCTCCGATATGAAACTACATTATGTTTACCTGAATTAGCTCAATTACTTTCGGTGACACTGTGTACCTTTCCTGCAATTTAATCCAGTAACGCACCGTGTACAATAGCCAAAACGCACAGAACATATCAACAAAGACGCGACGCGACAATCTGGAACGCTTGCGCTATAATCAAGACGTGACGCGTCAACCCGGAACGCTCTACAATTACATTTCAATGACATTTGAAGAGTCAATTATAATCAGCTGCGGAGCTGTTCACGCGTAGTTGCACTCATTAACAATAGAATGTTGAACAGAACGCAGTCTCCGTTTAAACTTAAACTTCGTTAACTTGACACGGCAAGACAAAATATAACGCAGGCTTGTTCCTTTTGGCATCGCGTCTCGCGTCCCCATATGGCGCTCCTGCATTTGATCGCAAGAAGGCGTCCTGCGCGAATGGGCCCTGACGCGTCGATACTCGGCAACTTTGAAATGAAATGGTTCCAGTGGTGACATGTGATTCAGCTACAGGTGTAATCCATATGTTTCAGGCTGTAGAACGTCATGACAGCCGAAAAGACGATTCCCATAATAAATGGAAAAGCAGATGATACGATGGACCCCGAAGCATCGAACCCGAGCGCAGTGCGCAGCAATGATAAGAAGGTAGTGAATGAGAGAGGGCAGTGGAATAATAAGATTGAGTTTGTGCTGTCAGTGGCTGGAGAGATTATCGGGCTTGGCAACGTTTGGAGGTTCCCATATCTGTGTTACAAGAACGGCGGAGGTAAGAGATTATGCATTCATTCCCATTCAATGACACACTTCACCAACTCCTGTCAAAGGCTAATGGAGTTTTCTTTTCTTTGCCATTCATGCTTCCTATTTATGCAGCTGACATTTCCTCTTGCCCTTTTTTTTTTTAAACCTAAAACTCTAAGGTCCTAGTCCATCCCTCTAAGTCCATCCACAACTATTTAATTATTTTTTCCACCCATGCTTTTAAATTTGCTTCCAAGTTTTGCTAGATGGCACATTAGTTTAAACTCTGTGGTGTTAAATGAACATTAAGTAAACATGATAATAACTATAAAAATAAATGATAATGCCATGATTGTAGTTGCTATGTGTTTTAAAATGGCAGCTATAAGGCTGTAGATTATAACAACATGCTGCGTTTTTTGTTGTGGCCATGTGATTTAGTACTCAAGTCAGAATACAGAATACAAGATAATTCATAGAAAGATATTAGCACACAATGCACGATTAAAACCACACAGCCTGCGAAACATCCAGCAACCAATGGAACCTCTCAAATATTTCTTAATTGAATATGACACCTCTCCTTGATTTGTCATTCTTAGAGTTTGAAAAAACGATTTCATGTCAACAACACAGACTGACTGTTTCTATAGGTTACTGTTAGTCAGCTTTGCATGAATTTGTCAAATGAATGTGATGGTTCTCATGGTTTGAGAGATGTAACTGTATGTGTCTGTTTTAGGTGCTTTCTTTGTGCCTTATGTCATCTTCTTCATCTGCTGTGGGATCCCAGTCTTCTTCTTGGAAACAGCACTAGGTCAGTTCACTAGTGAAGGGGGCATCACATGTTGGCGAAAAGTCTGCCCACTCTTTGAAGGTAAGGCCTAGTTCTTATTTTTCTTATGATTACTTTCCTACGCATTACACTGAACGTACATCAACAGTGAATTTGAAAAAAAGGCTGCATGGTTTCTTGTCTTTATTGGTTGTGCGTCCTCTTATAGGCATTGGTTATGCGACCCAAGTCATCGAAGCCCACCTGAACGTTTATTATGTGGTTATATTGGCTTGGGCCATTTTCTACCTGTTCAACTGCTTTACAACAGAGCTGCCCTGGGCGTCGTGTGGTCACTATTGGAACACGGGTTGGTACATCTGAGGATTCAAGAAAGCATTTCTAAGAATTAAGTAAAACATTTTAACGCATGAATGAAAAACTGACAAAATTGTTATAACAATTGCCTTCTAGAAAACTGTGTGGATTTTAACAACGAAAGCATTGCCAACTTCACCAACCCATATTCCACATCACCAGTCATAGAGTTTTGGGAGTGAGTATGATTCTGACTGTTTAGTAGCATTACATACACAGTACTGTACATATTTCTAGAAACATCAGCAGGAATTCGGGTTATGAATTCAACCGAAAACTCTGGGATCACCAGCAGTTCACAAATAATTAACATGCACAGTGACACACTGGCTTTCCAGGCAACTTTTGGCACAGTTCATCTACAGAGCAGTCGACTACTGCTTATTATCCATGGAAATCCATAACCTTTTTCACTGATAATTTGTCATTCTTTTTGCTTTGCTGTTGTCAACAAGCATCAAAAGGGCACTTGCACAGCTAGGAATGGTATGGACACAAATTTGGCCATAGTTGGCTTGTTTTTTCCTCACAGTTTCATAATCAAGGCCAAATACAGAGGAAGAAGTCAGACAGTTCTCGCATGTTGCTGGCCTCAGTCTCACACATTGAGCATGCAGGCCTCTAGTACTGAGAGGCACAGAAGCTGTCAGTTCTGAGGTTGAATGGTGAAGGTTTGTTCAAAGGGGACATGACTTAGGCAGTGGATGTCACCCAAGAACATGTCAAAGATGATAAATGGCAGTGCAAGAAAGAGAATTGTGGCAAACTTGCAATTCATTGCGTCACAACCAGTCAACGTTAAACAAAACTTTAGACCACCTTAAAGTTAGGACAAATAGTTGGGCATGTAGAGTTGGCTCTCCTGGAAGTCAGAGGTTCTTGGAAGTTTGATGGATAATCATTGTACCTGGTTTGTGGTCATTGTACATTGTGCACATGAGAAAGTGTCTAATTTAGTCCACTTTAGAGCCAACCTTAAAAACCTGCTCATATGAACTTGTGTTCATGTGTTACTTGCCTGCTAGAAAAGTTGTTCATTTCAGAATGTTTTCCCTTCTAGACGCCGTGTTCTCAAGATATCCTCTGGAATTGAAGAAGTTGGCAGCCTTCGCTGGGAACTCGCTATCTGTCTACTTTTAGCCTGGATCATATGCTATTTCTGCATTTGGAAAGGTCCAAAATCAACTGGAAAGGTAAAAAAAAAAAAGGTCCAGTGACCAGAAATGGTGTTGAATGTGTGTAGATGTCAACCAAAGAGTGAGAGGCCGAGTTGGAGATGTCTCAATGAGAGACTTGGATGAATAGGAGAACTTAACGCCCTAATGTCATGCAATCAATTCAGCACGGAAGCAATTGACCCTTCGCAAAGACCCGCCCCCCTTAGTTACTGTTGCTTTGTCCGACAAGCCATGGCGCTGTCACGCCACACGCAGTGAAAAATACACTGCGGAGCTAAGAGGACACTGACAATACGTCGACAGACAAGACAGAGCAGGTTACTTATGATATTAAACAATGTCCCAGCTTTCAAATTGTGTATTTTTCGAACAATAAAAAACATTTTGTGGCTCTTTAATGTGTCGTGACAGATTGCTGTAGCGCCTCAGCTCAAGCGGCTCGTGAACCGATCATCTCTTCCTACTAGTTAAATCAAATAAACATGAATGAACATGAGAAGGAATGTTGTTTAAAATGCAGAAAGACGTAAATACACACCATTTTTCAAGGTCAGGTGCACTGAGGTTAATCTTCTAACTCCTCACTGCTTTGTCGGACAAAATGGTGGATTCGGCATTATGATTGGTTAGATCGCTTGTCAATCAAACTCCCGGCGAAGGGTCAATTGGGTGAGTGAGACATGCATTCCATCCTTGCAAATGATGTCATTGGTGCAACTCTGACATGTGGAGCGCTCATACAGTGTGTGGGAATGTCCAGCTACAGTGTGGATCCAGGGATTTGAAAAGGCTCAAATGCAAACATTATCTGCACATAAAGTGTTAAATCTTTGAGGGCACAATTGCACTTTGAGGCTTTAGACGTATATTGAGAGAATGCCAGCTGTCAAAACTACTGACTCGCATATCAGACAGGCAGGTATCAAAAAGGCCATTGAACAGAAATCGGCAGCCTTCCAGAAACCAAACGGAAACGTAGGTGCACAAAGGTGCATCCTCACAATAACCAAATGGTTTATTGGTAAACTCAAACCAAACTACTGTGAAAAAGTGCCTTTGGAAAACAAACAGTTTGCATTATTCCTGTGTCTGGACAGCGAAAAGCAGCTCTGGCCTTCCTCTACCTTCGCCTTGTACCCACAATCCATTGCATTATGAGGGCCTGTGTCCCTCTGCCAATCTCTGCAACTCAGTCACTAGCCTTCCTCTGGATTCTATTCTTCCAGCAGCCTTTAAGAAAGTCTAACGGACTCAATGAGCCAGAAAGAAAGTGGAAAGAAAGGAAGAGGGATGTGTGGGGAAAAATAAATGGGTTCACATTGTACAGGTCCAGGAGAAAAGCTCGGCAGCAAGGCCTATATCTCCTGAAGTGGCTTTTGTTTGGCCGTGAAGCAAGGGGAAAGAATGCTCCTTCATGGTGAGGCTTTAGCAGCCTTTCCAAGATTGATTTCTGTATTCACAGGGGGAAAGTGGAGCGTTCATGAGGAGCATGCAGAGTTCCTCCGCTCGCCTCTTCCCTTCTGTGAGGAATTATGTCTGGCGGATAGCAAACTGCTTTCTTCCTTTCTTTTGACCGCTATACAGATTGCAGCATTCAGAACATTTGCTAAGCTGTTCACCGCAGGTCTTTTGTGGCTGTTTGTGATTCTCCCATAAGCCAGCGGTAGATTTATGGCATGGGGCTGACCTGTGAATGTGGGGCTTAAATGTTTGACCTGGGAGAGTGGGAGAAAGTCAGCGTGCGTCAAAGTCTCATGGCGAGTTTAAACATTGGTCCATTCATTGAGAAAAACCACACGCATGCATCTGAAAGCCTAGTGGGGGATTCGCTCATTGCAGTGGCCATGGTTTTTGGATATGGATATGTAATCATTTTACAAGACTAATTGAAAAGGAGTGTGAATTAGTGAGGTGGACAAGCTTTGCCATGCTCATACTGTGAGGTGCACTGGGATTAAAGGATATCCTTTGTCAAACTCTTACAGATCTCCGATTAACACAGTTGGTCTGTTTATTCCACCTGATTACTTGGTTAAGAAACGTTACGAAAACGTACATTAATTCTCACATTGCAGTTCAATACATTTAGGCACAAACGAGAAAGGGTGATTGATTTTGTTAAAGAGGCATTTTAAAAGACAAAAACTTCCTGTCTCCAATTTATTAATTTTGAAGTGTCTCAAAGGGCGACACAGTTAATTAATGTGAAGATGCGTTTGTTGTCATTTGGTACAGTAAATTACCCAGGTCAGATTAAAGTCATCAGCAATTGTCAGTTTCTGTGCCACACATTTTCCCACACTGCCAACACAACCCAGTTGGGCTCCTTCTGGAGGGAAACAGGGTAGAAGCTTTTGTGTCCAAACCCTGTCTTGTCCTCGTATGGTCTTGACCGGGTGCCAGAGGAACAAGAACCTAGTGCCGCCCCCAAGGGTGGTTTTGTTCACGGGATTGAAAGAGCTTCAAAATGTTGAACTCATTTCTGTGGATCGTGAATGCTATTTTCCAAAAGCATTTTATGTTCTCGAACTTGAATGTATAGTGGAGAAGAATCATGCCGTGATCTTATAATGCTGTTGGTCTGATTGCACTGAGGATTTGAGCCTCTGTGTGTCTTGGGAGACAAAGCTCTTACACTGGTTGGTGGAGACTTGGTAATAATTCAAGACTGTGAACATCATGTTGACAAGTCACAACATGATGGTGGCCTGGCTATTCTATTTTTGTCTTTTTGATGTGCTGTGTTGCTCTGTTGAGTGTTTTCTCCATCAAAACCTCTGGCTCAGACCTGCATCCCTTCCTCCCCCTGAGAGTAACTCTTTCAATTGGCCACCAATTAAGGCTTTGGGAGAGTACCTGCCCCCTCTGGCAGACCCTCAGAGCATTCCGTAACCCCTTCACATTAAGTGCACTGCTTCATTCACTCACTCATTCATTCGCTCGAATCCCTTTCTTTGAAAGGTATACTAGTAAGACTAGATTTGCACATGATAGTCCATCACAAAATAGGGTAAAAAATGCGTTTGGTCTTCAGATCACAGACAGTTTGCCCCATTAGCTTACTTTTAAAGGAAGAGTTCAAAAATGAAAATGTTGTAGATATGTATGCTACCACTTTTTTCTGTGGAAACTTTGAAGAATCTTCACGCAGTTTTCCATACCATGACATTCAGCCATTTTCCAAAAGGTAACTAATTTTTACAGATTAAAAAATAATTCAGATTTAAAAAATTATGCCACACTTCACTGGTTCTAATGTGCATCATAGTGAACACAATGCATGTGTTTGAATATGCAAAATGATTCAAAAACTACAAAGAACAACTTAATCTTCTAATTTGTCATCCAATTTATTTGTACAGCACAATTCACAATATGCATAAAAATGTTATGTTTTCAACATAGAGCAGTTTTAGGGCTGGGTGATATACAGTATAATGTTGATATAAATGAGGGATGTGCTGTAAAATTAATAACGCATTCTACAGAGCTCCTAAAGGGATATGGTTAGGCCTGCTGCGGTAGTTGCACTTATCACATGATTTCACTTATCACATGAAAATAGTAAGGAAAGATGACTGACAGGACAATGCCGGAGGATTTTGTGCGCACCAGATCCTGAGCGTCATTGACAAATATCTTATCTTGTAAAATGTGTGGTCAGTATCTCCGCTCCCTATACACAGAAAGTCCATACAAGTTCAGTATGGAGTACCACAAGGCTCAGTACTAGGACCGCTGCTTTTCACTCTGTACATGCTACCCCTGGGAGATATCATTAGGAAGCATGGATTTAGTTTTCACTGTTACACTGATGATACTTCTTTATATCTTTATATTTCTTTGCGTGATGAAAATATACCAATTCACAAAACTAACGGAATGCATAGCTGATATAAAAAATCGGATGACTACTAATTTCCTATTACTAAATTCTGTAAAAAATAGAGGTTTTAAATATTGGACCAAAAACCTCTGCATGTAATAACCTAGAATACTCTTTAACACTTGATGGATGTTCTGTTACATCTTTATTGTTAGTTAGGAACCAGAGTGTGTTATTTGATAGCAATCTTTCATTTGAAAACAACAATTCTAGTATTTGTAAAACTGCATTTTCTATCTTAAAAATATATCAAAATTACGACATATGCTTTCAATGTCAAATGCAGAAAAGTTGGTTCATGCGTTCATGACCTTAGATTACTGTAATGCTCTACTGAGTGGTTGCCCTGCATGCTTAATAAACAAACTCCAGCTGGTCCAAAACGCAGCAGATAGAGTTCTTACTAGAACCAGGAACTATGACCATATTAGCCCAGTTCTGTCGACACTGCATTGGCTCCCTATTAAACATCATATACATTTTAAAATCTCTAAATAGTTTAGCTTCTTAGTACTTGAGTGAGCTCTTAATGCATTATAGTCCTTTACATATATTGCGATCTCAAAATTCTGGCCAATTGATGATACCTAGAATATCAAAATTGACTGCAGGTGGTAGATCCTTTTCCTATTTAGTGTCTACATTCTGGAACAGTCTTGTTGTCAACACAAAGACGAGAACCAGACAAGTTCAGCACAGACCACGATGGCCTGCTTTGTCTCCATATTGGTGTCATAAATCTGATCTTCAAGCAGCTGGATGAAATATTTTGAATGATACCAATCCACAATCTGACTTCTGACTTGCAGCCTGAATCATAATCACACTGTGTTCGTTCATTGTCCAGAGGACAACTGCCCCCCGACTTAGCCTTTTTTAAAAAAAAAAAATAAAATATATATATATATATATATATATATATATATATATATATATATATATAGCCGAATTTAACTAATTTAATAATTGATGATCTTTTACAATGGAACTGAATCAACACTGAACTGAACTGAATTGAACTATGTTTACATCATTGAATCATTATTTTCCTGTTGATCACTGTAAAGCTGCTTTGAAACAATCTGTATTGTATAAAGCGCTATAAAAATAAAGGTGTGCATTCAAAAGCGATTTAAATACCCTAGATATTGATAGCACGTAAGTTATATACAATATAATTACCCAAATATATAATTGCAAGAGAATGCAAAAGCATTGAATTATTTTTTTCCTCCCATTTCATATTTTTTCCATCACCATGTCCTCTTTAGGGGCTCAAAGAATGCGTCATTTCCTTTCTGAACATAATATTCGACTTTGGGCACATCCCTTTAAATGAGCCTCCAGATCTAGCTATATTTTATTTATTTAGTGTAGCAGTGCCTCGGGCACACACCTGAGTGTACGAATGTAATTAAAGTTGTAATGAAATCGACACAGCGTCTGTTGTTTTCACTGGATCGAGTGATGAAATTATGGTTATAGTCAAATAGAGTGCTTTAATTATTCTTTATGGTGTTTTTTTTTGTCCTTTTTGGGAGCAGGTCAGATGTGGTCACTATAAACTGATGTTGTATGGAAAAGAGCTGCATGATGATTCTTCAAAATGTATTCTTTTTTGTTCTTTAATTTTTCTTGGTGTAAATATACACTTTTTGGTGATTTCTTGCACCAGTCTCGATAGATTCAGCGTCTCCAATACCTCAATTTTATCTAAATGTTTGTATGCAGTAGAATGTGAACAACTAGTTGGTGCAGCTTGATGACCATTATTAATGCCCATGGAAACTTGTTTTCCCTCTGCAGGTGGTGTATGTCACTGCAACCTTTCCTTATTTCATGCTGTTGATCCTTCTTCTTCGTGGAATCACATTGCCAGGAGCTGCTAATGGAATTAAGTTCTACCTGTACCCTGATATCTCTCGTCTGTCAGACCCTCAGGTATGAACAGTATTATTCAGTGTCACTGCACTTTTAATGGATTTATCACCCTTCTGTCTTTCTTTATAGTTAACATTTTTCAGGCATTTTTTTCATATGCACCTTCTTTAACAACAGTCAACCAGAAAGAGAATAGTGAATTTAAATTTCACCAGATTCCAAATCAAATCCTTGAAATTGTTACTGTGTGTTTGTTTAGATAGGAATGACATCGCACAGCTGAAACAAATAATTTCAGTGTTTCCATGAATAAAATTATTTCAGTGCATCCCTGCTGAACTCAAAATATTTTTATACTTCTTCTACTGTTGCTTTGGCAAAGTCAATTGAACTAAAACTGAAATCACAATATGGCTCAGTGCACTTGTCAAATTGTGAAATGAATTGAATAAGTATAGTCTGTTGCGCTGGATGTTTCAGAGCGAAGCGCGGCACTGTGTTCTTGTGTATTGTGTACTTGCAGATCATGATCTGCCAATGTTTTCAGCATCTCAGAGCGGCTTGGTTCATAGTTTCTGCTGCTAACTCCATCTTTGCATGTGCTGCGAGTTTAACATGCATTTGGGAAAGTAACGAGCACCAGTTGTGCCTTTATTTTCACATTCAGATAATTTCCACCATCTTTGTGGATGATGATTACAGCATTTCACTGGATTTGTAATGACAATTGTTTGTAAACCTGCTCTCACAGTTTACGCCAAAATAAAAGTAGTTAGTATTGTAGTTTTACTACTGTAAACGAAAATACTATACTCATTATGAAATATTTGTGCAGTTGTTTTACATTGGTAATGTATTTCTTTCTCAGAGATGCACATGTGCCCAGACCGTGCTAGTCTGAGGTCCAACCATCATACTCTTATAAAATCCTGTGAGAAACATGCAGACTTTGTGCTCAATTATATTATCAGATGTAGCAAGTTATGGCATTTATGAAAGAGAAATTTAGCGCCTGAAAGTTTAATTTGCCTTAACGTATGACAGTGAAACCAGAGATGGATAGGTTTAATACAGCTGGAGATATAAGTAACACAAGTATAAACTTTTTAAATGGCATTCATTTTACTATTTTATAAGATGCATAAAATAACGGAATAGTTTACAAAAAAATAAAAATAAAATACAGGAACCTCTCAGGTGAAGATCTATCATTTAAAATAAATAAATACAAAAGAAGAAGATTTGATCTCCTGAGCAGAAATCGGAGACTAAAAAAGCTGCGGTTTGAGATTCAGATCGTCTCATTAAGCCAACTATCATCAGTAAATCCTTTCAGATAGCTTTCTTTAGACTGTTGTCTCAACTGTGACTCTATTTGCTGATTCTCTTAAATGAGTGTGAAAATCTGCCTTGTATTTAAGCTGACAGGTGAACTGAGGTGTTTTTGTCCTAGTTGATTGTTAGCTTTGGCCATGGCTCAGGATATTCCCCTTAGGTTACAAAAAATCACCACCAGATTTTAGGGTACCTTCAGAATCCAGTTTCCCCTGATATAAACCTCCAGTGTGATACAAGGACCACTTTTGCTTTTCTATCCCCGTGATACGCTGTCTGTCACACTATAGACCCTTTTCACAGACTGTGATGACGCGTTTTAACGGTCATCGTAAATCCTGCAAAGTTTTTTATTTTTTTTTTATTTTTTTTTAAACGTATTATAACACTATACTTAATATTATATCGCCTTTGCATTCAATTACAAAAAACTAGTTAACGCTGCTGTGAGAGTGTTTCTAATACAGCGGCTATCGGAGTGACGTCTTTGACATCTTGACATCTTCTGACTGTTGTTATTTTCCCTCTTTTTGAAAGTTGTGAAAACACTATTGTGGAGTTTTTCTTTTGCTATTTGAGCAAATGGAAACACAAAAAAATATATTTAATGTATTCTCTCATTCACCGCTATAGAATGTTTATGACGACTTCCGCTTCTGAGAAACACGGAAATGTGAAAAGGGTCTATTTTGGGATAATCACCATCCGAATGTACATTTTCTCTTACATATATATAGAATGGGTTTTGCCTAGACCGAGCTTACAAAAAAATACACAGATAACCACAACGTTTAATTCAAAGTCCCCAAACTTGTTATCATGGAAAATGTAAAGAAATCTGGTAATTAAAAGCTAAAAATGTTCAGAGAGTCTATTTACAAGTGCAAATTGGCAGAGGCTCTTTACACTAACTCCGCCCACCAGAACCTGATTGAGCCAGACACAATTTCAAAGGAAACCTGTCAGATAACAGGATCAGTGGTCTGGAGAGTATCGGGCGGCGTTAGCTATTGACGTGTCACGCGACCGACCCGAGTTCGAATCTGTCTTTTACCAAACTTATTCTTCCCTCTTTTACCATCGCATATCAGCTTGGAGTAACATTCATTTTAAATAAAAATTAAGAAAATATTTGAAAAGTGTAACTAAAGTGCCTAACGAGTGTTTAATAGTGGGAATAAAAGGTTTATTTACAAGTAATGTCCTAATAATGCAGTATCCATTTATGATTTTAATAAATATAATATAGCCTACACTGAATATGTTATTATTGCATACTGTTTTATAATATACTACAATACAGTGAGGTGCAAATAGAATCTGCCATTATTTGCTCCAAGTCTACAGTAAATAGCATCTAACAATTATTTACACTTTGCAAAGAAAATACTATCTATCATGCACCAAAAATTATTTTTCCTAATCTAACAGATTTAGAATGACATTAAAAAAAAAAAAAAAAGAGTTTGTTTTCCAAATCTAACAGAATAGATGAACCTCAAGGAATCAGTGGCAAGTTTTTCAGGAAGCAGGGAACTGTCAGGTCATTTGGTAGGATTTCAGGATGCCCACACATGGCTGAACATCAGATGTGGAGATCAGTGTGCCATGCTCCACCGTTTCATCATCCCAGTGAACAGAAAGCAGGGCCGAAGGAATGTATGTGAAGTAGCATCGATAGCCTGAGAGAGCGAGCGACATAAAGGAAACGCCAAGAAAGAGAAAGGGTGATAAAGGGCTGCTGTTTGGTGATGGGGGCGCCTCCGACACCAATGTTTAATTAGCTTTCATGCTACACAATAAGAGGTCTGTTCACATTCTCTATGCTCCGTTGTTTTATTCACCATCTTCCTTCACAATCTCACCACGCAATTCAGTTTTCTGTGCCAGAGAGTTTCCATCTCTGCATGTTTAGAGAACAGAGACTTTGGACAAAATCAACTTTTTGGTGTTTTGTGATTTCTGTGGTAATGTGGAGGACAAATAGCATCATTGGAGTTGACTAATATTGTCATGAAGTGCATTGACTCAACAATATGCAAAATACCAAACAACCTGTCCATGGTGGCATCTGTGCAATTTGGCTCGATTCTAAGTGAGAGACGAATTTGTGCCAAAGTACCATAGTGTTGGACGCAAAGCCTTTTTTTAAAAAAGTGAATAAGTCCTTTTAGTGTCTTTATTTTACTGTCCTAACTAGTTGCATTTTACTAAATGCATGTAGCATTGTTTTGCCCCCTTCGTTGATGACTGTCTAGTGTTAGAACCGTAATGAACGACAAGTTGCGTTTTTTGGAAGATTTGGAAGTAATGACCAGAGACGAGTTTGCAATCAAAATGTTTCTTTAGGATGCACTTCCTGGCTAAAACAAGACAAAACAAACCTCCAAATTAGCCACAACATCAATAAGCAGCTTTTAAAGAATGTAGCGTTGTGTCCGAGTAATGCCAAACCAGAGCATTCGCACCGGCCCGAATGTTAAACATAAAAGACGTAAATGACCGTCCCCATAGACTGGATGTTCTTGGAGGGAAGTTGCTCTGTGTTTGTGAGGTCAGAGGGGTTACCCTGGTTACCCGCTGGAGGAAGCAAATACTGTGAGTTGTCAATTGTTTTCCCAGTAAAGGAGATTAGTGGCTCAATGGTTATGTGAGAGCGTTTTAAAGAGGTGCTGGCTTATTTTCCACCGACTCACATGGATCCCCTATGGCCACAATTTTACACTTCTCTCCCTCTATGGGGCAGAATGACTCTATTCAGAGCATTCGAGCACTACGAGAACATTTTATCCTGTTGCAGGTGAGAGGATCTTGCATCAGAATCAGAAGCCAGTTTTCCATGAAAATGGCTGTTCCTGAAAAGTCAGCGACTGTTGCATGCATCGATGTAGGTGGGAGCCCATGAAAACCTAACTTAAATGTCATAAATGTATCTTTTGTTTTACTTTGTCCCAGAGATAACATTACAATGCTTATCTTGTGTTTTAAAGTGGTCCTATTATGCCCCTTTTCACAAGATGTAATATAAGTCTCTGGTGTCTCCAGAATGTGTATGTGAAGTTTCAGCTCAAAATACCCCACAGATCATTTATTATAGCTTGTCAAATTTGCCTCTATTTGAGCAAAAACATACCATTTTTGTGTGTGTCCCTTTAAATGCAAATCAGCTGCTGCTCCCGCCCCCTTTCCAGAAGAGGGCGGAGCTTTAACAGCTCACGCTTCGGTCGCTCAACAACAACAAAGCTGGAGAATCTCACGCAGCCAAAATGACGACAGTGTTCAGCCTTACATTGTTCAAACTGGAGTCGACACTGATGGAGAGACTCAGGAAGAAGTTACAACTTTTAGACGTTTCTGAATGGTTAGTGGATAAATTTATGTAGTTGCTGTGGAGTTGATTCAACTCATCCACTAGCATGTGCCGTCATGTTCATCTTTTGTGCAAATCCCGTATGGACGCCCACTATACATAGCGTACCTGTTTGTCAAACAGAGTCATACACACCAGGCTAACGTTTCTGATTGCTATCAAATGCTGTGAATGCTCTAATATTTCTTCCCAAAATATCACTTTTCTAGCAATCGAGCTTGTCAGGGTCAACTTCAAGGCTGTCCAAGCTAACGAGACTCTAAACAGTGTTCAGCGCTCGTCTGTGCAGCCGACGACAGAACAGTTAGCATGCTTTGCTCCAACTTTTGTCATGGCGTTAGAACTGGTACACCGCTGTCGCTTGTGAAAACAAAATGGCGGCGCCGTGGGTGGAAACGTGCAGATTAATGGGCGGTAATATTATAATAAGATCCTCTTCCTACATCATAAAGGGAGAGAAATCTGAGTGGCTCGTTTTTTCACATGCTTGCAGAGAAAGGCTTACCAAAACAAAGTTACTGGGTTGTGCTTTTTCACGTTTTCTGGGTTGGTAGATGCACCGGGACACAATTATAGCACTTAAACATGGAAATTTTCATGATATTGCAGTTTTTCTCGCTTCTCCACTCACACTTCCCCTCAGCAACTTCCTCATTAGTCCAAGTTTGGTATCGTTTTAAAGTGCAGCATTCCAACTTTGTGAATATTCAAAGTGAATTCTCGATGGCATGAGTCTGAACTTCAATATACTTCAATATATTAAAGTTAAATACTGAAAAAAAAAGGATATATATTTTGCCTATAGATGTTTGGTTTTGACTTGGTTATTGCCAAATAATGTGTTAATAACAGGGATTTTAAGGTTTGGCTACTAGGTGATTTTGTTTAGGAAAATTTAACTCGATTTTTCTCAAAATTGATCGACTTTAAACAGGTGTAGCTCAGTCAAAATATCAATAGCTCATTTTGAAAATTTGCTCATTGCGACTCATTTTGCCAGCACGGGTCACATATTAAAAGCTGTATTTTGACAGAATCTCAGTTGTTAATATTTGAGAAAAATGCCCAAATGATTCCATAATTAAACTGATTTGTCAAATTAAATGGCAGCAGCTTATAGTTATTTAGAGATCTACTGTAAACTCCAGATTCTGCAGATATTCTGCTTGAACCTTTCACTGCCATTATATGAACAAGCGCAAGCATTTTTCAAAAGAGAAAGAAGGTCATACTGGTCATGATGGGTTGTAAGTGTCAGAAAGAACTCACAATTAATAACTGACCACATCTTTTCATTCAGAATAAATGACAACTAGAGCATGGTCATGTTATTAATTTGTGATCGCTGCAGGTGTGGGTGGATGCAGGCACTCAGATCTTCTTCTCGTATGCGATATGTCTGGGTTGTCTGACGGCTCTCGGCAGCTACAACAGCTACAACAACAACTGCTACAGGTGAGAGTCCGTCATGTCAGTGTGTTTTGTTTTAGGCTTTGAGTAACATCTGGTGTCACATCTGACACAAATCATTATTAGTAGGCTAATTACATATAAATGTATTTGTTGAAATAACGCTAAGTTAGAGTTGTGCCTACAAGCTCCTGTAAGTTTATTTTGTATGACCTATAACCTCCAGTTTTACTCAACAGAAATGTTTCTTTCATGTCAAAATGAAACTATTATTCAGTACTTATTCATCCTCTGCAAGTCTGCATGCATCTGTGCATCGCTCAGCTTTGCTCAGGTCACCACAATCATCCTACATTCTCTCTGCAAAACTGCGCAAGCTCTCTTAGGTTACATGGAGATCTTTTTCTTGTCCACTCATAATTCCACTGAGATCTGAACCTGGCCCTCATCAGACCATAGAAACCTACATATGACTTTGTGCAAACTTTTGCTGAGATATGAAATTTAATGGTGACTTCTCATAAACTTTCCATTGAAGCTGTGACTGGTAAAGCAGCCGAGCAACTGTCTGTTCCGTCTCTGATTTTCTGGCAGCCCTCGTGGGTCTCCTTCAGTCATCTAATGTTTAGATATTTGTACTGGAAAACAAGACAAAAATACTGAGTAACAACATAGTAGTGCAGTGTTCCGAATTCAAGAGGTGTATTTATACTAACTTCCAAAAACTATTGAGATGTTCATGTCTTTCTTTCTTCAGTCAAAAAGAAATGAAGGTTTTTGAGGAAAACATTCCAGGATGTTTCTCCTTATAGTGAACTTCACTGGGGTTCAACGGGTCCAAATGTCAGTTTCAGCTTCAAAGAGCTCTACATGATCCCAGACGAGGAATAAGAGTCAAAGAATTTTTTTGCCCTTATTGCGGTACTTCCTCCTACGTCACACGTGACCTTTCCAACGTGATTACGTAATGCGTGGCGCATCACAGAGCAGTGCAAGACGAGCATTTGTGGTCAAAAAGTATATAATTTTTTATTTTTTTTAGGAAATTGCCTAGTGTTTCTCTAGATAAGACTCTTATTCCTCGTCTGGGATCATGTAGAGCTCTTTGAAGCTGAAACTGACATTTGGACCTTCAACCCGTTGAACCCCAGTGAAGTCCACTATATGGAGAACAATCCTGGAATTTCTTTTTGACTGAAGAAAGAAAGACTTCTTGGAACATCTTGGATGACATGGGGGTAAATAAATTAACAGGAAATTTTAATTCTGAAGTGAAATATTTTAGATCACTTTGACATGAAAGAGTCTTTTTTCTGTGGATCAGCCCACTGTGGTTCAATGCTAAAGAGGGGTGAATACTTTTGCATTTATGCAATTGCTGTGTGTGTTTGCAGGGACTGCATCATGCTGTGCTGTCTGAACAGTGGCACGAGTTTTGTGGCAGGATTTGCCATCTTCTCCGTCTTGGGCTTCATGGCATATGAACAGAATGTGCCAATAGAGGCAGTGGCAGAGTCAGGTGAGCTAAAAATTTCTTGTTTTGGCCTAATGCTAATTAGCTTTAGCTCATTTATGGGTGGTTCTGCAACTACTTTTGACACTCCCAATTTAAAAAAAAAAATCAACCTCTATGAATTTCAATTTTAACCATCACAGTCTGTAATACATATAAAAATGTAGACGTTAAGATTTTAATCTGGAACATACTTCTTCTTACAAAATGTCCTTACCGCAACATTACAATAACAGTAATTTTATACACTTTTCTTTTTTAATTTCTATAAAAATGTAATACATTTACATAGTTACTTTTAAGATTTGTCCATTTCTGTAAATACAGATATTTAAAAAAAATAATTTAAAATTAGGGGATTGTATGATATTCTTTATGCCATGGAAAATGTTGATGCTAACCTTAGATACCAATTGTTTTAATACGGCGTGTAGTTCGCTTTTTATGACAAATATTGTCATTTTAATGTGTAAATCATCTCTAGTGAAGGGTTAAAATAATTTTTGCAAACAACAGTCTGATTAATAATTAAAATAAATCATTGCTGTGGTAATGACGGTAAGGACACAATATTAATGATGCATGTTAATAATGTAACCTTAACAGTAAGTTACTGTAGAGAAAACAGTAACAGACAACAGAAGGTATTTTGTCAAAGAGGTATTGCAGGAAAGACTGATTTTCTTGTTTCAAAAACTAATAGTTTTATGAACGTATATTATAACAACAAGCTAATTTGAGGCCTTTTTTCCTCTGGTTTCTTTTGTTTATCTGCTCTTTTTTTTAATGTTCTTTTCTCATAACTATTCATATCTGTCAGGGTCTTTTCTCATTACATCTCTGCATTTCTGTCATCTTGTTAGATGAATTTGATATCATCTAGGGTTGCAAACATGGCATGTTTATGCTTAGATTACAGTATAAAGCTTGAATTTGTCTCTACCGCAACGCAAGGTCTTTACCGCAACACCTAAAAAAATGCAGCAGTAAAGACGTGTTGCGGAAATGACATTTTTGCTAATATTGCTGATAACTGGCAGCTAGCAAGGTCTGATACATCAGTTTTGACGTTTAGCACCACATATACAGTGATATAAATTCATTTTTAAAATGTGGTTCAAAATGCACAATTACTAAGCTGAATGGTAAAGACACATAATAAATACTGAATAAGAAAAGATGATATTTATATTAGTTTTCTGGATCATGCTAATTTCTGTTTGTTTGTTTGTTTGTTTGGCTTTAAACGAATGTCATATTAATCTTTTCTCAGTGTTGCGGTAAGGACTCAAAAGTGTGGGACAGGTGTATTTAGATGAAAAAAAAAATCATATAAATGATTAGTAAACAAAAAAAAAAAAGAACTTCAAGATGGTGTAAAGTAACATTTATATGAAATAATGTAATATTGTAAACGAATTAGCTAATTTTATGCATCTCAACATTGAAACCACAGGCAAAAATGGTGTTTGGACCTATAAATACATCATAATTTTTAATTAAATCATATTATTAATTAATTATTTTTTAAGTCAAGGTGTGTAATGACACTGTGTTTATATTTATGAAGCTTTAGATGACAAATTTTAACATAAACCTTAGGGGACTTAAAAGTGCCCATAGTTGCAGAAGCACCCTTATACAGAAAAGTAATATGTGTATGAGTGAGATACAGTAGCCTACAGTGGGATGTCTACAGTACATCTGGTGTGTTTGGACTCCTACATTAAAGCACCTCTCAGAAAAGCTTTTTATTGTATGACTTATTCAACAATTCAGCATTACTTATTTACTACAATAGAGCAAGACTGACTATGGAAGTGACTGAAACACTTTGAAGGGGTTCAGAAATCATCTAACATTATTATTAAGAAAAATATGTTATTTGCTGTTTATTCAAAAACACACAGTCCGTTGTTGAACCACTCAACCATACGCTTGGAGCAGTGGTTCTCAAATAGAGCAGTGTTCCTGTACAATATAGCAAAACAAGTGTATGCTTTCAAAAAATAATCCATAAACCTTATTTAATTAGCTTTTATTAGCTCCACTCATGGCATGTTTCTGCAGCCAGCATTACAGTATATAATGAACAGTAGCTCTGAGCTCATATTACAGCAGATTACTGTAGTGTTATGGCACAGTGATCTCTGCTCTTGGCCTGCTGCTTTTGGACAGGTGTCTCTGTACTGCAAAACCAGATCCAAGCCACATGGCATCGTTAGACTATTTCACCAGGACCGTCATTCAGATAATTAAAGAGGACCTATTATGCTCTTTTACAAAGCCTCGATGTAGTTTTTGGGCTCTACTAGAACAGGTTTTGATGCTTGAATGTCCTCATATTCTCCATTGTTGCAGCTCCTCTCTTCCCAGTCTGTCAGTAACGCTCTGTTTAGTTCCTGTCTCTATGAAGCCCCTCCTTCTGAAAAGCACAGTGTGCTCTGATTGGTCGGCTGGAGCAGTGTGTTGTGATTGGTGTTTGGGAAATGTCCCGCCCCTTACCATAACCGCCAGTTTCAACACACTACTAACTAACTCAACCAGGCCCCGCCCCTTTATTCTGCGTATGAATTATTTAAATGAGGAATATTGTGAAGAAAACTCAAGATGGAGGCGTTTCAGGGAGTTCAGAGAAGAACTCCTGCTGGAGGGACTTTTTCATGCTTTCCATGCTTATTAACTTTCCAGCATAATTAAGTACAGAAAGTGTAGTTATTTTATTGTGAAATGTATTTCAGGTCCTGGTCTAGCGTTCATAGCATACCCTAAGGCTGTGACCATGATGCCGTGGTCTCCGCTGTGGGCCTGCCTCTTCTTCATGATGCTCATCTTCCTCGGACTCGACAGTCAGGTGACAAATGCACATATTTTTAGCCTTTAAAGGATTAGTTCACTTTCAAATGAAAACTAGCCCAAGCTTTACTCACCCTCAAGCCATCCTAATGTATATGACTTTCTTCTTTCTGATGAACACAATCGGAGTTATATTAATGACGCATCCGAGCTTTATAATGGCAGTGAGCGGGATTAACGAGTATGAGGTGAAGAAAGTGCCTCCATCCACATCCATCCATCATAAACGTTTATGTGGTTGTTGTTTACAGTGGCCCTTTAATGAATGTCACTGTATTATATACAAAATATCAAAACAAGTGTCAGTTATTGTGAAGAAATATAAGTGTTAAAGTAGTATTACTGATATACTTTCATAGTTTTGTTAATATTTTGAATTCCATTTTACTTCTATTATCTGTTATTTATAATATAATTTTATCTTATATATCTGTTCATGTTATGTTTTTTTTAAATTTAAGTACATCAAGTTTATTTTAAGTAATGAAATAGTTTTTCTATGGTTTTTGTTTTAGTTAATAATAATAACCCTGTCACGCTCCTCTCTGTCTAGTTTGTATGTGTGGAGAGTCTTGTGACCGCGATCGTGGACATGTATCCCAAAACCTTCCGCGTGGGCTATCGGAGAGAACTTCTCATCCTGGGAATGTCTGTGGCCTCCTTCTTCCTGGGTCTAATAATGTTGACAGAGGTAAAGTCATAAATTTATGTTCAAAACATGTGGCGTCAGTATTATTGGTACGACACAATCTTCCCCAGATGGCTGAACTTAGTTTTGTTGTAAGCCTGCGTCAACACAATTATTAATCTCAAAATAAGCATAATGCATGCTAATGACAAATCCAGGTGTCTTATTCATCAAGGACAAGCAGATTTGCTGTTTACATGATCATGTTGGTTTGACATGCTTGGATTCATTCAGTTAATTGGTAACCTATACCTTTTGATCCTGGTTAACAGTTTTCCATGTGTAAGAAAGCGTGATTTGTAGTGTATTTTCCCTTGTAATCACTAAGGCAGTGTCAGCACCTGGCATGTTACTGCAGTTTCTGCTTTGCATTTATGACTGGAGTGAGGGTAAAAATAGGCCTGTATTCAAGCAGAGACAGGAGGACACTCTCCACCAGTAATGTGCAGCCAGATCAACGCTTTCACTCTGTGTTTCATGAATAAAGGAACGACGAAGCCTCTCCGGTGTGGAATGTCAGACATTCTCTGTTACTAGGATGAGAGGGAGATGAAGATGCTTTGAAAGCCATTTTCTGTATGGCAGTAGTGATCCACTGATCCATAAAATGCAGTGAACGTGTAAGCATCCTCAGGATGGTTATAACCATGGTTATCTGATATTGGCACTAGCTGTGTTTCCATCCACGGTTGCAAATTTAACTGAAAGGTAGGGTAGGCAATTCCAGAGTGGCTAGCTATGAAAGCATTAGATCCCACCCTTCCTTCAGAGCGCTGATTGGACCGAATGCAATGATTGGATGAACTTTTTTTTTTTTTTTGTTTGGTCTCGATACTTCCACAGACGATATATCTAAATCTGTAATATTTAGACCACATATATTATTGATTGCTATCAAGATGTTAGGAGAGTTTCAACCAGAATAACAAAAAGTGTGCAATGTGCAAAATATTGCATAAAACATTTGCGAATAAAGCAGCGTTTCCGTCCTATGTGTTCAAGAGAACAAAATCGTCACTTCCTGGGAAATTGGCACAAAATATCAGTAATAAAACTGTAAGTTTCTCCAATCAGGCTCTTTTCTCCTCCATCATAAATGAGTTTCGTCTCAGAGCGTCAGACGAAACTCAATAAACGTCGTCATGTGATCTTGCGTTCGGATGCTGGTGTTTGGGAACACAATCGTGTGAGACGCTTCTGGAGGGAATTAAACCAAACCATTCTGATGGCACACTTTGACTCAGGCGTTTCAGAACCACCAAACCAACATTTGAGATGCTGCGATGCCATTGGTCCACTGGTTAGTCCAGTTATCCAATCACAGCCTCTGATGAGGTTTTTGTTGCGCATCGAGGGATTTATTCGGTAAATTTGTTTCCGTCGTAGTCTTTTCATCTGATAAATAATTATCAATTGAGCACATAGGTTTTTTTGTATAATTTATGCACATCTTGGCATTTCCATCCAGGTTATTTTTTTGCAACATCCCAAAATTCGTAAACATTTGTCCTGTGTTTCCTCTGATTGTGTGTTTTGCTCTGTTAGGGTGGCATGTACGTGTTCCAGCTCTTTGACTCGTATGCAGCCAGTGGCATGTGTTTGTTGTTTGTGGCCATCTTTGAGTCCATCTGCATTGGCTGGATCTATGGTAAGACATTGCTTAATATCGGACTATAACAATATTCATCACTTAATATGAACATCTTCCATAGTAAGCATCTATAGTCTAACCATCCTCTGCCGAATAATCACTCTTTAATGCAGTTTTCACTCCTTAAAGGGGACCTATTATGCCCCATTTTACAAGATGTAAAATAAGTCTCTGATGTCCCCAGAGTGTGTATGTGAAGTTTTAGCTCAAAATACCCCACAGATAATTTTTTATAGCATGTTAAAATTGCCATTTTTAAGGGTTGAGCAAAAACACGCCGTTTCAGTGTGGGCCCTTTAAATGCAAATGAGCTGCTGCACTCGGCCTAAGAGGGCGGAGCTTCAAGAGCTAATTCTCCGGTGTCAGGAGTCAGTCAGGACGCACTATAACGTCAGAAACCGCAAATATATGCTGCATGCAGATAGAACAGGTATAGTTTAGTTCAATTACGGTTATAACTTATATTGTCTTCTTCCACTATATTAGTACAAGCCTGTTGTGCCGGACCCCGTCTGAATGATGGGCAAAACTTTACAGATGAGTTTTATAACGTTTATTGTACTTCAAACAAAAGATGAAGTGTCTGTTTTCACTCTAGAAAATCTCTGTAAGAGCTTAATAAAACAGTGCAAGTGTGCATTAAAATATTATCCATAAACTCTCTCTCTCTCCCTTGCATTATCATCAACATACACAGCAAAGTACACAGAAACACTCGTTGCAACTAACAGTAAACAAATATATAAAGACCTTATGCCTTTTCGGGTGGTGCTTAATAAACTGGTAAACTTTATATCCGTTAATGAACTCCGATGAACTGTAATAAAGTGCTCTCACCTTCATTACTGCCGTATCCAGTATCACTCTGGAGACTGTAAGCTGGATCACGAACAGTTACTGATCTATCCGTGAGTAACACATTTTTAGCTCAACCTCTGTTTTGTATTGTCCCTTTGTATTGACATTCGTTCACAAAGCAGTCCGGTGTGAAATGATTCGCGCAGACATAAACGAATTTCGGTAGAGTTGAGGGAGCATTTTCTTCGAAAAACAAAATGAATCCACCTCGTCTTCAGCGGCTCAGATTTCGGGAGTAAATGGAGAGAGCTATGTGGATTAATCCAGCTACAGAACATCTAAAACACTTGAGACGTTGGTCTCGTCAGTGCAGCAATGGCGGACTGTGTACAACTCGCTGTGAACTCGCTCAAGGCGGTTCTATGTTAAAACAGCAGTGTCTGTCAACATTCGTGGGCGGGGCCTGTGGCTAATGTGACGTCACACTGCCAGGGATCTGGAAACGGCTTGTTCAGAGACACTGCTTATGATTTATGGGGATTAAAAAAAAAGGAGTGGTTGGATTTTTATTACTATAGGGTGGTTGTGTACACACACTGCCAACACACATTTATAGCCAAACACCATGCAAAAGTGAATTTTGCATAATAGGTCCCCTTTAATTTCCAAATGTTATCTGGTATTTAATTTCTTGGTAGTTAAGTGTTACAATGCAAAAACAATTTTCTTCCTCAGTATTTTTGTCTTGTTTTCCAGTACAAAATACCTAAGAAAAAAAATCATCAAAATGAAGTGAGTTTGTGGTTAAAACAAGAAAAATACCTGTCAGTGGGACACAGAAAAATAATCTTGTTTTCCCTTTATTTTTCATACCCAGCTGGCATAACTGGCCATTAGCATAAATCATTAAATTACTATCAAATAAGTTCTCATAGTACATTTTGTCAGAATCTGTCATTATTAGACATACATGTGCCAGCAGATGCTTTTCTGTTTTAATTATTCATGTCAATGTTCACAGTATTATCACATTTCTGTAACTGTAATGCCACCTGCTGGCAAGAGTCAGACAGTGCATGTAACAAATCAGTGAAATATGTTTTCAAGCAGAGATACAGCCATCACAGTGTCTTATATTTGTAGTACATAAATACATACAGTGAATAATAGAATCCTTGATCTGTATCCTCAGGTGGTGACAGGTTTTATTTGAACATTGAGGACATGATTGGATACAAGCCCATCTTCTTCATCAAATGGTGCTGGAAGTACTTCACACCCGGCATCTGTGCTGTGAGTTGAATTTGATGCACCAAGAGTTGAGATATTTACAGTCTATGAGTCATAAATGTTAAGCTCTTGGTCATATGATTGTCTTTTCAGGGCATCTTTCTGTTCTTCCTGATCAAGTACAAACCGCTGAAGTATAATAATGTGTACACGTATCCAAACTGGGGTTATGGGATCGGCTGGATGATGGCCATGTCCTCTATGGTTTGCATCCCTCTGGGAATCATATTCCAGATCTGGAAAACGGAAGGAACTTTCCGTGAGGTAAAAGTCTTTTTTTCAATTCGAACTTGGTCATTGTGTGTGTCCACGCCACCGATCCTGTTATCAGACAGGTTTCTTTTGTCATCTTATCTACGGTGGGCTGAGTTAGTGTAAATAGACACTCCATGATGTTTCTTTGTTTTTTTAGTTTTTTCAAAATGCAAAAAGGTTCTGTTTATTTCCAGGTTTAAATGAAATTAGATTTTCTTTAGTTATTATTACCTTCGAGTCAAGCTATGCTGTCAGCTTTGAGCATGCATTTGATTCATTTATTTAGCATATATTCAGCATTGCTCTTTGTACCCGATAAACATCACTGAAGACGTGTCATCATTTCCTACCCCCTTCACTGTCCTTGATTCACCCCACTGAACCTCTCATATTTCTGGCAATGGTTTTTAATAGGAGGTAGAGAGTATTTCTCAGTGTGTACTTGAGAGAGAGAGAAAAAAAACATATCTCTTGAGGTGCCGTGACAAGCCGAAGATGAAAGTATTTCTGGCACTGCGGAGTGTA
This sequence comes from Elopichthys bambusa, assembly GCA_037101425.1. NCBI lineage: Eukaryota > Metazoa > Chordata > Actinopteri > Cypriniformes > Xenocyprididae > Elopichthys > Elopichthys bambusa. The sequence continues at coordinate 804,196 of CM074452.1, read as the reverse complement.
GAGATATAGTGAGCGTAGCACAGAATTGATGGCAAAGTGTGGGCTTGACACGGGCGCTGCCCTGACGTGACCCCATTGTGCCATGTCTTATTGATTGTGTCTGCTTCAGAAAACATACAGAGCTGTGTGATGAGGTTAGTGTATAACACTGCAGAAATCTTTTTCTTAATCAGTAATTTTGCCTTGATTTAACTACTCTGGAGTAGCTGGAAAATGGTATGACAAAAGTAAAGGCAGCACACGAAGTACTGAAGGTGCAGTCACACCATGTTGTAATTACCGCAATTATGTGATTTTAACTTGTAAAAAGCGTTCATGTCCTCATAGAGCTCGTGATTACAGCTTGTTATAGAAGTTTTCTTAGAGCTCCCACTTGTACCACGTGACCGCTATACTACCTGACCGCTGCAGATTCAATTAGCCATTGATAGTGGTGCCGAAATGCATATTTTCCAGTCCGAGGACTTGAACAGCGCCGAAAATAACGTCGCGTGTTGTCATTTCGAGACTACTGTAATTACGACATGGCGTAATTGGCCCCCAGACGCTGCCAGATCATTTCCATAATGACCAACGCAATCTACTTAGAGGAGTGCAAATTAACGTCTAGATTAAGACATGCTTTTTTGGGCGGTAAATAATGGCGCAAATACCAGTAAATTGACTAGCGCAAACCTTAGTAAATCACCTTGCATGATGCATTTAAATACATTTTGTGTCTGAAAGGGAAACTCCAACAAATGCATATGCAATAAGGTCAGCCACAAAAATAACTGTCCATGCCTTTTGCTAATTCTTTAGTAAATCCTGACAGTAGTTTTTTTTAACGCCAAAACAGGGTTTGCACTGGTGCAAGCTGTTAGTAAATCTGGCCATATGTTGTAAGCATGTCCCATCTGGTAATCAAAAAGTAGTGATCTTTGCGCCCACTTGGGCCACATACAGGAAATACATCATGCAATTAGACAAGTGGTCAAGTGCAAAGAGCACAAGTGTGGGTATTGAGACGGGCCCTCGGAGTCTGAAGACCTTGATTAGCTTGTTCAGGTTTCTTTGATTAGGGTCGGAGCTAAATTCAGGACAGTGGCCCTCCAGTGCCAGATTGGAAGAACCCTGCCTTAGACCCTTGCTTATAAAATATTCTTTTAAAAGGTTTTTTTTTTTTTTTTTTTTCACAGCAATGCCATAGACAGGGGTCTCAAACTCAGTACCTGGAGGGTCACTGTACTGCATAGTTTAGCTCCAACCCTAATCGAACACATCTGAATCATCTAATCAAGGTCTTCAGGATTACTAGAATCTTCCAGGCTGGTGTTTTGGAGCTGGTCGGAGCTAAACTCTGCAGGACAATGGCCCTCCAGGAGCGGAGTTTGACACATGCCATAGAATAACCATTTTTGGTTCCCCAAAGAAACTTTCAGTGATCTATTCTTAAAAGAAGTGTGAAGAACATATTTAAATATTCTGAGAATTATAGTGGAAAGGTTTTATGGAGGTTGAAGGTTCTCCATGGAAATACAAAGTTCTGTCCTGAAACACTAGATGGCGCAGGCTGATTGGTCGTTAACTCAACCTGCTTGCAATCACATCATTTTCTATAGGGCACAGCTGATTGGTTCCTGCTGTATCAGTAGCCAATGATCTTCAAATACTTGGTGGTTAGCATTTGCAGCGTGCTTACAGAAACCCTCCACCGTCCCCAGCTCCACCTGTATAGATCAGCTATGGGTAATTCATGTATGCTATTTTGTACAGCAGCAGCATGTCTTACTTTCTCACAGCAGCATGTTGTGTATGTACTGGCAGTAGCAAGACCCATACTTGCTCTGCAGCAGCAGCAATATCATCAGCAGCAGCAGTAATATCGTCAGCAGCAGCAATAACAGTAGCAGGAGCGTAGCAGATCTATTCCACCAAGACCAAATACATAATTTTCAATAACACTGTCATATCCATTACCATGCCAAACACTCAGAAAGTTGTCATGACAGTGCTACTGATGCCAATAAAGAACCTTTTTAGAGTATATACTGTAAGTACAGGACAATACCTGTGATTAAATGTTCCACCAATGCACTCCGACTGCTTATTATAATACGGGTGTAATTTTGCAGAGGATCAAGAAGCTGACCACACCCAGCTCTGATCTGAAAATGAGGGGACGCCTCGGCTCCAGGGGTCCTTGCGCTATCAATGATGCTGATGCCAAAATGAGGGCGGATGGCAAGATCTCCACCATCACAGAGAAGGAGACACATTTCTAAACCCAAGACACGGACATCACCGGCACAACAGACAGAAATGTGAAGAAACAAATATCTTTGCCTTTATTTTTAAAGAGAGAAAACTATGATCACATTTGTAGTGTTGCTTTTTTGCACAAACAGGTAACACATCACAATTTAACGTCATGATTTGTATCAGAGTGTATCTAAATCTAGATAAAACTGTTGTCATGTTGCGTAACTCTTTGTCACATTAGTCATTTCTGTACGTGTAGAATGAAGCCGAGGTATAATGTGCTGTGAAATGTTTTTACACGTTGCCTCTCGGCTCAGCGCAGATTACTGTAGAGTACTGTTCTAATGGATAGGAGATGTATTGATGACCACTCCAAACGTTGGCTGTATGTTTGTAGATGAGGCTCAGTGTTGTCAGATACGCTGTGATTCGCTGTCCTTCAGCTAGCATTGACTCGCAGGGCGAGCGTGATGTAGCGAGCCCATTCTCCACGCTGTCTTACGCGGCTCGAATTCTTCGCCATTTCACACCAATTAAACTGAGTTTGATTGAAGGTGACAGACCAAACAGTTTATCACTATGAATTTTTTTTTTTTTTTTTTTTTTAGACTGGTGATCCAGAGAGTCATCTCATCATGAACCCCTCATTAAAGTTCATGAACATTTAGTCTTAATAGTGTGATGTTTTTTTTTTTTTTTGTCTGGTGGTTTGCACGTGAGGACAACACAAAAGGCATCGTACCGTTTGCCGTGGAATGCAAAAGTGCACATATTAAACGATTATTTTCTTAACAGCACCTTAAAAGTAATCCATACAACTATATTCACTGATAATCTAGTCTATGCATCATTAATTAATGTACACAAACATTGGCTAGATGTGAGGGTGAGTACATGATAACAATGTAAAGAATATTTGGGTGAAATATTCTTGTAATGGTATGGATACAGTAATAAATAGATTTGCTGTGGAAAGTTTGATTCCATCCAAAGTATAAAAGGCCACTTACTGGATGCTAGCTCTTTTGCCAAGAGACAAAGAAGTACACTACAAAAAAATATATATATTTTTGTCTTGTTTTCCAGTATAAATATCTACATTTCATCTTGAAATGCAAATAAATTTACTGGAGAAGAAAAGTGAAAAGTTTTGTTTACTGAAAAAAATTAAAATAAATAAAAATGTAGTGAGCTTATGTTTAAAACAAGAACAAATATCTGTCAATGGTGTCAAAGGGAAAACAAGATTATTTTTCAGTAGAAATAAATTTTTTTGCAGTGTAGTTCTTTCATGTCTATTTGAGGGGTTGTAGCCCGGTAATTGACATCCATTAAGTCATTAGGAAGCAGAGGAAATGCGTTCGAATAATCCTTGCAATTCAACAGCCATAAGTACTTTGATCAAACTGTACTGATCTGTAATGTACTATCACAGTGAAGAGCACTTTTTGTTCGTCGTTCACTCAGGATGCGCTGTGAGCCCTGTGCACATGCATGCAAATCTTTGGTCTGGTCTGTTTCATCGTGACATCATCAGTTTGTGCAAGTAAACTTGTTTGTGTTTTAATAGCTGGTTAACTTTTCAGAAATATGTATATTTTTACATTTCTTTAGTTTTTTGTGTACTATTTCTTGATGAAACAACTGTTTCTCTGAGGACTTTTGATATGTCATTCAACAATCAAGTTCTAAGTATATGATGGAATTGTTATATGTGCTGTTTACACAGATTTTGGTATTCACAGGACATATGAATTGTGTGCTTACTCATTTTTAAAAATAAAAGTTAAAAAGGGACAGATCTGTTTGGGTGTCTCAGTCATTTTAGCTGCTTAAAAGTAGACACTAATCACTTCTATACTAATGTAAGTGTGACATTTTAGGAAGGTATTAGATGGTGGTGTATTTTTTTTTTCCCTCAACATGCTAACACCAGTGAGCCCCTGACAAGCTAGAAAAAGAGAAATAATCACATGACATTATTTTCACCCACAATGTCACTGCCAGTGCCTTTAAAAACACGAACCCCCGGTTTCACAGACCAGGCTTAAGCTAGTCCCAGACTAAAATACATGTTTAAACTGTTTTAACTGACAGCAACGGACATATCTTAAAATATGTCAGTGTCATTGTTTTATCTCAAGATTCACACCAGTAATGTTTTGTTTGTTTGTTTTGTTTTGTTTTTAAGGAACATTTATAAAAGCTACTTAAATGTCCTAATTGAACTAAGACCTAATATTGCCTTAATCTAAGCCCTGTGAAACCAGGCCGAAGAGTTAAACCACATACCAGTCGGTTAAACCATATACAGTACCATCTTAAGCGGCGTTTCCACCTAAATTAACCATAACAATTTGTCCCAGGAACTTTTTTCCCCCAGACATGTTGCTGTCTGCATTTCCATCGCAGTCTAGAGTACCGTGAAGATTAAGCAAAATAGTCCGATGATGTAGGTGACATTCCTGCTGGATTCATTTATTCCTCCGCATATAAGCTTAATAAAGCCTTGATTAAAAATCAAAACATCCAAAAGTCATTGAAAAAAAAAATTAAATTAATGTATTAAAAACATTTATGTAAAACTCACCCAAAACCTTTTTTTTTTTTTTTTTTTTTTTGCAAACTGTTTAACAAACACATCTAATTGAAGCTGAAGCTAACTGAATTGAAATTACCCTCGATCCATCAGACCAAAAACGACAGTCATTGCAGGTGAAGGAGGTGTCATCAGCATCATCATCATCATCATCATCATCATATTCTCCACAGGAGTCATGAAACCACAAGACCCAGATAAGATAAGACATGAGAACCATTCCTCTGCTTTTTTAGGATCCTCTGTGTCCCCATATTGCTGCAAACAAACCACACATGACTATTCCTTCTGGGCTTTTTGGATTTTTGCTTGTTTGTTTTCCTTTTCCTTTGAAATTGCTTGCCACATATTCAACCCCTGTGAGGTGTGGAAGCTTAGAGGTTTTGACCGCTTACTTGTGGTAGCATGCTCACAGATGGGTATATCAACCAGGTCAACAAAGCATGGGGTTCTCTGTACAGAGCTTTGACAAGGGTTTGGAAAAGGGCTTGATGAATTATTACCTGGATGAGGGCTTGGAGGAGGACTTGGAGAACGCTAGTACGACTTCGGCTTGCAGTTCAGTTGGCCCTTTAATAGGTGGAAGAGGATCATTTGCTTCAACTCTTATTAGACTTTTATTAGAAGAATTTAGAAGTTTTTCTCTTCTTTTCCTTCTGTCAACGCTTAACACTCCACCCCAGTAGGTGGCAGAAATTCACCAAAGCTTGTTTGCCATTAAATTAAAAAGAAGTAGAAGAAGAAGCCTCTTTGGGGTAATGTATGTGTGGTAGAGATGCACCAATAGGCCTACAAAATCTGTCTACCAATAGCTGATTATTCAGAATGATATCTGCCGATACCATCAAAAACAAATCCATCTCTCCCAACTAATCTTGTATGACTCATTTGCACATAAGGTAGTTTTCATAAACACTTGTCTTCATGACAAATTTATTCAAGCATATAATTAACCATATATAAGCTCATTTGTAATGTTTTTTATAGCTAACTAATAGACTGTGACAAGCTGTTTTATTGACGTCTTTTTGCATTTAAAACACTGGGTGATTACATGATGCATGACACATTTCAGTAAATTGTACTGTTTTTAAACATACCTTTTGATGTTCATTCATGTTTTTTCATGCTATAACTTGTATTAAAGTGTAAGAAAAGACTTAAACTAAGGCGCTACAGTGATCTGTCACGTCACATTTAAGAGCGTCAAAATGACATTTATTGTTTGAAATTCGTGATAAAATGGACAGAATTTGAAAGCTGAGACTCTGTTTCTTATCAGAAGTGAGAAAGCACAAAGCTCTTTGTGATTATTGAATGGGAGGCGCTACAAATAATGTTTGGTTTAGGGAAAAACTACTGAACTGGCAACCCTGGCTTGAACTTAGCAAGTCTACTTTCCCTTTTATTGTCCTAAAAGGACATTTTTAATCCAGTTAAACATTCTTGCATTTATATTCATTTGACTTAACTTAATAAGTAATACTTTCTTACATAACATGTTGTCTTTATTCATTGAAGCTTACCTTAAGTCTGTTTCCAAACATACTATAGGATCCATTGGGTCTTTCTCTGTGAGAGGACAGTCTTCCCTTGTTTCCTTATAGGAATTTTTCAAGCTCCCTTTTCAGCTACCTGGTAATTCCCCTTCATTCCATATTCTGTTATAAAACTTTAAAATCGCAAACCAAAGATTCTTCACTAAGTGGTTTTAGCAGTGTAAGTTATTTCTTGGGGCTAATGTTTTCATTCATTTCACAGCCCTTTTTAATTCAGGGATCATCCTCTTCGCTGTGAGGTTTGGATTTTCATTCATCTTCTTCTCTCTTAGATCTTTTCCCTCTGTAGTCAGATTGTAAACTGTAACTATTTTTGAGTTAATTATTTCTATGTTGCTTTCATTATTTATTTCATTCCCTCATCCATCATTCGTAAAAAATCTTCTCAATTAGCTTTTTCAGAACTCCACCATCTATGTCCACCACTTTAACTTCCTCCGCATAAGAAATGTTATTCTTATTTACCTCTTGTTGTATTACTGCTGCTCTTTCCTCACCTCACAACCCTCAAATGCCACACTACGACTTCCGTCACAGTTACAACATTTCACCTCCACTCCCTCTTCACATTTTCCATAATCATGAGGGCTTGGAGGAGGACTTGGAGAACGCTTGGGTGAGGATGATGAGGGGTCTTGAAGGCCTCAGGTACTGCATTTCCTCAAATGAGAAGAAAAAAGAGCTTGGTCTATACGGGTGGGATCTAGTGGGAGGGGTCTCTGCAGCTTCCTTCCACCATTCTCTCTGGTGTAGATCCGGACCTCCAGGCTCCAGTGACGCTTTTGAAGAATATGCTGTCAGCTGGTTGGAGAATGTGTTGTATGAGGACAGAAGCACACAACATGCACATTGTTGTCTCTCATAAGAGTAAGGAACTCAGTGTTACACACATGGCTGTCCATCAGGCAGAAGCACATGTGGACAGGGATCTTCTAGGGGTATGATTCTGGCTTGGGGTGCGAGAGGTCCCGGGTTCAAATCCCGGACGAGCCCCCAATTTATGTTACGGTCCCTGGTCTAAGTCAGGGTGTAACATAAATGACACAACAATACTTCTTGATTTTTATTTTGTTTTCTTGTTCTCTTGTTCATTTTCAATGCGTTGAAAAATCTTCAGGGGTGAGCCAATGCCAAAACAATAAACAAACAGAAACTAACTTTCCCACAAAAGAACTATCTTCCCTATGAATCAAAATAAAAGAAACAAAACATACAATAACATAGCCTATATCCTTATCTAACCAATAAACAGGGAAAAAAAGAAATGGCCTTTTGGCCTACAAAAAACTCTTCACATTTTCCATAATCATGTTCCTCTCTACATCGAGCACATCTCTTTTTTTGATTTTCATACTGTAGCTATATGCACCTTAGCAGAGGAGACACGTATGGCCTAATTGGATAACTGGTAACTATCTGGAAGGACTCTTTCATTAAACTTTACTTTGTCAACTCTTCCTCCATTCCTATTCATCTTTAAACTAATTGCCTCTATGACTTTGCCTCCTTCCAGATTCCTTTTTAATTCTTCCATCGTTACTTCTACTGGAACTCCTGTAATTGCTCCGCTCAGCCATACCTTCTGCCTGCTACTGCCTGTTTACAAACCATTTTAATGTTTATTGCTTTTTTCACCTGACTCTCATGTTACCATTAGTACACCATCCTAAAGCCATTTTAACATCGCCAATTATATCTTTCAGTTCTTTTGTCAAAATGAATGGATTTATTTTAGAAACACCTTCTCCTTTAAACTTCATTATAACCCTTAATCCTTCCTGGCTGTTTTCCTTTACTGCATTTTCGCTCTCGCTATCGACTGCACTCTCAGAGTCATCCTGCCTTCCCTTTTTCCTCTTATTTGTTCCCATACTCCCATCATCTACCTCCATCCTAACCTCCATTTCATCCTCATCTTCTCCTGATCCCTCCATTCCCTTTTTAGTCGCTGATTCAGTCCCCTTCATCCCCAGGTCATTTTTGTTGTTTGTTTTTGTTGTATTCACTCTGTTCCAGACCAGTGTCAGTTCTCTGAAAACAACAATTTTCAACTTTTGGCTTGAACTACACGTGATTCACGGGGTCAAATACAGCCTGCTTTAACATCGCAATTTTTAACTCTTAATGCATTATTGTCATGTTAACTTTGACAACCCTTAATTCAACACAAGAGACATTTTCTTCAAACACAGTATGAGTTGCAGTCTGACACATTTTTCCGCCCCCTTTTGATTGACAGGATATAATCAACCCTGATCATCGGCTGTTTTTAAGCAATCGGCTGGTGGCCAGCAGTGAACATAACTGCTTTTATCTGTCGATACTTATTTTCTGCAATAAAGTACTTTACTAAATTATTATTAAATAACCAGAGTTGTTTTTTCCTTGTTTTATCCATTGATTCAGTGTGCATCAGGCTTAAAATGTAAATTACTGTCACACTATTTCCTCAACTGATTACTGCTGTGACAATTCCCAACGCATTGCCTAAAGATGTTGGCAATTTGTGTCCTTATAACCATTCAAATTTCAGTCTGTTTCTCACACGATGCTATCGTATGGCTTCAAAAGACAAGGAATATAATTTTATTATTTAAAATCTCTCCCATGAAAATTGAGTCAGTTATGACTAACAGAACTGTGATTTTTGGTGAACTTTTCCTTTAACATACTGATATTTTAACCAGACCAGCATGGGGAATCAGGTTTGTGTTTTCCAACAAATAATTCATTTGCATTTGAAAATATTCAGTATGTGTTTCTTTGTTTAAATTTTCGACACTTAGGAAGGGCTCTCTCTCTCTCTGTCTCTCTATGTTTTAGTGAAAAGCACCAAAATCCACACATCCAGGCTCTAATCATACATAATCGCTAATCAGAGCATTTCCTCCCTTTTTTCCTCCGGAAGCATGTGCTTGATTTGGCACTGCGTATTCGGAGCGGCTGGCGTATGCAGAGGCGTGTGAAATGATTCTGCTGCATAATGCAAGTGATGAGGCTTTGGCGGCAGAAAGAGCCAGAGAAAGGGAGAATGAGTGAGCTCTAATGGAATGCAAATGACATCCAGCAGAGATGATAAGCAGGCAGAGGGTCAGCGGGACGAGCCTGTCCCAGTGCCTCTTACATCGCTGCCCTTGAGCTCAGCACAGTTCATGGAGAGCAGGAGTTACATAGACGGACAGACAGAGAATAGACAGAAACATGCAGAAAGGAAAACGTAATGGAGTAAGTGTTTTCCTAAAACTCAAATAAGCACTCGCATTAACATAAAGTAGCCTTGTTGACCAGTTTGGGTGAGTAATGTAGTACTTTCAGTGCCCTGTAGATGGCAATATTGCTTCTTTTGTAGCAGAAATAAACTGCTGCAGAAAAGTTAGGTGCCATGCAAAATGTAATGAGTAATTGCGTCGCTCATTGCAAATGTAATTGGATCAAAGAGTACATATACTTATTCAAAAATGTAGTCAAGTAAAGAGTAAAAGTTGCTAATATCTTTGATACTCGGTAAAATTACAGAGTAGCCAAAATGATACTCGAGTACAGTAACTAAATACATTAACTCAAATGTAAATAAACGTTTCAAACAAAAAGCTGAGACTTCGTCCGGATCAGATTCAGAACGATGATCAAAACAGATGTAGCTCGAGTCCATCAACACCTTCAACGTTTCACTGAGTAACGTTAGTCAGTTTTGATTTATATGTTGTTTAATGTTTGATGATCGAATGAGCTTAAATGTGCATAAACAACTTCTGCGTCCCAGTTCGCCTGCTTATACTATGCCCTAAAAGTATGTACTGTTTTTGTGAAGAAAAAGTACATACTTTTGAGCGTGCAGCAGAAGAGTACGCAAGCTTTGCGACATGTTACTTCGTCATAATTGCGTCTTTAATAGACCGTTATGTTGCTTAGTTACATGCAAACTGTAGCCGTTTAAACTGCTCTGTCAATCATCTTGTCACAGTTAAAATCCTCTACATTCATTTAAATTTAATTTCGTACCGTTTCTGAGAAAAATGTAGTCGCGCATTTTCATGAGTCTTTCATACGGAATACTCATTTCAGCATACTATGATTTTGGACACAAATTAATCCAATTTTGTATACTTTTTAGGACAGATAGTATGTGAATTGGGACGCAGCAAACTTCTATCCACTCTTTATGGTTTACACTGATCTTCTTCTTCACTTGTTTTTGGATCAGATGCTGCACTATTTCAGAAGATGTGTAACAGCGCACCCTAGATTGCCGGAAAAATTCGTCAATAGCGCAAAACGTTGCATCAGAAATAATCTCATCAATGGCGGGAAAGAGTTAAAGATGCATTTTGATCAGTAACATCTAAATAAATGCTGGGAGTGAACTGGCCTTAGACAGAATTAGCCGTTGTTCGCACAGCATGTGTTTCTGTATTTTTGTCTGTAATATTATTGGTCTGTGCACACAAGCATACAGCAGTCTTTGACCTCTCGCTGTTTTTCAGCATCTCCCGCCATGAACACTGTACTTTTAAGATGCTGTGTCAAGAAATTCATCTTTGAAAAACACGAGACCCGCTTTCTCTGTTTCACTCTGTTTTTGAACGCAGGAGAGAATGCTGCTCTCAGAAAAACATGAGGGTGACATGAAGAGTCAGTGTCATCGCTTCAGTCACAACAATCTGTTTTTGAGAGCCGTGTTAGGTAAATATGCTTATGTTAGAAAGTGATCACCTGATTTAACATTCAGCAATCCAGTTGTTCCACATCAGATTCATAACAGTAACATTTATGACATGACTTCTGCAATTCTGTTTTTGTATAATGAACAATAAACCAGAAATTTAAAGGTTTAGTTCACCCAAAAATGTAATTTCTGTCCTTAATCACTCCCCCTCATGTCGTTCCACACCCGTAAGACCTTCGTTCATCTTCAGAACACAAATTAAGATATTTTTTGATGAAATCCGAGAGGTATCTATAGACAGCAATATAATCAACACTTTCAAGGTCCAGAAAGGTACTAAAGACATGGTTAAAACAGTCATGTGACTGCAGTGGTTCAACCTTGATGTTATGAAGAGACGAGAACACTTTTTGTGCGCAAAAACAAAACTAAAATAACGACTTTATTCAACAATCTCTTGTGTCATTCTCATGCGTTGTTTACGTCCAGCGCTTCCAGGTTCTACGTCAGAACGCAGACTCATTATTGTCCGGCTCCTGCGTCAGCATCACACTGATCATGTGACCAGCTCTGGCCAATACTGAGCCGGCATTCGGACACGGAAGCCTTCACTGCGTCACCTGCGTAAGGATAATGACAGAGATAATGATAATGATAAGGATAATGATAATGAAGAGAAGAGATTGTTACATAAAGTCATTATTTTTGTTTTGTTTTGGCACACAAAAAGTATTCTCGTCTCTTCATCACATTAAGGCTGAACCACTGCAGTCACATGACTGTTTTAACCATGTCTTTAGTACCTTTCTGGACCTTGAAAGTGTTGATTATATTGCTGTCTATAGATACCTCTCGCATTTCATCAAAAATATCTTAATTTGTGTTCTGAAGATGAACGAAGGTCTTACGTGTGTGGAACGACATGAGGGGGAGTGATTAATTTTTGGGTGAACTAACCCTTTAACATTCAAGTCCTACTTTTTAATGTTTCTGGCATTGCTGTGATCTCTCTTCATATCGATTTGCTATTCCATATTTTTATTATATTTGATCTCTTTTCAATTACTTTTCTAAATAATTCAGTCTAGTATTCTCTGTTGCAAAGATGTCCAAATGTTGATTCCCAGACCTGACCTAAATTCTCAGGAGGGTGAAATAATTTGTATTTTGTAAGGATGTTGAAGCTGAATTAATTACATGAGGATCCTGAGTTGTTTGATTCATTCATACGCTAATGCCTGACAGTAATATCTCTGCTCACCTCAGAAATGGGGCAGAGAGAGAGAGAGAGAGAGAAGACGGGAGGACTTGCGTCAGCAAACTGAGAGAATAAGATTCAGTCTCTTTTGTTAACTAGCAAAATCTCACAGAAAGATGACTCGCTGTTATTCCTATGATTATCATCCACTCATCATTATTATCTTTGATAATTGCAGTAACATTTGCTGACAGTCACATTGATAATCACAACGGCTACTGATAAACATTCCCAAGATTGTCCAGATTAAATTTTCCTCTTGGAAACCAAAATTAGCGTGATGCTTGAGTATTTTAATGAATATTTGCTGTGCTACTTGAGAAAAAAAAAAAAAAAAAAAGATAAAAAAGCAAGATTAAAAGCTAAAGATTTATCCAAATGTTCAAGACTAGACAGACCAACAGATAAACGCTTATGATTGACGTGTGACCATCAATGTTAAGGTGCTGGATTCTGTTTCATTGCAACTCTGTCTTCTAGAAGAAAGACTGTAGGCAGTAGAGAGAGAGAGAGAGAGAGAGCAGTGGAAATCAGCCAGCAGAGGGCAGCAAACACAAGAAAAGTTGTTGTTAAAAAGCTATTTTTTGGTGCGCCAATCTCTTCAAGCCTGCAGTGGCAACATCAAAGGCATAAACGCAATAGTATTTTCTCCAGTGACATCCTAAGTATTTTATTTCACATTAAAGCTTCTCTAAACACGTCTGAAACTCTGAAATTATTCCTGGATTTCAAAGCCATGCATGTGAAGGACTATCTTGTGCAGTGTTGCTATAGTAACTCCAGGGCACGTAGTGTGTCAGGTAACAAAATGCTGATGAACAGCAGAACAGGAAAGCAAACTTGAATTTGGAGAAGGGCTTACCAAATTTAGGCTCCAGAGCTATTTATAATCTTTCCTAGCCGTGCTACATAAATGTTAAGAGAGAGAAAAGAAAAGGAAAAAATACTTCAGAATGAAAAAAATCTGTCCTTTTCTGTTAAAAAAAACAAAATCCAAATGTGTAGATGTACAACAGTTCTGAGGCACTTTAGGTTGGTTGATTGTCCTCTCACGGGCGTCTGTCAGCCCTCAGTTTGCAGTGAATTCTCCCGCTCGGGTTTCTATAGTAACTGAACAATGTGTGGGGGGAAATGAGGGGGGAAGACAATTTTCCACATAATGGAAAAAATGCTGAAACGTTGTGCATGTGCTTGAGATTTCAAATGTGGTCCTGAAGGCACATGTTCATCAAGATTGGTTGGCATAAGAATGAATACATAACAGTTATTCACACACATTCCTCGTGTGTCTTATCGAACCGTCAATTCACATCCAATCCATAAAAGCTATTACACAATCAGGCGAACTATGGATTCGGTGTCAGCGCTAGGTCAGAAGTGTAACAGGATGGCGACGTACAAGGTCGTTTGGTGTCTTGTTGCCTGCAGTGCTTGTGAAAAGCAGGGTGAAATGTCTCCGGGCCCCGACGCTCCCCTCAGCCTCCCGTGAGAAGTGTCGTTTCATGGGTCAAAGGCAGCGCTGCCCGAGGGACGCTCGCTCTCTCCATACAAATCTCCAGTTTGATGTCTCTGGCCATTCTTCTTGAAGATCTATTTTTAAGCGAATGAAAGCAAAAGACTTCAAAGGATCGCACAAAGAGGTGGCTTTTGACAGATAAAATGGGCAGACTGAAGTACAGTAAGAAACATCAGTGAAATGACATGTTATAGTTGCTGCATAAATTCAGTATAAATGCTTTATGATGGAGGATCAGTCTGTTTTGTTTTTTTTTCCGGTAAGTATATCTAAGAAGTTTACAAAAGTTTTCATCATTCATTTCATGAACTGTATAAATCACCACAAATGTCATTTAGGTGTTTCAGTGTGCATAATAAACAAGATGACAAAGGTAAGTTTAGGGTCCAATTCTCAATATTAACTTAGCGTGCATGTTATTAGTATATTGGCTGCACATATTAATGCCTTATTCTGCATGATCCATATTCTACATTCTTAATCCTACCCAATACCTGAACTTAACAACTACCTTACTAACTATTAATACGCAGTAAATTAGGAGTTTATTGTGACAAAAGTGGTAGCTAAAAGTGAATATGTGTTTCCCAAACTAAAGTGTGCTTTCTTCATACTAGCTCTAACTGAAGCTTTAAAGGGATAGTTCACCCAAAAATGAAAATTACCCCATGATTTACTCACCGTCAAGCCATCCTAGGTGTATATGACTATCTTCTTTCAGACGAACACAATCGGAGTTATATTAAAAATATCCTGGCTGTTTTAAGCTTCATAATGGAAATGAATAGAGGTTTTGAAGCGCAAAAAAGTGCAAACATCCATCATAAAAAAGTACTCCACACGGCTCCGGTGGCCTTCTGAAGTGAATCGAGTAAGAAAAATATCCATATTTAAAACTAGCATCCGGCAGACGTCGACTTTCGCCAAAAGAGTAACCCATGACGCAGGATGTAGGAGTATTCGACGCCTCTCGCGGTGTACAACAAACTCAAGCCCCTCTTCTCTTATATTGAAATCCTCCGATATTACTCTTTTAAATTTCTCGTTTTAGACTTCTGATTCATGACCGGTGTTTTGTTTTGCTCTATCATTGCATCTTGCGTCCGGTAGTCGTAAATCAGTGCGTACGGCTATCTGTTGGAATCAAGTTATTTTAGTTTTGTTTTATTTTTGAAATATTTTAAGTATTAAAGTTTTAGATATTTTTTCTTACACAAACCCATCGCTTCACTTCAGAAGGCCTTTATTAACCCCCTGGAGTCGTATGGATATCTTTTATGATGGATGGATGTGCTTTTTCACTGCCATTATAAAGCTTGGAAGAGCCGGGATAAGCATGATTGTGTTCGTCTGATGGCTACACTAGGATGGCTTGAGGGTGAGTAAATCATGGGATAATTTTCATTTTAGGGTGAACTAAACCAAAAGTTTACAATAAGGTCACATTAGTTCACATTAGATATTGTGTTAACCAGTGTTGGGTGTTATGCATTAATAAGTAATTGATTACTGTAATTTAATTAATTTTCCTCTGAAAAAAAGTAAAGGATTACTCTTAATTTTTCTGTAATTTAATTACTGTTACTTCTGATGTAATTGTACTGTATAGACTATAGTGCAAAGACAATAGTGGATTTAACATGAATATTTAGTGTTAAAATGTGTCTTTTTAATGTATCCTTCTCCCTTTACACACTTTGGTCAGTTCAAGAATAATTTATGCAGTTATATATTATTTATTATATAATTAAAAGAGCAGTTTCATGTCTATCCTTGTATAGTTCAACTGGTCGAGGCTGAGATGGATTTAGAAAGTAATAAGTAATGCAATAATTTAATTTTTAGAGAGTAATTAGTACAGTAATCTAATTACACTGGTATTCTTTTTTGAGTAACTGTACATTTGTTACAGTATTTTGTAACAATAGTTAATAAAAAACTTCATGTTAGCTCAAGTCCATCAACATATACAACTGATTTTAATGTGTTAGATAATGTAGATAACTAATGTTTACAATATCTATTCACCCCATTACTCCATCAGGTAATAAACAGCCGTGATATTTTCATATAATAACTTCTGTGATATACCGATGATGATTCCCAATGATCTTTAACATTATCAATAATTAAAAATAATATTAGTGGGGGAAAAAAATGTCACCAACATCATCTTTTTTACTTTTGTTCATGGCCATAAATAATCCATAACTTGATGGCAAGATTTAATTTATTATATTGCACCACGTCATTGATTTAGGATTTGATTCATTAATGAGATTGTATGGGGGAGCATATTGATTCTGCTTCTGTTCAAATTGATTCACCTTGAGGTAATAAACAGTTTATCAGCGGTTGAGGATGGACGGATACTTGAAAACAAAGAACAAAGGAATCCAATTTAGAGAGCTTTTGCTGTGGGGAATGAAGGCTTATTGTGATGATTTAAACCAAATCCTCTCTTTTTCTGCTCTTAGGATCTTATCATGCTAATAATATCACCGCACAGGTCAAACACTGCGACATCAGCACCTTTAATCCTCGATGAGAGACATTCAGATTGTTTTATCTATTCAAAAATACACACACACAAATCATACATGTCAGTCCTTACCACCTTTTTAGTGTACTGTACATATTTGTGTGTGTTTGTGTGCTGAATTTGGAGTATATTTACCTCCGGTCTGCTGAAGTAATGGGCTTTGGCAGCTGTGTAATTCTTTTTGATTTACTCTTGACCTATGACGAGTTCTGCTGCACATCCAATCTCAAAAAAAATTAATGTGGACCTCCGTCTGCAGTGTCACATTTTCTGTCCGATAGACACATCAGCGGCCGCCCCCCTATGATAATGCCGTCCTCTCCGTGTCTCTGTGGGCCGTGCTGTCATAAGTGATAAGGGCTGAGGGAAGATACACGCACTAGACACGTGCCTTCAGACGGAAACCAGGGAATTATGCACTAATGATTAGCGGGATTTGCTGCATAAGCCAGAATATCTCTAATAAATTGGAGTGAAAAAGACGAAATGAGCAAGTTCATTCTCTGATGTGGACAGTGATTTTATTAAAGTCATGTTCTTCCTCCTCTCGTGCTCAAATCACAGTCATTTGTGTTGCACGACCTCGTGATTTACCACTGAGGTAATTAACTGGATACTGAGTGTGTAAAAATAAATATCTTAATAAATGTCTTTTTATGTTTGTTTTGTCACATCAGTTTCAATCCTGCTATGCTGTGACATTTACCCCTTTAGAAATAACGGTGTCGTTTTCTGATAATATATTATATAAAGGGAGTTTTTGTTTTTGTATTCTGTATAAAAAGTCTACGCACATTTGATAAAACAGCTGGTTTTAGAGACAAAAACAACATAGAGAAAACATATCAGATCTTTTGCATCTTTAATATAAAAATGACAAACGATGCAATGCCAGTGACAACCAAAGTGACATTTCAGGGGGAAAAATAAAAAACTTAAAATACAGCATAAGGGTGCACAACCTATTTATAATTGGGAATGTGGGTTCAAATATATATATATATGAGCAATATCACACGAGTAGACGTGTGATATGACTGTATATCAGCACACTGTGATTCAGCCGTATGCAATAACAGCGTCTACTTGTGTGATACTGCGTTTATACAACAGTTCGACGGCACGAGTGTGTAATTCATAATCACAAAATCAGTTTGAATGTCCGCTGAGGAAAGTGACAACTTTGACTTTGTCCTTTTAACATTTAAGAGGATTTCCCATGACAGCACTAGTCAGTTGCATCTTGTAAGATGTTGTTTAAAGTAAAAACAATGTCCTTGTTTCAGTCCATTTCAATATAAAAGTCTTTGCTGCCATCTAATAGTGTATTAATGTCATTTTCACTGAAGTCAAAATCACTAACGGACTCTTTCTCAATACCAAAAAATATTATTTATTGAAGAATAATATTTAAATTAACAACAGTAGCCATTATAACAGTATTAGAAGTAAAATAGGAAATAAACACAAGCAAACAGTTCAGTCAAACATCCAAAAGCAGCGCTCTAGTTAGTACAGGATTTAATTTATGAAAACTTAATATAGCCCTTAAAGGATTAGTTCACTTTCAAATAAAATTTTCCTGATAATTTACTTACCCCCATTTTATCCAAGATGTTCGTGTCTTTCTTTCTTCAGTCGAAAAGAAATTAAGGTTTTTGAGAAAAACATTCCAGGATTATTCTCCTTTAATGGACTTCAATGGCCTCCAAACGGTTGAAGGTCAAAATTATAGTTTCAGTGCAGCTTCAAAGGGCTTTAAACGATACCAGACGAGGAATAAGAGTCTTATCTAGTGAAACGAGCGGTCATTTTCGGAAAAAAATGTAAATGTATAAGCTTTATATAAACAAATGATCGCCTTCCAAGTGCTTCCGCCGAAAACGTACTTTCATATTCTTCAAAAAGCTTACGCTGTACGTCCTACACCTTCCCTATTCAACTTACGGAAAAAATGTATATGGCACATTTCCGTTCCGTAAGTAGAATAGGGAAGGCGTAGGACATACAGCGTAAGCTTTTTGAAGAATACGAAAGTACGGTTTCGGCGGTCATTTGTTTAGACATGACACAAACATCTTGGATAACATGGGGGTGAGTAAATTATCAGGAAAATTTTATTTGAAGGTGAGCTAATCCTTTAAGCCAGATCCATTACCTTTGGAACAAGATTAATAAGACCAAAGATTGCCCGTTTGATATATCCAAAATGAATTATACCTCATGTTTAAACATATCTACATAAAAGCCAGCGACAAATTTCCGAAGAACTGCCCGAGATGAAGCTGTTCTCTGCGGGTACAAGAGCGCTGAACGGCCGCTGACGGCCTGGAGTTCACAACAAATTTTCAAATAGGCGCTATGTTTACATATAAATCGCATATCTGAGGTGTAAACAACTATATTCTTGGCAAAAAAAAAAATCTTAAAACTACATTACGTTACAAAATAACAGTAATATAAAAATATGGTATGTTTTGCTCGCAGCCAAGACCTCTCAGCCAGTCAAGAACCACAAAGAACTGTTGTGTACATACAGTATATTTATATATATATATATATATATATATGCCAGTCTATACAGTATACTGTACATATACATTGAACTAGGTTACACTTTATTTTAAGGTGTCCTTGTTGCAGTGTACAGTAATTATACAAATAAGTACTGAGTAATATTATTATACAGTAAGTACATGTAAAATGTGTAACGGACACTGTTCTGTAAAAAATATGAAGAACAAGAATATGGACTGTAAATAATGTCACGCGCAATGATATTTTAGACTAGATGTTTAAAAAGAGAAATGTTAGGGAATTATATTATTTCTATTTTATTTATTTATTTTATGACAATTATAATGTGTGAATTATAAGGCGCACCAAAACCGACTGATGCTATGAGAATTCACTCATAGGCCGTTTCCTTTCAAGGAAAGTCTCTTCACTCGGCAGCCATATTGAATAGGGGAATCCTGAAATCCCAAAAACTGTTTGCGGAACCTATAATTAAATAACATATTTCAAATCAGCAACAAAATCTGACATGAACTGTCCTATGAATGTTGCTTCTTAGATGCTCAAAAAGCGTTAAAAAAGCTTCTTCTTCAGTCTAGACCCGCCAGTGTGCTTGTGAACACCGTTTCTACATCAACCGCAGCTGCAGTGATGCCATGACTTTATCAATCAGCGATTGGCTCTTTTATTTAGAAGGCGGGGCTTATTCTGACATATCATGTGTTGCACTCTCTCCCAATCATAGTAATATGAGTGCACCGTCTTTGTATATATAAAGTCTGTTTGTTCAAATGATCAATTCCAAACTGTGATGGGGTTGAAATATTGTAGCACTTTATAAAATTAATAGGCAAACCCATTTTTTTTTTTAAAGAATGAGTATGAGCTGCAGAATGAACGTTTGGTTACTCAGGTCTTGTTGACAGCGGCCACATGCATATGTTAATGAGTCTATAGACTGAGAAAGGCTACTTCATCCTCTCATACTGTACATGAACTCAATTGCTTTCCATTCACAAATGCAGGTTGGCAAAAAGCATCATACAGTCGTCATTGTGTTTTGACACGTGACAGTGTTGCTGCTTCTACATTAAGGGCTGTTCATACCCAGTGCACAAGCTTCTTTTATGATGAAACAATACAGGGGTGAAACATGTTATTTATGTTTGAGCATCCTCAAAGGTGTCATGGACATGGTGGCAGCTTTGCTGTGGAAATGCAGTAGCCTCAAGGAATGGATTTGTGGTCTCTTGTCTTTTATCTCACTTCGATTCACTGCAAAATCATTCAAATGGCAAGTGAGCAGAGGAAGAACGCTTTGGTGAAGATGCTAAAGGGACAAATGTAGTCCTGTATGCTTTTATTGAAACTATAGCAGCTGTCAGCTGAAAAATATTTTTTAACAATACTTTTTTAACAATAACATGACAAATGAATAAAACATATTACAAGCTACATGGCTGTTCTACATGTTATAGCATGTTGCTATGCGCTTGTCACACACATCATGATACTCCTTTACACACAGTGAAGACTTCAACATCTGTCTCTCATTAGACAAAAACGCTTCAATTGCAGTGCTTGTTATATAGTGAAAGTTTGTTCATAGATGGCTGACAGCATCTCTACTGGTCGCCTCATTTCACCCCCCAAGGCAAGTCTAGTATTAAACTAGCCTGTATTTGTTTATCCAAATCCTCATGGTATATGTTGTGTGTATATTTTAATCTCCATGTGCCTCTTTCCTCGGCTGACACCCTCTCCTACTCAAGTGTGAAATGTTATTAATCTCTTGCAGATTCCATCCCACTAGACTAAGAGGATAATGTAACAAACGCAACCCCATCGCAGTTAAAAGCGCTCCGAAAGCGTCTCAAAAAAGCCTGTGGCATGTTATTAAGTTTGGCAAGAGGGCTGTTTGATTAACTTTGGATTATTTGATTATTTATTTGAGCTGGCTTTTGTATTAACGAACCCCAATTTGATATTCAGTGTACTGTTAGTCACATATTCATAGACGTTTGAAGACTTTGGTTTAACAGAAAGTCCTTTTAACATCTGTCGATCATATCCCAACCAGTTGTACCTGTAGGCCAATGTTATTCCTCTACGCTGATTTTCTTCCTCGTTATTTTTTTGTTGTGTTTTGCAGTACAAATATCGAAACATTCTCAAATCAAGATACATTTACTTGGAAATCAGCATGACTTTAGATAATAAGCCTTGTTTTCTGAAGAAAAAAAATTCAGTGTTTTCCCTTTGAATTTTGACCCCATTCTTGTTTTAAACAACTCACTTTTTTGCCCCCGTTAAACAAGACAATATTTGTCATTTTGCTTCTAAAGTAAATGTATCTTGATTTAATAATATTTAGATATTTGTACTGAAAAACAGTGGTATACACCTTTGGCATGGCCTGTAGATTCAATCTGGTGACAATACTTTGATCCTAGAGACTTCAAATGCAAAAAGATTGTATTTCTGCTTCAACACATGCTTGGTCTTCATCTGAAATCACAACTCTTCAAAAGAATAGAACCCAAAACAATGTGAACATTGGAGGCCAGCTGAACGCACTTGAAGCGAAGACAATGGTTTTGTTCAAATGCATCTTGGCAGATGATTTAATCGAAAAAGTCTGCTTCTCATGAATCATCTTGGTCGGTCAGCCTTGTGTAACAAACAGGACTGGGGGAGGGCAGATCATGTAGGAGACAGACTGTGGCTGGGAGCACAGGGTGTGTGTGGGGGGTGATCTGCACTCGACAGGACAGTTCAAAGACTAAGCCTTCAGGAATTGAAGTCTACAATGTATTTCTATAGTGGTCTTCACAATTCAAACTGTTTCAAAACCTGCTGAGCTGCCTTGATATCTACACTGTTTTTCTTACTCGTTATTTTTGACTTTGTTTTCCGGTGCAAATATCTGGAAATATCATTCTTATATCAAGAAACATTTACTTGTCTTGTTTACTGATCAAAAAGAAGTGAGTGCTTAAAACATAATGTGCCAATTCAATTGTTTATTTTTCTGATTCTTATTTTAAGCATAAACTCACTGTTATGTCTGTTTTTGGTTTGGTTTCACATTCATGTTTTCGATGTCTTTCACTTTTTTCATGTGATTAGGTATGTTCAGACTGATTGGTGTATGACATCAAGCTCTCTAATCACTCTCACGGTACTTTGATTCAGTTAGCACAGCGCCACTTCAAATCAACACACCTGATCTGGTCATGTGTTATGTCTCCATTGGTGTGTTCTTGTCAGGTGTTTCTCAGTTCTGTCTTGTCATTGGTTTATCATCTTAATTACTCACAGGTGTGTCTTGTTAGTCATTAGTCTTTGTGTATATAGCCCTCGTGTTTCAAGTCAGTTTAAGTCCATAGTCAGATCATGTCAAGTTGTCAAGTCAAGCCATCAACTCAGTTCAAATCCATAGTCAAGTCAAGTTCAGGTTTATGTAATGTTCGTGGTCAAGTCAAGTTTAAGTCAGGTGTTTAATTCAGTTTACTTTGTATTTGTTTAATATTTTTAATAAACCGCATTTGGGTTCGGACTACTCATTTTCAGTGGAATTAACATTACACACTTCATTTGGATGTTTTTTTTTTTTTCTTTCAGAAAATACTTTTAATTTTGCTTCTCAAGTAAATGTATCTTATTTTAAGAATGTTAAGCTATTTGTAATTTTTTTTTTTTTTTTGCAGTGTACTGACCATAAATGCAGCATCATAACCTAAATGAAACCTCGTAAAGCCCGGGATACACTGCACGATTTTTGGCTGTCCCAGACGAAAGATTGCCATCGTGAAACAATCGTGACGATTTCTGTGATCGTGGCTCATAATCGGTGGTCCTATGTCGGTTCAAAGACGGCTGTTTTCCCGGTCTTGCGACCAAAGATAGCCTACGATTATTTTCTGACAGTGTCAGAAATTCAGCATGATCATCGCACAGTGCTACGACCTACGTCTACTGACCAGCCAGTAAAAATGCGACATGAAATCAAAGCGACATGGTGCTAAAACTTAAAACTGCTTACCTCAAGCTCTTCGCTTCCTTTTTATTTTCAGCACACATAAAAACTACAACTGGGATTCAACATAGTGTTTTGTTTACCACTAGCGCATGCTGATGACGTATTATTCTTCTATAGAAACTTGCATCGTAGCCTACGAGTCAACGGGTGTCATGATCTACATGCATGTCGTACCCAAGTTTAGTAGTTGCACAGTGTGATAAAGTAATGATCTTATAGGATTGCTAAAATCGTGCAGTGTATCCAGGGCTTAAGTGACTGTGTGAAACAAAAAGCACAGACATTCACTTGAGTTTGATGTTCGATTCATGTTAGTGATACCCTAAGCATAAAACACACACACACACACAAAACATGACTTGATCATCATCTTAAATTAAATGCCTTTGTTAAAGGATCAGTGGTGATAGAGAATGTCAAATCTACCCACAATCAATGCATTACCATTGCTTAACCACTACACTATGCATCATAATGCATTCTGTCATTCTTACTGTTTTCTCCTTGTCTATCAGTGAATTCAACCATCAAGCTAGTTTACCTGTAGCAAGTGTTTATTATTACTGTTCTGTTTATATCAAACTCATTTGGGAATCGTTTCTGTTATAAATTTTGCTTATTTTCTGTGCTGTAAAAGACAAATTTGTGTATGCACATTGCAGGAATGTCTGCTATAAGGCTTTGTATTATAGAATATAAGTCTGAACAGATGCTTCCCTGAGCAAGCGCCACTAATGACTTTAACGACAGTCCTTCACTCTGTGCACATCAGTATTTTTTGTGTATTGAACATACTGAAACATTTCATTATTATCTTCATAAAAAAAGACCCAGGTGGATCCCTCTGTTCAAATCCCAGCACTCTGAATCTATCTTTTTGTCCTATTTAGTTTCCTGGTTATAAGGGAGCTATTTGCAAGCCTGCCAGGAGAGATTGTCACAACCCATCATGTTAACCTTTCCCTGATGGAGACATGTGATGACTGCGGCCGCCAGCACTTCTGGCTCTCTATGTCCTCCCCTTCTCCACTCCTCTGCCTCCTCCTTCTTCCTCTTTTGGCAATGTGGCATTGCTTAAATAGCTTTATCAAGTGACTGTCCTGATATTTAGATGTTAACAAAGAGAAATAGCGATGTGAGCATCGAGGAAGGAGTGAATTATGGAGGAATTATGAAGTCGGGTCAGTAAATGCATCATGCTGTTGTGCGTTACGCTTCCGCAAATGAGGCTTTGCAACTGAAAGGAATAATTATTGTCATCAATCACCCGTCTGATAACTAGAGTGGAAAAAATGTCTCTGTTTAGGGAGTTTTGAGGGAAAATTTTACAGAAATCACACTGTAAAATGTTTGTCATTATAAATTAAGTTGTATGAACCTTTGTCAGTTGCGCAAACCAAACACAATTAATCATGACTTCGGCATATTTTGATATCAAACATGTGCAATGGATCAAATGAGTGTTGAAATTTTGCATAATGTGTTAATATTCAGACATTATGTGTTTTTAGAAATACTATTGAATGATCCAGAGTACAGGTCAGAATTATTCATAAATACATCTGTTACAGATTTAATTACTATTGTTGTACCGTAGAACAGCTGTACCATGTATGAAAGATATACTTTGGACATTTTGGTCAATTAATTACATGCAGCAACAACAACAACCAAAAGATTTTGGTTACACTTTATTTTAAGGTGTCCCTGTTACAGTGTAAAGTACTGGGTAATATTGATTAACTACATACTTATTATAAGGTTAGGGTTTGGTTTAGGGTTAGTTATTTACTGTTGTTACTATAGTAAGTACATGTATTGTTTAACCGTCACTTTAAAATTAAATGTTACCCTGATTTTAATAAATGTCCACCACACTGCTTTATGAGAAAAAAAAATAAAAAATGTAGTAAACTAGAGTACTCCTGGAAATGGTGTTCTTCCATCACGACCCACATTAACATTATCTCATGTTTCCTGGAAATATTCCATAGTGTGTACTGTATAACATTGTGTATTAGGGGAACAAAATTTAGCAAATCGAGGGAATAGTAAATAGTAAATTGTGACACATTTAAGCAAATCGAGAGAACAAATAGTAAAGCAAGCACACAATTTAGCAAATCGAGGGAACGAAATAGTAAAGTGTGCGTGCAATTTAGCAAATCAAGAGAACAAACAGTAAAGCGTGCACATGATTTAGCAAATCGAGGGAACGAAACAGTAAAGCATGTGCGCAATTTATCAAATCGAAGGAACGAAATAGTAAATTGTGCGTGCGATTTAGCAAATCAAAGGAACGAAATAGTAAATCGTGCGCACGATTTAGCAAATCGGGGGAAGGAAATAGTAAAGCATGCGCGCGATTTAGCAAATCGAGAGAACGAATAGTAAAGCGTGCGCGCGATTTAGCAAATCGAGGTAACAAAATAGTAAATCGTGCGTGCAATTTAGCAAATCGAGAGAACGAATAGTAAAGCGTGTGCGCGATTTAGCAAATCGAGGTAACAAAATAGTAAAGTGTGCGCGCGATTTAGCAAATCGGGGGAAGGAAATAGTAAATCGTGCGCGCGATTTAGCAAATCGGGGGAAGGAAATAGTAAATCGTGTGCGCAATTTAGCAAATCGAGGGAACAAAATAGTAAAGTGTGCGCGCGATTTAGCAAATCGGGGGAAGGAAATAGTAAATCGTGTGCGCAATTTAGCAAATCGAGGGAACAAAATAGTAAAGCATGCGCGCGATTTAGCAAATCGGGGGAAGGAAATAGTAAAGCATGCGCGCGATTTAGCAAATCGGGGAAAGGAAATAGTAAAGCATGCGCGCGATTTAGCAAATCGAGAGAACGAATAGTAAAGCGTGTGCGCGATTTAGCAAATCAAGGTAACGAAATAGTAAATCGTGTGCGCAATTTAGCAAATTGAGGGAACGAAATAGTAAAGTGTGCGCGCAATTTATCAAATCGAGGGAACAAAATAGTAAATTGTGAGTGCAATTTAGCAAATCAAGAGAACAAATAGTAAAGCGTGCACATGATTTAGCAAATCGATGGAACGAAATAGTAAATCGTGTGCGCAATTTAGCAAATCGAGGAAACAAAATAGTAAAGTGTGCGCGCAATTTAGCAAATCGGGGGAAGGAAATAGTAAATCGTGCGCGCGATTTAGCAAATCGGGGGAAGGAAATAGTAAAGCATGCGCGCGATTTAGCAAATCGGGGAAAGGAAATAGTAAAGCATGCGCGCGATTTAGCAAATCGAGAGAACGAATAGTAAAGCGTGCGCGCGATTTAGCAAATCGAGGTAACAAAATAGTAAATCGTGCGTGCAATTTAGCAAATCGAGAGAACGAATAGTAAAGCGTGTGCGCGATTTAGCAAATCAAGGTAACGAAATAGTAAATCGTGTGCGCAATTTAGCAATTTGAGGGAACGAAATAGTAAAGTGTGCGCGCAATTTATCAAATCGAGGGAACAAAATAGTAAATCGTGTGCACAATTTAGCAAATTGAGGGAACGAAATAGTAAATTGTGAGTGCAATTTAGCAAATCAAGAGAACAAATAGTAAAGCGTGCACATGATTTAGCAAATCGAGGGAACGAAATAGTAAAGCGTGTGCGCAATTTATCAAATCGAAGGAACGAAATAGTAAAGCGTGCGCGCGATTTAGCAAATCGAGGTAACAAAATAGTAAATCGTGCGTGCAATTTAGCAAATCGAGAGAACGAATAGTAAATTGTGAGCATGATTTAGCAAATCGAGGGAACGAAACAGTAAAGCGTGTGCGCAATTTATCAAATCGAAGGAACGAAATAGTAAATCGTGCGTGCAATTTAGCAAATCGAGAAAACAAATAGTAAAGCGTGCGTGCGATTTAGCAAATCAAAGGAACGAAATAGTAAATCGTGCGCACGATTTAGCAAATCGGGGGAAGGAAATAGTAAAGCGTGCGCGCAATTTAGCAAATCAAGGTAACTGAATAGTAAAGCGTGTGCGCAATTTAGCAAATCGAGGGAACGAAATAGTAAATCGTCGAATGCGTTATTTATAGAAGGTTGCATGTATTCTAATGGTGATCTTGGGTACAAAATCAGCACCTGACTGTTGAGTTTGCTGCTGTCAGTAGAGAAGATCTCCGATCACAGCTACACTGAGACAAAATAAATGTCCTTCAGAAAGTCATTATTGTCTAGGCCCTCAGTGGCTGGACGTCCTCGGGCACAGTGGAATGGATCTATGGCGTCGGTGGCAGCTGCTCTGCCTCTGTTACGTCTCAGCTAGCTCTCTCATTTATCTGCAGATGACATCCTGAATTACAGTGAGATCAGAAACCTGACAGCAATGTCAAATCAAATCTGTTTCAATAATCAATGTAGTGCCCCCCACCTCGACAACCACGCAACATTATGGAGAAGACTCTTTCTCGCTCACTCTGTTCAGCTCAGTGCACTAATATACCCATGTACTCATCTTAATGTGTTCCTCATCTAGAGCTGTCTTGTACTGGACACGCTAGAGATCTCCAGATGATGGTGGATCTTTGTGGGTCACATGGAGAGTTGACTTCACTGATTCCCCTGAAAAGGCCTTCGAGGCTGTCCTCTTTCACTGCCCTGGATGCATGGAAGTGCCTCACCGTGGAAAGGGTGCCGGGGTCATTTCATTACTGGAGCTGTCATCAGAACCAGAGGCATCTGACTCATGTTCTTTCTGTTTAGCAGTCGCATTTGTTTGACTGAACATGGCTCGTGTCAGTGGATTCAGTCTTTCATTTCTATCAAAATTTCATTTATTTCTCTGTTGTTAAATAGGTAATTTTTACTAAGCAGAACATTTTCATGCCCACGGCCACATCATATGTCTTTTTTATGCCTTTTTGCAAAGTCTTGATGTTGTTTTTGTGCTCTACTAGAACAGGTTTTCATGCTTGAATGTTGATTATTTTCTTCATATTCTCCATTGTTGCAGCTCCTCTCTTCCCAGTCTGTCAGTAACGCTCTGGGGTGCGTTTCCCAAAAGCATCTATGATCAGAAGTTCTGTCACTGCAAACATAGTTCAACAATTCAGTGTTTCCCAAAACCATTGTTCCAGCAAACAGCATAGCACATTTATGAGGTTTGCTCTCGACCTGTAGTTAGTTTCTTGTTAAATTACATGTGGACTTTAATAGATCATGCTCTTGGACACAATATGCAAGCTAACGTGCAGTGCATTCTACATCATTAAATGGATAGTTCACCCAAAAATTACCCCATGATTTACTCACCCTCAAGCTATCCTGTATATGACTATCTTCTTTCAGACGAACACAATCAGAGATATATTTAAAAATATCCTTAGTCCTCCAAGGTTTATAATGGTTGTGAATGGGGGGGTTTTGATGTCAAAAATAATGCATCCATCCATAAAAAAAACTCCAGTGGCTTAATAAAGGCCTTCTGAAGCGAAGCGATGCATTTTTGCTAGAAAAATATCCATATTAAAACTTTAAAATATTCAAATAACTAGCTTCCGGCGGATGACCATACGCAGAATGCAGAAAGTCGATCTGCGGGGGAAAAGTATCCTTTGACATGACGCATAACATAATGACGAACATGGACGCGCAGAGGATACAGCAAAACAAATAATCAGTTATGGATTATAGGTCTAAAATGATCATTTTTAAAGATACATTTCAGAGGATTTCGATATAAGAGAAGAGGAGCTTGAGTTTGTTGCCCAGCCCTGTTTGTTTGAACCGTGAGAGGCGTCTAAACTTACAATACTCCTACATCCTGCGTCATACATCGCGACAGAGGATTACTCAGTTGACTTGTATTCGACGTACAAAGAAAGTGTAAAACTCTTGCAGTACAAAAGCTTACGCTACGTCCTACGCCCTGTTCAACTTATAGAAAAGGTGTAACTAACGTGACGCCAGTTTACACTTTCTTCGTAAGTTGAATACAGAAGGCGGTCTAACTTGGCTAACTTATTTAATTTTTTTTACACAAATGCATCGCTTCGCTATAGAAGGCCTTTATTAACCCCCCCGGAGCCATGTGGAGTACGATTATGATGGATGGATGGATGTGGATGGAGACCCTTTCTTCAGCTCATACACGTTGGACTCGTTCACTGCCATTATAAAGCTCGGATGCGTCAGGATATTTATTAATATAACTCTGATTGTGTTCATCAGAAAGAAGAAAGTCATATACACCTTGGCTTGAGGGTGAGTAAAGCTCGGGCTTATTTTCATTTGAAAGTGAACTAATCCTTTAAGAGCTGTCAGTTAAAACAGCTCAAACATGCATTTTAGTCCAGGACTAGCTTAAGCCTTGTCTGTGAAACCGGGGGTTTGTGTATCAAGTTTCGTTTGGATGCTGCGTTGAGCAGATACAGAATACTGTAGGTCAAAATGGGTGATGGCAGACTGTTTAAGTGGCTTATCTTTGCAACACTTTTATAAATCAATATTCTTTTGAATAACAACGTAACAATGACCTATGTTCTCAGAACATTCAAAATGGTGGGAAAATGGCCTTTGGCGAATGGACGTTTAATAATATCTGTAAATATTAGCAATGGATGTTTTTTTGTTTTTGTTTTTGTGATAGTAGTTATTTTGCAGCATGAATTACAGATAATGGTTTAATATAAATTTAAGAATGAACTCTCACTCTTTATTTCCATCATAATAATCTTCTTGCCATTGTGTAAAAAATTTAATTATAATTAATAAAATGTTGACCAAAGCATATGCTTACATATACCCTTAAATGACAATACCAGCATGTTCGTTTTTTTGTTTGTTTGTTTTTTGCAAATTTAAAAGATACTACAGAACAGGAATGACCCGTATCATGTTTGCTGTGATACAGGATATTATACAGTATGTATGGTGATGCAATATGTTACGTGCAATATCTGTTATGTGGAATCTGCTGATTTTTGGCACCACTTTTGAGAAAAAGTAGTCCTTTTTGTTGTTGCTCTGAGGCATTTTTCACATTGTTTTTGCTGACTGTACAGTACAGTACCAACAGCTTGGGAAAACTGTCATGGTCTATGTACTTGTTAGCTGTTTGAGAACCATTATACAGCAGCCATTTAAAATAAAACTATTTGTTTGTTTTTATATTTTACTCGAGTTTAAGATTCCCTTGTCAAACTTCATCATGCATAAATGCATTAATACAAAGACAATGTCTTTGCATAAATGCATTTGTGCATTCTTTAATGCTTTATATCCCAAATGACCTCTTCTGCATCCTCTGGGTTGCATTTAATGGCTATCTCTTATATTACTACCTACAGTAAAAGTGGGACTGGTCCCATGGAAAAGTGGTAAAAAGCAATTAAAATCTATCAGTCTTGAGTTAGTGTCACCAGTGGCAGCAACCACAACATGTACATGGCTATACTGTGCATTGTGACAGCTGAAGGATGGTGATGATAGCGTTTTTCTGTGTTCTACAACCATACTAATTAGTGCAGCTGGTCGCGCTAGTTCCTGCAAGGCTAGATTGTTACACTGGGATCTTCAATTGCCTCTGCCACAGCTTATCAATCATCGACAAAGACCTGTAATTGACCTGGCAGACATCACAGCAGTCAATTGTTGTAATTTTAAGTGTTCTCTAATTTTGATGTGTTGTGTTTAAAGTGAAACTTTGTTGTGCTGAAACTCTTCAAAATTCTGTTGTTGATTATAGGTGACAATATTTTGTGTAAGAGCATTTGGTTTGAACTGTAAAACACACAATCTGTAGATGTGTTTTATTTCCTCTTTAACTTGCTAGTCTCTTAAATGCTGAATGTACCAAGTCATGATCTTGCACTGTCATTTGTGGCGTCATACCAATCACTGAGCAGTCGAGCAATCCATCCAGTCCGTTTCCATAGTGATGAATAGGCTGAAAGCAGGATGAATGGAGGAAAGTGAAGAACAGATTGCCGACACCTGTGCTTGAAAAAAGAGCCTAATTGCAGTACAGCATATGTCTGTATTCTGTTAATTATGTCATTGTGTCATGACACTAACCAATATTAATCTTAAAATGTTGAAAAAGTCAATAGGTTCTCTACAACACAACTCCAGCATGATTTGTGATCAAAACCAGAAGATTAAATGTCATTAAATGTAGGTACTGTCACGTATTGGTGGTTACAATGATAACAAAGTATTTTATTTGGAAACAAACAGGAGAATACAGGAATCAAACTCATATAACATTACCACACAAACATAAATGATACTGGACCAACAACTGAGGAAACTAAGGGGCTTAAATACACAGTTAACAAAGAAACTAAATGAACCACAGGTGAACATAATCAGTCACTAAGGAAAATAAAGCCGAATGCACACTAATTTATAACAGTCCTTAACAACTTTTTCTTGTCAGACTGTACGAAAAAGATCCTCACTTACTTTTGTGAGTGGATATGCATTGCTAAGGACTTAATTTGAACAACTTTAAAGGTGTTTTTCTCAATATTTTTTTGCACGGTCAGATTTTCAAATAGTTGTATCTCAGTAATAAAGTTAACAAATAGTTGTAATAGCTGTAACAAGCCATACATCAATGGAAAACTTATTTATTCAGCTTTCAGATGATATGTAAATCTCAATTTCAAAAAACTGACCCTTATGACTGGTTTTATCACATTTAAGTATACATATTTGAAACATGCATTATCATTATTCAAGTCTACTAATGCCGAGTTCACACTGCACGATTTTCAAAGTCGTCAGATCACTGTTCTTTTCACACTATCTGGGGTAGCATTCAGTTTCTGCTGTGTGCACATTGCACGATGGATTGGCAACAGGGGGGTTACACATTGAGACGCGGGTCTATAACTCCTCCCCGAACTTCCCGCTGCCCTGTATCTTGTATCATTGGCTGTAGGTTGTCACCAATGTCATTTTCAGTCAGAACACATTTCACATCAGCAGGATTCCAGATATTGAGCATGCCAAATATCTCACAGGTGTCGGCAACGCATCGTCGATTCTCTCAGATCGCGTCTTTGATAATTCACACTGCTTGATTGTCACTCGCTTGTACAAGCACCGATTTGCATCCGATTTGGGGCATTTGTTTGTGATTTTGCAAAATCTGTCAGCGAGTGAAAATCGGGCCTAAAATCATGCAGTGTGAACTTGACATAACTTGACATTACAGACGAAATGAAGATGGTTATCCTGACTTTAGCCATCACAATCTCCTAATGCACGGCTTTGGTTCATTTGGATCGCTCTCCGTGGAGTTGATCTGTGAAGCAAGGTCAGCTAGAATCATTACATGGCCAATTAACCAGACCAAGTAGATATAACTGAAAACATCAAACACCTGCCCATGACACTGCAGAATTAAGGAATGACAGAATATTAGAGATGAAAACACGAAAGTCAATTGTGGTGAGGGCTAAAATGTGTTCATTATTTTTATGTACAACTTTCAAATGGCCATAAAGGTATTGTTCACGCAATGTATTGTCCTCTTTGAAAAGGCTCTAAAATGGCAATTAAGGAGTGAAAAGGCTCTTATGAGGACAGACCCTTCAACAGGATGACATAAGGGACATATAAAGCAAAGGATGCTCTTTTGTGTGAGAATTTATGAGTGCAAGAACAAGCAATATTTGTCTTAGTTTTAATGCATGCCCTACAAGCAATTATATAAAGCCTACGTAAGGATATATATTTTTTTTTTCTCATTTAAACTGAAGCATTTTACATTAAATCTCACAAATACTGTACAAATTTCATATGAAACAATTTACATTCTAAGCACTTAAATGCCATGGACATTATAATTAAATTAAATTAACTTATGATATTAAATTATAACCAAAGCATATGCCAAATGTCTGTTAAACTACAGCAATCTTAGTTTAGCAAATAAATCAGTATACCAGCTTCAGTTTGCACTATAAGAATGCAGTATTGTGCTTAAAGGAAATCTGTCAACCGTTAAATATCTCAGTTATCTAAAATGGGAACTTCTTTAAATTGTAAAATTTGAGTTGCTACGATCCTGTTATTTATCTCTGGTTTCCTAGAGTAAAAAAAAAAAAAAAAACATTTTTGGACATTCCTGCTATCAGAAGAATCTTGAGAAGATGAACTTGCATTGAACATGCAGAGCAAAGTTCCCCCCTGGGGAATTACTATAAAATCTACATATAATGTCAATAAAAGTGGTCTCAGCACTGAACCCTGGGGAATTACTTACTGTACTTATAACTCAAATGCAATTATTGTTTAATACGCAAATTTACCCAACTGTGCAATTACCAACATCAAACAATCAGACTACACTGAGCATACTACAAATGTGGATTGTCCTAAAATATTATGACATCTTCTTGTGGCACCCAGGCACCCACTTTTTTTTTTTTTTTTTTTACACAAAAAAAGTAAATTACTATTGATTTGACAATATATTACTAGCTATGTTTCCATCTGTCAGCAGATAGACAAGGGACACAGAAGTAAGTGGTACAAATAACAGCAGGTTTATTCAACAGTGACGAAGACAACACAGGCGAGAGGACAGTCCATGTAAGCAGGCGGGGAATGGGAAAGTCTTGTGTGGCTTATCTGAGTTTGAGGGTGTCTTTGTGTGTCCCAGGGGATCCGGAGGGAGCTGTGGAGCATGGAGAACAGCAGCGGTGGAGAACTAGGACGTATCACAGGAACAATAGGTAAGTAATAAACAGGTAAGTGGGTCAGGTGAAACAACATAGTAAGGTTGACGAGACCAGACAAGGGAGAGGTGAGTATATATAGGAAGTGCTAATGATGATGTGCAGGTGCAGGGAATCCATGAGATAATGAGCTGACTGGGTGCAGGTGTGGATCAGGAGGAATGCTGGGAAATGGAGTTCAGGGACGGTGAGACAGATAGTGACCGTGACACCATCCTCCTATTTTTATGCTAATTTTGGGATATCACATGAAAGATGTTCAAAAAAAAAATGTTCGATGGAAATGCCAAGATGCAAATAAATTCTAAAAATGTGCATAAAGTCTTGTGTTCGATTGATGCAGATAATTGTTTCATCTGATAAGAAGACATGCACATAAACTATGATGGAAACATATTTACTGAATAAAGCCCTCAATGAGCAACAAAACACTCAGCAGAGGCTGTGATTGGATAACTGGACTAATCAGCCGACCAATGGCATCGCAGCATCTCAAATGTTGGTTTGGTGGTTCTGAAACTCAAAGTGTGTCATCAGAATGATTTGGTTTAATTCCCTCCAGAAGCGACTCACACGATTGTGTTCCCAAACACCAGCATCCAAACGCAAGAGAACATGACAGCGTTTATTGAGTTTTGTCTGACGCTCTGAGGTGCAACTCATTTATGATGGAGGAAAAAAGAGCCATAGTGTTCCTGGACAGCAACTTCTATCTTTATTACTGATATTTTGAGCCAGTTTCCCAGGAAGTGATGATTTTGTTCTCTCGAACACATGGAATGAAAGCAGTGTTATGCAATGTTCCAATTTTGGATGGAAACATAGTGACAATCTCCTTTTACTCGGTTATTCCTTGGTTATACCAAGTAAACCTCACAGGTTCTGTATAGGTTAAAGAGAGCCTAAAGACTGTGCTGTTCTCTGGAGTTCTGCCAGAGAGATGCCTCTGGCTGCTTGTCATTGCCTGAGCGCTCAGTCAGTTGCCGGAGCTGATGATAATGCTGATGGTCAATGGGTGGTGTAACTGCAAAAAAAAGAAGCTTCCTCACAGAGGCAGTGACCTAAAATGATTGCACAAGGATTATGTGGACACCTCTAGCCAAGAGATCTGAGCTCACGCTTCAGAACTAGCTAAAGCATTCAGACCTACTTTCACATTGCCAATTCTGTAAAATATGAAAATGTGAAGTTAGCTATTTCTACCTGATCTGAGTTCGGTGGATGTAGCTTGAAAGCTGGAGGAGAAATTAATATGAGATTTTTTGTTCTCAGAATAAGCTTAAATACAATATCAGTGTATTGGCTTTGTAAAGCCAACATAAGCAGTCTCGCAGAAATAGATTGGTATTACAAAAGAAAATTAATGCATATCTTCAAGACGATTAATTGCAAATAGAAGAAAGACAAAAATGTACATATGTCAATGCACTACTGAAGAAAGAGCAAGTATTTCAAAGGCTTATCTGAATGTGTATTAACCTCTGAGCTCTAATCTAGGCATTTAGTGGGATTCTATAAAACTTAATGAACCTATTTGAGCAGCTGCAGTGGAGTCCATCCACAGGAGGCCACAGATATCACATGCACTGAAGTTGAGTGGTCTGTTTCCTAGCAACCCATCTACAAATATTTCAAATGTAACGTGTCTACTCTTGTGTGGGTATTGGTAGCAAGTGTTTGTTTTCTTTTTGCTTTTTTGTTTTTTTCATTATTAAATGTGAACAACTTTGGCCATTATAAGACATATTGCTTTGGATTGGAGAACAAATACAACTAAGTAATAATATAATATAATATAATAATTTTTTAAAAACTACCAGGAAAATGCATAATTTTTCCTCCCTGCTGTGCCTGTTTCCCTCTATCAAGCTGTGAGGGCAGGTGGATGTGGGGCGGATCTGGAAAAGTCATTAACTCCTGATATTCGCCTTGACTGCTGAATTTATTTCTGCCCACCTCCATTACCCTAAATAGAGCAACCAGACAAGACTCGCTCAAGTGAAGCTCTGTGTCAACCAATCAAATGTGCAAATGCATTCTGGGATGGCTTGTTATTGCAGTATGGCAGACTGATGTTTGACAAAAAAAAACAAACAACAAACACAAACCAAAAGAGGAGGTTTCAAAGAGGACAATGCACTGCGTGAACAATACCAAATCACATACAAAAACAGGATAAAAATACTGATACATAAAGACATAAACATCCTTGGAATAACTTCTCCCTCTCCCTTTGCGGCATGAGATTTTATTAATTAAATATAATACATTTACAGCAGGATGCAATGAAATAATCCATGGGTGTTGTTGGGTAATAAACTCTGAATTAATCAGCTCAGTAAAAATGAACCAGGGGTGAAAGCAGGGGTTCATGGAAGAGATATGTCTATCTATATTGGTAGATCATTCCGGTAGGGAGAAACAGAATAGTGCAAGTTAGGGATTGTCTCTTTATGTTGGTACCAGCAGGCACTTGTTCCTGTCCTGGATGGCTTTATGAAGCGGGATGAATGTTAATTGAAGGTCAAGTTAAATAGTGTTGATGGAACGTCTAGGAAGATGAGAAGTCATCCTTGATAGATTGAGTTGGAGATGGTGTGTTTTTCGTCCAGATCTGTGCAGCTACCATGGGACAGTCGAGCAGGAACAAGACGTGTAGCTGTGGATGATCATAGCATGGACAAAGTCCAGATCAAACCTCATTGAACACTTTTGGTAATCTGGAGCTTACTGTTGTGTTTGTAAGTGAATGTGACTACTATTTTGAAGTGTTGTATTCTGACGTAATGTTTGAAAACGGAAGTGAAATAGTAATCAAGACGGATGAATCATGACGGTTTGCTCCTCCTGTCTCGTGTGAATTATTGCTTACTAACTCCTGACACCACACTCACATGCTGGCCTGTGTAGTCCGTTCCAACAGATGAGCTGCTGTAGCTCAAATTGTTCAAGAAGTTAATGCTGGTTCTGATAGAAAGGTATCAGAATACACAGTGCATCACAGTTTGTTGCGTATGGAGCTGCAGACCAGTTAGGGTGCCCATGCTGACCCCTGTCCACCGCCGAAAGAGCCAACAGTGGACATGTGAGCATCAGAACTGGACCACGGAGCAATGGAAGAAGGTGGCCTGGTCTGATGAATCACGTTTTCTTTTACATGGCCGGGTGCATGTGCATCACTTACCTGGGGAACACATGGCACCAGGATGCACTATGGGAAGAAGGCGAGCCTGCGGAGGCAGTGTGATGCTTTGGGAAACCTTGGGTCCTGCCATCCATGTGGATGTTACTTTGACACGTACCACCTACCTAAGCATTGTTGCAGACCATGTACACCCTTTCATGGAAACAGGAATGTTTGAGGAGCACAACACCTAAGTTTGAGGTGTTGACTTGGCCTCCAAATTCCCCAGATCTCAATCCAATCAAGCATCTGTGGCATGTGCTGAACAAACAAGTCCGATCCATGGAGGCTCCACCTCGCAACTTACAGGACTTAAAGGATCTGCTGCTAACATCTTGGTTAGAGGAGTCTAGAGGAGTCCATGCCTCGACGGGTCAGGGCTGTTTTGGCGGCAAAAGGGGGATCAACACAATATTAGCAAGGTGCTCATAATGTTATGCCTGATCAGTTTATAAAACTATGTGAACGACCCAGCATGCGAGAGAGCGAGTGAATTTGAAAGAGAGAGCGGTTTCAGTTTTGATTTTATGTGTGAAAAGAGCAGATGAGAGTACTGTGGTTCGCTAGAATCACTATGATACTATGAACGGAGAAACAGATTTGCGACAGGCTTCAGTTTGTGAACCAGTCTGGTAGAAAAGAGGTAATAATGGCTGTGATCACAGTTTGTAATATTTATAAGTTAACAATGATTCTTAATGGTTTTGTAACACCAAAAGTGTATACATTTTCATACACAGAAATGTGCATGCTATGTGTTGGGGGTAAGACATTAATAATAATATAATATAATAATAATCAGATTACAATACAGATTACTTAAGTAACTAGTTACACATTACTTTTGAATCTACAACAAAATATCTAGTTAATTCAAATAAGTAACTCATGTTGACTTTGTTTTCCCATGTATTGACTAACAGCTCTCCTGTCCTCATGTTGTGAGGAATCATAAATGCAGAGGTGTTGTGTGTGAACATGATGGTTATTGTAGTTCTAGATTAAATGTGAGCATTTACTTATCTCACTTGAACTTGAAAAATAGATTCAGTATTCCTCAAAATGAATAAAAACAGTAAAATGCAAACTTGTACTTTATGTACTTAATATCACTTTATGAACCAATGTCTTTGCTAAAATGACTTTAGATAAACATCACATTTGCGTTTTAACTGCTGAAGTAAAACTGTTGAACTTTCTTCTCCTGTGTGCTATTCTTCTGCGATCCAGAATAGCATCACATCTGGAAGGTTTTTTTTTTGAGCTGCGCCCTCTACTGTACAGGTGTGAATTTGCATTTCCTTCAGCCTGAGGCTTATTTATTTCACTTTTGGTATAAAAGGGCTTTTACATTTGCCAAATATATAACTTTATTTATTTTTGTTATTAAAACAAACAAGCATGCCCAGCCCAGGTGAGAAAAGTAATGCATTACTTTACATAAGAAGTAACTAAGTAACACAATTAGTTACCTTTTTAGGAAGAAATGTAATAGTGTAAATAACTTTCCTCAACACAGTTAACCATTAAATGAAGAAATCACACTGCATGCCACTTTTGTAGTGGAGATAACATCCCGAAGTCAAAAGAAAAACATCTTTAAAACAAGTTCACCATTGCATTCATATTCCCATTCCTATTCCTGCATTGTGGGAAGAGGTATCTGTTTGTTTTGTGCCCATTCCCAGTTTTTTCTCTCTCTATTGAACTGGCCCCAGACCACCTTGTTGATCACCCAGCAACAGACACGCCAGTCTGTCCAGTCTGTCAGAGTCTTTCAGCCAGAGCGGAAACCCAGCGCTGAGCCTCTTCTGCAGGACTCCATGCAGCCTACCTGACTGCCCTACCAATGAACACAGCCCACATTCTGGGGCCCGGGGTGTCACACATAAAGAGATGTGACATCTCAAGCCTTGTTTTCTCCGCCTGAATGGATGAAAGAAGTAATGTTGTCTGGATTTAGTCCCCTCGCAAACTTCACAAACATATATTGTGTATGACTGGAGGAAAAAAGGACAAATGTAAGATGTTAAGGAATTTATCTGACAAAATTATTTGTCAAACTACAGCTATAGTTTTTTTTTTTTTTTTTTTTTTACAACACTGTAAAAAAAGAATTGTTGGTTTAACTTTAAAAAAAGTAAGTTATCCGGTTGCCCTAAAATTTTGAGTTCATTGAAATTAAAAATTTGAGTTAATACAATGAAGGCGATTTAGTTTAATCAACAGAAACTCAAAATATTATGTTATCTGAACCACATTAATTATTGAAGTTGATTTGACAAAATAAAGAAATATCGTGATAACAAATTTTATAGTGTACTATGCCAAAAATGCATTGAAAAGCAAAAAGCATAATCAGTTATTAATATTTCATTGATGTGTTCATAATTTCTTTGAATGACAGCCTGGCCAAAAATTATGTTTGCATAATTTCATTGCATTATCACAAATTGACTCCAAGCACAACTACACAATATACATACATAATCTTGAACACATTTTTAATAACATTTGAATAAGTTTTCCAAGGCTGGACATCACTTTTGCCCACTACTTGTATATGTTGTATAAGAACACGGGAACAAGAGCACATTGAAAGAATCTGTCTTTTCTTACTGAGAATCCCAGATCAAGCATGGCACACAGAGATTAACATTAAAATTAAATCAGTGGAGAATATAAACATAGCTCTAAATAAACTTTATTTTTTGGGACCTATATTTCAGAGCTAAACTTCACATTTGCTACACATTCACCATCTCAGCAATTTTGCAACTGAATTACTCAACCCATAATAGCTCAAGTTTTAAATAAAAGATAACATAATTAAAGGGTATAATTCAGACCCTAACTGTATACAGTAGAAAGCATGAAAGCATTTCCCTAATGTAGTATGAATTGGTCCACATTGCAGAGAGATAGATAGCCAGTCCAGAAGGTGGAAATTACTGCCACCCTTTGCTGTTATGAGATTCATTGCACAGTTGAGTAATCATGTGTGCCACCAACAATCGCCAGACACTCTGATTCTCACTACAGGTCCACAAATGTCTGAGCTCTCTTTCCCCAGAGGGTGAATAAACCAGATGGGTTCTAAATGGAAAATTTCATTTTGTATCATTAGTAGGTTAGTTCACCCCTCATTGGCTCACCATCTGCCATCAGCTCAGGCTTTTCATCCCTCCACTATGCTACTGTTGAGTATGAAATGCAGAAGTTTGATCTTTGATGCCTCTCAAAAGACACCGACGGTTCTCCTCAACAGCACTGCTGCATGGTCATACTGAAGTGGAACAAGATCACGTGGCTATTGCCATGAAGTCATTATGCTAGAAATAATTGGTGCATTTTTACATCTGTTTAATGTTTTTCATGAGTTAGCTTTACAATAGTTTATCCTCTCTTTTGGATTTCATGAATTAGCATAATTCTGATCATTTATCAAGTACCAAGATAATGTTAATTAGTTGGCCATATATAACCTAATAGTAATAATTTTCCAACATTTCTATATTCAGAAAGTTATATTTCAAACTTCAGTAGTAGAAAATTATTTATGCAATTGTAATTGCAGTGTAATTGGATTTTTAATAATTAATTGGTAATAGCCCTACAGTGCATTGTGTTAAAAGGGCTACATGTAAGAATGTATTAATAGCTTTTGTTTCCCGGTGTGTGAACAGCTTGCAGTGTTGGGGAAAGTTCATTTAAAAGTAACGCATTACAATATTGCGTTACTCCCTAAAAAAATAACTAATTGTGTTACTTAGTTACTTTTTATGGAAATTAAAATGTTGCAATACTTATGTGTTACTTTTTCTCACCTGGGCTGGGCGTGCTTGTTTGTTTTTGGTAATAAAAAAGTTTTATTGTTTTTGGCAAAAGTAAAGGCCCTGTCACACTAATAGTGAAATGAATAAGCCTCAGGCTGAAGGAAATGCAAATTCACACCTGTACACTAGAGGGCGCAGCTCAAACAAACCTTTCAGCTGTGCTGCCATTCTGGGGTGCGTTTCCCAAAAGCATCATTAGCCAACTAACATCACTAGTTCCGTCGTTGCTAACATTGTTCAACGATTTGGTGTTTCCCGAAACATTCACAAACTGCATCGCAAACTTGAGTGGTTGGAACGACGGCTATCGAGCTGAGGTTAGAAGCATAGTTTCTTGTTTTCATGACTTAATAAATCGTTATCTTGAGCAAAATAAGCAAGCTGGCATTAAGTACAATGTGTATCTTTTATTTCAAATATATACAAATGTCATTTACATATTTTAGTTTGTCGTAAGATTTTAAGCACCGTTTTTTAAGAGAGTGCGCAAGTGCATACGTGCTCTGATATGTAAGAACAAGCCTATGATTGAATCTGGACCTAAAGCAAAAGAGCTGAGAATAAAGAGAAGTAGTCATAAGATGCCATGGCTGTAATTTATAGCAAAAAAATCTAGCATTCGATCTCAAACGGATTCATTTAAAGAAGTTATCACTCCACCACCGGCGTGACATCATTCACCAATGTGGCTGAACGACAGGTTTGCGACAATACGGTTTCGGGAAACAGTCGTGACTAGTTGATTTGTTCAACGATGCATCGTACTATGGTAGTGAAGCAGCGAGTTACGTCATTGTATGGGAAATGCACCCCTGGATCACAGAAGAATAAGACACAGGAGAAGAAAGTTCAACACTTTTACTTCAGCAGTTAAAAAAAACACAAATGTGATGTTTATTTAAAGTAATTTTTGCTTATTAGTTTAGTTGAATCGAAGGTCAGCAGCAAAGACATTGGTTGATAAAGTGAGATTAAATACATAAAGTGCATTTGTGCTATTTAATATATTTAATTATTGCAGGTTTGTGTGATATTCAGAGTTTGCATTTCACTGTTTTTTATTCATTTTGAGAAATAATGAATCTGTTTTTGTAAATGTTTACATTTAGTCTCAATACCCATCATGTTCACACACAACACCTCTGCACTTATGCTGCCTTCACGTGCTCTCAGAATTAGTTTCTTAGGTAAAAATTTCATGCGATGAACTTGTAATCACGTCCTCAGAAGTGGGAATTATCAAATATAGCACGTGAAGACAGCATAACTCATGATTCCACTCAACATGAGGACAGGAGAGCTGTCAGTCAAGAAAACAAAGTCAACTTAAGTTACTTATTTGAATTAACTAGATATTTTGTTGTAAATTAAAAAGTAATGTGTTACTTTTTTTCAAGTAACTAGTAAAGAAACATGATTATGTAACGTACATTACTTGTCATGCGTTAGGCCCAACACTGACAACTTGAAACGAAACTTTAAAAATGAGACCTTCCCCAACGTTCTAAAAGCCTGTCGACTGATTTTATGTGAAAGACGTTTTTGCCGTGAAAATCAAAAGAATGTGACATTTACACTTGCTCCAGAGAGCCTCTCTTCCGTTCAATGACACATGAAACAAATAAATGCTTATACAATGTTCAGGATAAAGCCGAAAGAGAGTAATGTCAGTGTGTCATGCAAAGAAATGGGATTCATTCAAACTATAGTTTCACATAGTCTATAGTCTCAAATATACTTTATAATCAAACTATCATAACAGTGTCATTTTAATGACCTCATCTG
Organism: Elopichthys bambusa; assembly: GCA_037101425.1. Lineage (NCBI taxonomy): Eukaryota > Metazoa > Chordata > Actinopteri > Cypriniformes > Xenocyprididae > Elopichthys > Elopichthys bambusa. The sequence continues at coordinate 761,750 of CM074452.1, read as the reverse complement.
TTGATATGAAATGCCAGTGAATTGCAGAGCTGGTTCAAACACATCCACATCACTATGATCAGATGCTTTCTAACGGCTGTTTTCTCACCGTTGACATTTTTGTTGTGAGTTTATTTTGTTATTGAGAGGAAAACGTGCAGCACATATTTATATATTCATCTAAACGTGGTTCTCAGCAGTTCGTTCGTTAACAGTATATCGCTGCGCAGGCAATTCCAACTTCTTTTTACTTCTGAGCAAAGAACAAAAAAGAACTTTGCGGCGAGTATTAACTTCGCAGTTCACTTAACGGCCACCGGTGTCGCTAATAACAAGGGTTTCTGAATTCTACATGTTGCCCCTTTAAAGGGTTAGTTCACCCAAAAATGAAACTTCTGTCATTAATTACACCCGTAAGACCTTCGTTCATCTTCAGAACACAAATTAAGATATTTTTGATAAAATGTGATGGCTCAGCGAGGCCTGCATCGCCAGCAATAACACTCTCTTTTTCAATGTCCAGAAAGCTACTAAAGACATATTTAAAACAGTCATGTGACTGCAGTGGTTCAACCTTAATGTTATGAAGCAACAAGAATACTTTTTGTGTGCCAAAAAAACAAAATAGCGACTTTATTCCACAATATCCAGCGATTTACGAATTTTTTGTTTCGAATCAGTGATTCAGAGCGCCAAAATCACATGATTTCAGTAAACGAGGCTTCGTTACGTCGTAAGTGTTTTGAAACTTCAATAGTTCATGTGACTTTGGTTTGATACGTGCTCTGAACCACTGATTCGGGAAAAAAAAAGATTCGTTAAGCTTCGAAGCTTCATGAAGCAGTGTTTTGAAATCGCCCTTCACTAGATATTGTGGAATAAAGTTATTTTTGGCGCACAAAAAGTATTCTTGTCGCTATATAATATTAAAGTTGAACCACTGTAGTCACATGAACTGTTTTAAATATGTTTTTAGTAGCTTTCTGGGCATTGAAAAATGTAGTGTTATTGCTGTCTATAGAGGCCTCACTGAGCCATTGATTTCATCAAAAATATCTTCATTTGTGTTCTGAAGATGAACGAAGGTCTTACGGGTGTGGAACGACATGAGGGGGAGTGATTAATGACAGAAATTTCATTTCTGGGTGAACTAACCCTTTAATTAGTGTAATTAAAAGATGTTCAACAGTACATAACTTTGTTTTTTATAAATAATTATGAGAAGGATACCCTCTTTTTCTTCTTGAGCATGTGTTTCCCAAAATCTTTGATAGTTATCATCCTTGGGCCTTTACACCTTTCTGCAGAATCAACCTGTAGTCTTATTCCTATAGTCTCAATGCTTATGGATCCCCGAGACCAAACATTCTAGCAAAATGTATACCCTGAATGTGCCAAGTGCATAAATGTAAAATACAAATGTTATAGTTGTCTCTGACAATTTAGCTAGGATAGAAGAGAGTATAACACATTTCAGCACTATGCACTGTGTTCATGTTAATTTTTTGCAGAATGAAAAGCTCCAGCCAAATATTCCTTACTACACCCTTCTGATTTGATTACCAACACTATGAAGCATCAAGGATGTTATACGTGATCAACAGAACTGTTGGAGATGTGACCTGCTTTACCTATATTCATTGATTCGCATCTTGTCTGAAGACTTCTTGATCTGTGAATGCTTTAACATCTAATTACAGACTGCTAAATTATGGTTGTATAGGAGTTCACTTCTGTGAAGAGTGTTCCTTTAGGTTTCCCCGCAAGGGTGTTTTATTTCGGGAGACAGTCAGCTAAGAAGATTATAAGACCAGTTTTCAATTTATCTCCCACCCCCAGACTCTTCTTATTGACTGACTTCCTTATCACGGTTTACCAGAATCCAGAGAATGACTGGCATCGTCATCCCAATCTGACACTTTGGAAACTGCTGTTTTTCGGAGAGTATAAATTAGTTCATGCCTTTTTCAACCCAAAACGTGTTTGCTGTTGTGCATTGTTTTAGCTTCGCTCTGTCCAGTTTTGAACTATGAAAATATATGATTAGATGTAATTTCAGGTCAGGGATGATGTGTTTGGTCACACTTTACACTGATGTTTATGTTGCAGAGTAATTACATTACAAGTAAGTACTGAGAAATTCACATGCTTGTAAAGACGTATTATTTCTATAATACTTCATTAAAATCCCATATATGTAACATGGACACTGCTGCTGTCATTTTGAATTAAATGAAAGCAAATCTTTTTTTTTTTTTTTTTCTGAGATTTATTTTGCACCATATTATCTCAAAAATCAGAACAGAAAATGTGTGAAGTTTATTATCTATTAACAAAACTGACAGAACTACATGCGTCACTGATATTCATCCATGCTGAGCATGGCTATAATTATTTGTGAAAGTTGTTCTTATCTATTTGTTTAATGACAAGAGGCTGTGCTTTAAAATTGAAACATTTCTTCTTGTATTTTGGTTTACTTTTTGTCTGCACCAAATGCATGCATGCTTATTAGAGCAACGCGTATGCACAAAACTACTGCACAATTAAAACGATTAGCAAAAGTAATCACGGTGAGTGGGCAGAGTGTCCGTCAATTGATAAAACACACGATCTCTCTCACACACTGAGCAATGCAAGCTGGTTAAAAAAAAAAAAAAAAGAAGAAGAAGAAGAAAAAAAAAAAAACATATACAAAGCATATAAAAAGCGTTGCGAAGAGAAGGTGCCAGTGTCTGGGATTTCAGTGGTGGAGATGTTGTGTTCGGGGAGGGTCGACTTTGAGCTGACATTGAGAGTGACGGTCTGTGCTTCATGTAACATCTCTGGACGCTCATGGTAGACGGAGCTGCTCCTGTCTCTGGCTCTTTCCCCCTGTCCTTCAGCACCACAGAATTGGACAGCACCAGACAGCCAGACCCTCATTCACCTTTCCCCTCAGGATAGCTGTTTGCCTCACTTGACTTTATGGAAACATTTCGCACTGGTTTGGACAAGTAGAATTGCAAGAGTTCGAATTGGAGAGGAACCAACGGATACGCACCGCCGCAACCAAACTGGCAGGAAAACTGTTCCAGTGTAAGTAAATCATATTTGACTGCTATAAAACTCTTATAAAAATGCTTTTGTTTTCATAGTTTGGGGAAAATTTGCCTGCATAAGTTATTTAAAAGTTGAACAGCTAAAACGAACTGTTTTAACACACATCTGTCTGAAATGTTTTTTATTCTTGTAAAACGCGATGTTTGTGCGCGCATATCAGACACGATTGTGCATGGTCGAATGTTTTTCTTTCTTCTTGTTTTAATCAATATTTCAGTCTCACATTTGCCCTGATAAAAAGCTCCCGCAGCTGCAAGTTTACAGTTTTGCGCGACTTTTTGAGCCCGCATTTCAGCGCGAGCTCACCGACGGTCCGTGCGCGCACTTCTGGGGTTTTGTAAACGCTTCTCGCGCTTCGAACTTCGTTGATTTTAGCCGGATGTATAACTATAATTTAACGAAATTATTCGAGCTGTTTGACACAAACAAAGTGTGATCTGTTATTTGGATTTGGGAGAAAAGGATTTAAAATCCGTTTGAATAATTTTAATTCAGTAAACGATGCAAATAATTTGCTCTCGAGAAACTGTTTTGGACACGTTAAAGTTTTAGATAAAAGAAATGTACAAAATCGATTCTTTTAGTTATTTAAAAATAAAGAAATGTGTACAGACGCGTTTTGTCTGAGCTGTGCGCGCGCTAAACTGTGCACCAGTTTGTATTTTATTCAGCTGGGTATATTATTTTATTCAAATAATTTTTATTTTAATATTACTGTATTAATAAATTGACCTCGAATGCACAATAATGTGTATATCTAAACGACACTTTCTCTCAATCGTTTCCAGGTCAGTGTCAAGCTTCATTGGCGTTTTTTGACTCTAATCGTTGGTTAATCGAACCGCGAAGCTGCTGTCTACGTGGACCGGTGCTGAACTTTTCCGTCCGACCGCCAGGACCAAACCCAGAGACATGGCCACGAACGGCACGAAAGCCTCCGATGGACACGTTTTAACAGAGGTGAACGAAGCGCCCACCGCCAATGACAAACCAAAAACTCTGGTGGTTAAAGTTCAGAAGAAAAAGGACATTCCTGACAGAGAAACATGGCAGGGAAAATTTGACTTTCTTCTGTCTTGTGTTGGCTATGCCATTGGACTTGGCAATGTCTGGAGATTTCCTTATCTATGCGGAAAAAACGGAGGAGGTAAAGAAAAAATCCTGGTTGTTTTTACCATGTATTTCCCCCCCTCGAAACAAAAGGAGTAAAAAAAAAAAAATAAAAAAAAATTCTGATTTCGTAATGAATGAACGAAAATAACATATGCGCGTTTTGTGCAGGAAACGCGCAAAGCGCGCAATCTTTGGAAGCGCAAAGATCCTAAACAGTGGATTTTATAAACGGATACATATTTGAATATGTCTCATTATGTTACTCTTCTGTCTGTATAGGGGCGTTCTTGATTCCCTACTTTTTGACCCTCATATTTGCTGGGGTCCCGTTGTTTCTTCTGGAAACGTCCCTCGGTCAGTACACGTCCATCGGGGGTCTTGGAGTGTGGAAACTGGCCCCTATGTTCAAAGGTAACCAGCATGGACCACAAATAACACTCAGATTAACTACTGTGTAAATGATGGTGTCACTCCAGTAATTTCAGTCCTACTGTGTCCTTGCCAAAAATGATCTGAAACATGGAGTTATTATAGCGCACATGTTTCCGTAGGTGTTGGCCTGGCAGCAGCAGTCCTGTCCTTCTGGCTTAACATTTACTACATAGTCATAATTGCTTGGGCAATTTACTATCTGTATAACTCATTCACCACAGTAAGTACATGCTCTCCACTTCAGGAATCAAAGGGCTAAAATACCATCACTATGACTAATGAACGTCCTGTTTCAGGAGCTCCCCTGGAAAACTTGTGAAAACCCTTGGAACACAGACAGATGTTTCTCAAACTACAGCCAGGCAAACACCGCCAACATGACGAGCGCCGTCGTGGAGTTCTGGGAGTAAGGGCAGATCTTTTGGAATTTCGTATTCTAGCAACATGCAAACACTTTCCTTTTGTCCTCGGCTGTGTAAAAGAGCCACTGTTGTTCCACAAAAATGCGGCTATTGTGCTATTTTTGGCAAACAACCCTAGTTGAATGTTTTGCATCTGCAATTAGTCGAGCTCTGTTTGTGGGTTACGTGGGCTGACAGATATGAATTCTCTAATAATGTTTATTCTCCCTCAGACGGAACATGCATCAGCTGACCGATGGTCTGGAGCAGCCGGGAGAGATAAGACTGCCACTAGCAATAACACTGGCCATCGCCTGGGTCCTGGTCTATTTTTGTATCTGGAAGGGCGTAGGCTGGACTGGAAAGGTAAGAATGCCCTTGCACAGCACACACGTGACATTCAGACAAAGTCAAAATTAGGCCCGTATGATCGAGGCTTTGGGATCACGATCTCGATCTGCAAATAATTTCATCCCTTACGGAGCTCTGGAATTTCTGTTTCTTTAAGCACGTTATCGCACGACATCAAAGCAGACGTGCTTTCTTCTTAAGGCTGCTAATGTGTCTTTCAGGTGGTATATTTCTCAGCGACATACCCGTATTTCATGCTGTTTATCCTGTTCATCCGTGGAGTGACGCTGCCTGGAGCGAAAGAGGGCATTTTGTTCTATATCACGCCTGAGTTCAGCAAGCTGAAAGAATCGGAGGTAGAGCGCTTTGTAATTATCATACGGTAACAGTTGGTGCTCACAGGCGTATAATTTGGTAAATCTTTGTCATGTCTCGTCTTCTGTCTTAGGTGTGGCTGGATGCAGCCACTCAGATCTTCTTCTCTTACGGTCTGGGCCTGGGCTCTCTGATCGCCCTCGGGAGCTACAACCCTTTCAACAACAATGTTTACAAGTATGCAGCAATTGTAAGACTTATTAAGGGGCTTCAAATGGTAACTCTCTAATTTGATCTGTACAGACACAAGCTTGACTAATCATCTCTTTTGTGTGTTTTGTATTTCAAAACAGCCAAGCAGTTTTTGCCCACACAAAATGCTTCCTCAGTATGATAGATAATACTCTCTTAAAAAATAAAGGTTCCAAAAGGGGGGTTTATGCCTTAGAAGAACCATTTTCGGTTCCCCAAAGAACCTGTCAGTGAACAGTTCTTACAATAACCTTTTTTTCTTGGTATGAAGAATATTTAAAAATCTAAAGAAACTTTTGTGCAATGGGTTGTTCATGGAACCATCAAATCCACTGAAGAACCTTTATTTTTGAAAATGTAGGATAAATAACTAAACAATCCCATGCTTTCTTCTGCTTCCCAGAGATTCTATCATCGTCTGCTGCATTAATTCCTTCACCAGTATGTTCGCTGGATTCGTCATTTTCTCTATCGTAGGTTTCATGGCTCACATCACAAAGAGGTCCATAGCAGACGTGGCTGCATCAGGTAATTATGATGGATTTCAGTTTTTTTATCACTGGATAAATTACACAGTGTTTTGCCATCTGGTGTCCATTATTAGTCAATAAGCAGTCTATAGCACTTTCCATGAATACTGAACATGACTTTTTTGCATTAAAGTCACAAATACTAAACTATTATAAATTAACCTAGCAACTAGTAACTATTTCTGAACACATCAAATCCACCCCAACCCTCAACCGTCACGACTGCATCTAAAATCTTCTTGATATAATCTGCTGAACTGTTCAGTTCATTGCATTAAATTGTGTTTTTTAATACTAACTAATTGTAATAAGCAAAAATGTAATGTTCAGCTCTGTCCCACATTTTGTGCATCACCCTGATAATATAATATAATAATATTTTAAAATTGACATAGAAGTATCATCATTTGGACCCTTAATTTCTGCAGCATGCAAGCAAACAAACTCAATTTGACAAGATCAACCATCAAATCTGCTACCAAAGAAAAGAAAATCAAGAACAAATATTTTTATTTAAATTACTTGTTTATATCTTGATTTATTTAAAAAAAAAAAAAAAAATTAATAAAACAATAATAATAAAAAAAAAATCTAAATATACCAAACATTAGACAAATCAGTGTTTTTGGTAACAGGGTTGCAAATATTACAAACCTCAGTAAAACAGCTATTTTCAATATTTAGTTTGAGGTTTACAATTACAGTTCATGTTTTCTAGCAGTTAAGCACCTCCTTTTAATGAACATTTGAACAAAATTACAAAATTAAAGACATTACAGATTTATTTTTTAGAATATTCTATGACATTATTTCTGTAAGTCTATGCAATCATACGCATCCTAGAAAACTAATTGCGCGTGTTCTGCTCTCCAGGGCCGGGGCTGGCGTTCTTGGCCTATCCAGAGGCGGTCACACAGTTACCCATCTCACCGCTCTGGGCAATTCTGTTTTTCTCCATGTTGCTCATGCTTGGCATTGACAGTCAGGTAAAGAACATGCTTCAAACATGCATACTACTGTACATGTGGATTTAAGCATGCATATATGGCCTAGTCGCTCTACATCTCTTTGAAGTAGCCTTTCATTTCCATTCATTTTTAAATAAAACAAAGCTAGAGAGGGGAGGTACTCTGATTATTTTATCTCTCAAAGAACGTTGATATACCATTTTAGTAAAAATGTGCAGTGCATGTTCAATTTTCTGACCCTTAAAATCACAGCTGTTTTAACCTAATGTGCTCATGTGAAGCATGATATTCCGAATTCAAACAGTATTTCTGACTTGAATAAAACGGTTACCAAATGAAGCACATTTTTAGGTAACCTGTCAAATCAATTTCAGTTTTAATCACTATATATCTTTTAAAACAAGTGCTCTTCTCTTGTGTGTAGTTCTGTACGGTGGAGGGCTTCATCACTGCTCTCGTCGACGAGTTTCCCCGCTTGCTACGAGGAAGACGAGAGATCTTCATCGCTGTTGTCTGCCTGGTGTCGTATCTGATCGGCCTGTCAAACATCACACAGGTAAATGCGCCAATCTCATCTTTCTGTGGATTTCACATCAGCTGGAGGCTGATGGCGATTCTACTCTAAACCACGCAATGGGATATATGGTAAAAATACATAAAGAGTAAGAGCTCTTGAATTTGCATTAATAGGATCACCTCCGAGGACAGAAGCATTTGAGTGTTTTTGCTGGGATATGTGATGACTCTGAAGTGTTCAACCACTATATAACCTCAAACTGTTATATAAAAGCTAGTGAAGGAAGAAGGAAAAAAAAAAAAAATCCATCATTATTATTTAATAGATAATAAATAAAAATATAGTCACTGATTTACATGTATTTAAATTAAACTTTAGGGCAAGAGATTAGTTTATGTACAGGAAAACAATGCAATGCAATTGGGTTTGTCTTTTAAAATCAGCATAAAAAGTAATTTGTATATATTTCTGTTGGATTTTTTTTCTCTTTAAACAGGCAGCTTAACTTTAGAAATACTTCACATTACATAAGTAAAATGACTTGTTAACATAATTTCATGTTGACCTTAACAAAGTGCATGTGGTAATACAGCAAATCACTAAGATGCTCCATTGGATGTGCAATTATGCATAATCCTCACCCAAATACTGCATACATTTCAGGCCAGTCATGTGACATACAAAGCTTGTTTTGCTAATGCTCATGCATCCACAGCCTTTGAACCCCTAAACACTGCTAACTAGATGAGAGAGCGGTTTCCTAAACCAATCTGATCCATCTGATCTGGTTCTTTCTTCTCTTGACAGGGTGGCCTGTATGTGTTCAAACTGTTTGACTACTATTCTGCCAGTGGAATGTGTTTGCTGTTCCTGGTATTCTTTGAATGCATCTCCATATCTTGGTTCTATGGTAAATACACAATAACTTTGTGTAATAAATCAATACATTTGCATTTTCCAAGTAGATATTATGGTGCTGAGAAGTTGGTATTTCGAGCATGGCCTGCAGTGTGACATTTAACATACATTTGAAACAAAATATTTTTGAAAAATTGCATGCTGTGTTGATGACGTCATTAAGCGAACATACATTAATCTGTTCATCACACCACAGTGAATCACTGAAATCAAGTAGGTGAGAAAGAAGGCTGACGCTTCGCTTTTAGGTTTTGTAATTATTAATTCATTTGCTTTTTATTCTTCACATCCAGACATAACAGGCAACGCATGCTAATTATTATCACAGATCTTTATAATTCATGCTAATCTCAGTGCCAGACTCATTTCCACAGTCAGTTGATTTGAATGAATATGAACCTGTAGAATCTTAATTGTTGTGCATGGCAGGCCTGATTATGCAAACTACTGCACGATTCTCTATTTGCATTTATGAAGCGGGCGCACTTAGCAGACCTCCAATAATCCTCCGCGATCTGCTCACGCATTGTTAGCGTATAACTCGCCTCTTAATTCTTATTTTGTGCAGGTGTCAATAAATTCTACGGCAATATTGAGGAGATGATCGGCTACCAGCCCTGCATTTGGTGGAAGCTGTGCTGGGTCGTATTCACCCCTTTGATCGTGGCGGTAGGTGGTTTTACCGCGTCTTTGTGCACTGGAAGCATTTCCGAGATGCAAATACAGACTGACTGTTTGTTCCTTCTGTCACAGGGTGTATTCATCTTCAGCGCCGTTCAGATGGTCCCGCTTACAATGAACAATTACGTGTTCCCAAAGTGGGGGCAAGGTGTAGGCTGGTGCATGGCCCTGTCATCCATGGTTCTTATCCCGGGATACATGGGCTACATGTTCCTCACCCTGAAGGGCTCATATAAAGAGGTATCGCTACCATTTTTATGCCTGCGAAAGTCCTCACAGCCACAGGTGCAAGTGTCAGGGAACATGAAAGTATCTCCACTGACGACAGTGGAGTAATTGATTCAGATTGCGTGCATTATTAATGCAGATGTTCCAGCATGGGGCAAAGCATGCACTGTTTCTATTTCGTGGCTATTGGATTCATTCTAATTGCATCAATTAGTTTTCACTTCTTGCCGTTCGAGCATGCAATCACGACTTGGACTGATTGTAGAAACGAGGAGATTTTGCTGAAGATGTTTGTCGCTGCACGAAGCGTACCTCAGGTTTCTAAGACTAGTAATTAGGAACAAAGTGCACCAATCTCAAGTCAGTGTGGCTGTAGCTTGTGATAATTCTGACACACTTGAATCATAGCAAAAGTTTAGATTTGGCTTCGATCACATCTTAGTTGAGATTTCTGCTTTCACGCTTGCATTTGTAGCATCTTTGCTCAGTGGGAATAGCTTGTCTTTCCTGGAATGGCAGCTGACGATTTTCCTGTGCTTTTGCAGCGCCTTCGGATAATGATTCAGCCCACATCGGTGGTCCGGACTCAAGAGAACGGGCCCGAACAGCAACCCGAAAACCCCACCCCAGCCAACGACGAGGCCTACATCTAACCGCCGTCCTCCTTCTTCACCCGTACTATCAAAGGTCAACGTTCAGAGAGAGAATTAAAGAGTCGATCACAACCAAGGACTTCCATGTCTAAAGTATATTCACCTACCTCCGAGGGAAAACCAACCTGATTACAGTTTGACTTCTTTTGGTACATATATACGTATGGTCAAAAAAACAATCTATTCAGCAATGTTCTAGGGTTAATCTGTATTTCATATGCAAGATGTTAGTCTTTCTAAAAAACAAAGGGTCACAGTGTAAGCACAGGACATAATTTAAACGATAATTCAAGATTTGGCGTCCCAGTGTAATTTCAACACCACAGTGTTAATTTGATATATTACATGTAATTAATGTATTAAAATATAAAAATACAGTTGTAGGTTAGAATCGAATTGTATCTGATTGTATCTGAAAATATATATATATATATATAAACTATATCTATATAGCTATATAAAAGCAGAGAGTGAGAATATGGGAGTGTGCAACGGGCCGAGACTGAAACCTTGATGTCAAGGTTACGTAGCCAGACTACACTTTTCAAGACTGTACAGTTTCAAACAGCCCTTTTCTCCCGTTTAGCCCTCGGGCGAAATCCTGAAAAGCACAAGACCAGTATGGATTTGGGTTTACAAACGCCCCGGGCAGTCATGCATTACCAGCCGCGGGGGCAAATTGACGTCAAAAAAAGACTGTTACTATTTTTTTCCTTTTTTTTCTAAGACAAAAAATAACTTTGTATGTGTTTTTTAGAATCATTTTAGTACATGTTTTCTATGTAAGAGTAAGAAGGACCAAATTCATGTTTATGCTACTGACAGATCTGAAAAACTGTTCTACGTCGCACCGTATCACTGCACAGGGTCCGAAAAATCGTTTTTTGGGGCAGACGTACCCCGCGAAACCACTGTTAATCCTGCTCTCCACATTTGCGTGCCACTCCTCAGGAAAAATGGCGAAAGTGACCAAAATTTGCTCTCCTGGATCGAAAACGATTATAGCTGTGAGCAGCCTTCAGCAAATAATCAGTCCTGAGCAGAAGCTATAGTCTGTTGCCATGGTTTCTAGGGTCATTTTTTTCAGACATCATTGACAAACCAGCACTATGTGTCAAAAACGGACAGAGCCGTCGTTCAAATGAGAAAATGTAAAGGAAAATTTTTTTAAATCTGCAGACTAGTTGGGCAATAAATCATTGACATGGAATAATATAAATGAATATGTGTGTGTGTGTGTGTGTGTGTGTGTGTGTGTGTGTTATTTCCACTGTTTTATTTTGAAATGCCACTGGTGAAAAGCACAAAGCTTTAAGTTCACAAGCCACAAAAGTATCGAAAATGAACACTGTTAGTTTGCTTCTACGGCAGCTACATGTGACAGAGATCTGGATTAATTAGTCAATTTATTCTCTGCAAGACGTCTGATGAAAATGTGCAATCAATAAGAGTTTTTTTTTTTTCGTGAAATTGTATAAATTTACCATTCATCAGATTTCTCTCTGAAACAATGTTGTAAAACTGTACCGTGTAAAAGTACCTGTGAATGTCTGTTTTGAGGTTTTTGTCTTGTTGAAGAACCTTATATTATTTGCTGTTTACTGCAATAATGCATCGATCTCAGAAACTAAAGCACATATCTTTATGAAATGTAAAAAAGAATAGTAATAACAAATGAATAACAATGATGGAAGATTATAAGAGAATAGATAATATGTCTAGTCGAACAAAATATTGTTTTGTATATTTCTAACTGTTTGGGCCTAATGTAAAATATTATATGTAAAGAAAATATATATATATATATATATATAATAAATGTCTTTAGATGGTGTTATATAAAAGCATGATTGCCATATGTTATCTGATTTAAAAAAAATAAAATAAAAATAAAGTATTATAGATTATAATGTGTGCTTTATGTCTTGCCTTTTTTTACATTTTTAAATGTTAATTTTTACTAAATAATTAAACTCATTTAAAACAGTTTTATGACATTGACATTGCTAAATAAATTAATAAAAGGAGAAGAAAAGACTGTTTGGGTTTAATCTTTGATCATTAAAAAACCCTATTCATTTATTCTGATATACAGATGATTAAAAGGGAAAAAATATCATTATAAATAAGCAATTTCTATGTTTTAAGTGGTGTGGCATTGCTCAAAATTCACAATTTGAGCAGTTATGTATATTGAAGACAGGAAGGTTGAATATAATGGTTTCCTCTGACCTGTTCGTGGATTAATAGATGCCCTGATGGATTCTGTCCGGAGAGGATAGTTCATCTCTCTCAGCGATTAACCACTTAATAGTCCCAGTGGAGATCTGTTATTAAACTAGCTCTGACTGTCAAATGGAACGAGTAAACAAATGATTTATTTACCAGACTCTGATGATAAAATTAAATTATTAAATACATGCACAGTCATAAATTATGTTATCAATCTTTCAGTTCAGAATGCAATCACAAATGTCATTTTATTGGGTCTGTTTCTCAAGTATTTGATATGTAACTGATATCCATAAGATGCAGCCTAGAGGTTACATTGTAGATTTCCATATTCTGACATTCCCTGTGGCCCACATATACCACCGCTGCGATATAATAGCTTGTGCTTGTGGATCCAATTGGCATGTTAAATCTAGTCTGGGTGGGGGGTTGATCAGGGACGAGGCATTTGGAGGAGGCTTTATGTCAGAGTCTCTCCCTTGAGTCTTCAGTGCTGAACCAATGACAGATGTGCTGGAGGTAATTTACTTCAGGCAGTGCACAAAGCATAATTGTAAATCTGTTTCAGTAAAGCACTACTTCAGAGCCAAGCCTAGAAGCCTAATCACCAAAATTCAACTGGCAAAAAAAAAAAAAAAAAAAATATATATATATATATAATTATTATTATTATTATTATTTGTACTGCCCTTAAACAAAATGTTAAGCTACAATGTAGGTATCTGACATTTGTTTTATACTGACATTTAGCCTTCATAAAATCAAAATTTTAAGCTGCAATACTGATAGTAGCCATTGCTGATCAGTCCTAAATGTTGTTTAGATAATAAATTGTGTCCATCCAAACACACACACACACACACACACACACAGGTTTATGCTCTTATCAGTGTTTTGCACATGGTAGGCCAGGATATTCATAGTTAGCTAAGGCATCTATTTAAATCATTTCAACTGTATCTTGATGTTACACACACATGCCTAGTAAAATAAATGTATTTGAAATGTGTAAAACTGACAGCTTCTGAATATCTAATCTTTTCTCTGTTAGTCCTACTAATGAATTGGCCTGTAGAATCATGATGGCAATACAGAGGACAAATTAGGAAAAACGGATAAGAATTTAACATCAATAATACCAGAGTAACAGTGAAACATTACATTTATTTATTGGCATGTCACATTTCTGCAAGTATACTTCTCATTAATTAGTATTTTGAATGGGTCTATCTTTTTGTTTCTGATTGTTTCTTTGTTTCTGTCATTTTTGTATTCTCTGATTATTATTATTTATTTATTTTTTCGCTTTTATTTGACACATTTATTTCACTGTTTTGTTTTTTAATGCTGTAAAGTGATCTTCTTATTTTGTACTGCCTTTGTTGTTGTTGAATGGACTAATATTGTTTCAGTTATTGCAGATTATCTTTGTTCTGTTAAATATTTTTAGTTTTTTTCATGTATCCTTTTATCATTTATTATAAAGCCATTGTCATTTTGAAAGACTGGTGGATGAATATATCGAATGTGCGTTAACCTGAAGGTGACTCAGTTCCTTGCCATGCATTTTTGCGAGAAATGACTCATTTTCATACATATTGAGAGAGAGGAAAGCACTTTGAAAAATTGATATTCCAGGGAGCGCTTAAGCACATTTTGAGAGGATCAGATTTTTGCTTTGTTGCTCATGTTGTTCTGTTTTTACAGACAATTACCTCACATTATGCCAGCAGCTCAGGCAATGACGGCCAGTCAATACTCCTCCAATCTTTTGTTTATTAAACAAGTTAGATGAACTAAGCACTTAGGGAGGATGAATCCAACAATTTTACATGAGAAAAGAACTATTTGTGATTTGGACGCTTATAGTACAACTGTTGCAGCAGAACAGAAGCCTTCAGCAAACACTATCTTTCCAGTAATGCGTCACACCATGGCACGTTACAGGACAAAAAAATACATGTCTAGATTTTTTTTTTGAGCAATTGACGAGAACAGAAAGACCAGTCTCTATAATGTGTGCCCACAGTGCCGTTAGCATTAGAAGCACACAATGGCTTAAAAGGTGAAATTAGCTACACTGGCCTATAGCTAACAGATCTGACAGTTTCAGTGTAAAAAAAAAAAAGTGCTGGGTTAGGTAAACTAAATTACCACTTCAGTGTCTTTCTCAAAAGACCAACACTGCAATTCGCCAGTATGTGATGTGTTTTGTTGGCTGGTTTCCTGCGTGAGATTCTGCTGTTTTGGTTGGCCAGGATAAGATTCTGGTGCTGTGGTAAGAACCAATACTAGCCCTAAATAACTCTATAGTACAGAAAGTGTACTTGGGTATGTGTAACCACTGAAGTGTTGTTTGGTGTGTAGCTTACTATAAATTCATTTGAAATTAAAAGGTTAAAAGGTAAATTAAAAGGATTAAAATCTAAATATGTATTAGATTAACCAATGAAAACAAAAGAAAATTACTACAGCAATGTAGATTTGAAATAACAATAGCTGAGATAATCCAGCTAAAACCAGCTTTGTTTGCAGAACATGGTAGCTGGTATCTAGCTGGTCCAAGTCAGTGTAACGGAAGCCAGCTAGTAAAGGGCTGTGCGGTTAAACCTCACTCCCCTGGACTCGGAGCGGGTGTGAGTAAGACCAGTTACAATGGTGCCGTGACCCGGATGGGAGTTGGTAGCTCGGGAAGATAAAACCTAATTTCCCTGGCTCAAAATAATTTGTAAAATGTTTGGTTTTACAAATGGGGACAATCTCAGAAGGATGAACAAATAATGTTTGTGGTCATCACATTAAAAATGTTGCATTTATTGACGCTGCGTGTCTTATTCAAATGTTCTCATTAGCATATCAATTATATATAAAACTGGTTTATTGGCAAATTAGGCAAGTGTGATAACTGCATTAAAATATAAATACACATCAACATTAAACAGTCAACCATTGATGGTTTTGTGTCGCTGTACAGAATGACAGCTAACAGTTCACCGGAAATGGCCAAACTGACTTAACGAAAACCATGAAGTAACCGTGCATATGATCAAGTCATTAGTAAATAAAGGTGACTTGACTATTAACTGTAGTACTTCTTTCTCTAACATTTTCTAATGTACTAGAGAAAATGGTGTCTATATTGCTAGTCATTTATTCAAGTTAATCTGTGTTTTTGGGTACACTGAGCAGCTGAGACAGATCAGGCAGGTTATTTGTGAATTTATCTATAGTGGTTGGGAGAATTGTTCAACCTGATCGAAAACATGGCGCGATATGGCAAATATCAGCAGTACGCATGTTACAAGGTGGTGATCGGTGACATTGTCACTTTGCAGTAGAATATCTTTCAGTAGGATTGGTTCAATGCGATAAAATTAAATCTAATGGGTGATTAAAACGGTGAGTGGGTCCAGTGACGTTTTGCTTGACCCCAAAGGAGTTTATTAAATCTGTAAACGCAGCCCCTAATGCATCATTTGTATTATCTACGTGAATGTGAAAATCTCCGATGGTAGCCAAGCAAGAGGTGTTATGGATTTTTTTCTAATATTTGAAAGTGTAACATTAAGCAAAAGCACTTGAATTAAACCTGTGTCCTGTTTTCTGAGTAACATTAAGAATATCTCTATAGATAGTTGCAACACCACCACCACGACCAATCAGACGGGGCTCGTGCTTATAACAGTAGCCTGGTGGAGTAGACTCATTAAGATCGAAATGATCATTTGGTTTAAGCCAGGTTTCAGTAAGGTAGAATAAATCAAAAATATTATCTGTGATCATTTACAGTACTTTACAATAACCACCTTAGGTGTGAGCGATCTAATGTTTAGGAGTGTTTTGGAATATCATACACCTCTCAAGTTATTTTGGCAAAAACGACATGTAACCAAATACAAGTTTATTTTGGCTAGAAGTGGGTTACTTAAAGTTAATCTAGACTGTGAAATGACGGCTATTGCTTGCTGAGAAAGACTGTGATTTGATTACTAGTCATACAGTGCGTAGTGTCTTGGAGATGTTGTTCGACAGAAGATCTGCTCTAATTCTGCTAAGGTGTAGGCCATTAGCATGGAAAAACCTAGGTTGCTCCCAGAAAAGATTCCAATTATTTACAAAGAGCAGTTTCTGTTAATTACACCATAACATTAACCCTTCATTTAGAGCAAATAATCTACTGAACCTTTCATGTACTCGTTGGTATGTCGAAATTATCCTCTTCATGGGCGATGTGCTGTTTCAGGACCTTCGTCTGCCGCAGCCTGATGTCGTTCACCCCCAGCACGACAGCTCAGTCACCAATGACCTCAGCGTCGTGTTCCGTCTCGCAAAGAGGGGAGAAGCGGTTCCGGGTGGAAATCTCAAAGACCGGGGGTGGCGGAGAGGGAAAGGTCCTCACCCGGGGTCTGGCTCACGCCTTCCACTGCTGAAGCACCCAGGGTCCATGGTGTGTCGGCACCAGAGTGAAAGAGGGCTTGGATGAATGCGTTCTGGATGCTCAGGACCTGTGAAGAGAAACACACAGAATAGAGGAAGTCTGAGTCTTAACACTGCTCTGCAAACTTACTGTAGATTTGTGAACATTGTTTACACACTTCTCCTGAGTGAGAAGAGAGTCAAAAGTTCCCAAGTAAGCCTAACAGAGCAGTCACATGGGTCTAACTGCTGGCTGCTATGTTCTCAGGTAGTACTGAGTGGAATCAGACTTGAACTGTTGGGAGTAATGCATTGCTAAGTAAAGTAAGGGACTGCTCTTATTTTTTTCTGTAATATAATTACAGCTACTTCTGATGTAATTGCATTAGATACTGTATAGACCAGGGGTGTTCAGACTCGGTCCTGGAGGGCCACTCTCCTGCAGAGTTTAGCTCCAACCCCAATTAAACACACCTGAACCAGCTAATCAAGGTCTAATTAGGCGTACTAGAAACTTTTCAGGCAGTCGTGTTGAGGCAAGTTGGAGCTAGGACCATGTTTGAACACTACTGGTAGAGACTATATAACAACTCTATAACAATAGTGAATTTAACATGTAAAAATTGTAATGTAACCTTCTCCCTTTAAATACTTTGGTCAGTTCAAGAATAATTTATTCAATTTTGTGTTGTTTATTTGAAAGAATTAAAAGAGCAGTTTTAGGTCTATCCTTGTATAGTTCAACTGGTCGAGATTGAGATTTAGAAAGTAATTAGTAATAAGTAATGCAATACTTTATAGAGAGAGTAATTAGTACAGTAGTCTAATTACACTGCTGAAGATGTTTGTAGCTAGTAATTAATTACTTTTTTATAGTAACTTACCCAACAACATGGCGGTGGTAAACCAAAACACGTTTGTTTGTTTGTTTGTTTAATATTGAATATGACGACACAAACGAAGCACAAAGCTTTGTTTATAAAAGAGAAATAATGGGTTAGCAATTAAATGTTACATCGTAACCACGGTTGGTTTAAAGCACTAAATCAATACAATTTTCCCAATTTCTGTAACCTAATCTAAATTGAGAACTATTTACTGTTAATAAGTCGTTAACAAAGCATTAAAAAAACATTATCTAACTATCTTTACATATGAGCTAATTAAACAATAATAATTGTGTTAATAACAGTGACAAAGAATGGACTATTTATATTTGTATACAGCCTATTAATATATTAACAATGTAGAGACTGCAATATATTAATTATGAATTAACTATAAACTAATAGTTTGTTAACGATTTGTAAGTGCTTTATTACTGTATACTTATTATAATGTGTTACTGCATCTTCTATTGTTTTACATTCCATTGTTTAAATTTTAATGCACTTTTAGAGTTTGAATCACATTACAAGCATACAGTAATTGTAATGTGATTCAGACTTTGGGGCTTTACACCTGTGCACTGGTAAACTGGCACACCTAACTAGGTAAAACAGAATAATATATGTACTGTTAGCAATCATGTCAACTGCAAAGCCTTGCCTTGCTTTGAAGACCAGAACGTTTTTACAAACGCTTTAGAATATGTGCTAGGCAAAAGGCTAATCCCACTAGACCAGATCTCTGTTGTCCAGTGGCTACCATATCACAACTCAAAATCTTTCACTCAAATTACATGAGAAGAAAAAACTGTAATCAACACTTCTCTGAACTAGGCCATTAGAAAAGTTAAATATCAAGGTCGCAGACAACCACCATTTATCTCAAGGGAACTGAGTCACCCCTTTCATAAACATCTTGCAAAAAAAGGTGGTCTTGGGGGGCGTTCACGAGTTTACACCAAAGATCCAGGCAAGACTAGGTTAAACTTGTAATTACTTGCAAAATAATTGCCTACAACATTCTAAAATCTGCCAGATTAATGTGACATGTTAGCTATGTATTGTTTCTTTTGCAACGACTTTTTTCAGTCATAGACCAGCGCTCAAGCTCTGACTAGAATCAGCATTCGCATGCACAAAAATGTGTTTCGTGCTGACAACAATCAGGTATTTTACAATATTTTCAAAAAATCATGTTTCCATTAACTCAGGTGACGAATGAATTAATCTTAACAGATTATCTTGAGTTTTGCGTTATAGTTCAAATGCACGTTAAGGAGATGAATACAGTTTATTAGCATACTTATGGTGTGTTGTGACTATTTGTGCATAAAACACAATGGCATTATGCATTAGGCCCAACAAAGTCTGACAAACACAGCCCTCGACAATTCAGATGTTTAAACTCGTAGTCATTTTGTGCGCGAGCGCATTCATGTGGAGGCTGCCAGTGTATGGGCATAAGCGTTTAATCACCCGTATTTCATCAGTTCTTCTGCGTCTCCTCACAGAATTTTAATAAAATGATGTCCAACTACACAAATAGGCTAGCTCTCTCTGAAGTCTCCATCACAACAAGTTCCCTTCAAGATATAATGGGAAGCATGCGAATTGCACACTTAAGTTTCAGAAAGCATTGTCATCGAAGTTGTATAGTTTATATAAAACATTAAGTTTATATGTACTCTTTATATCACAGGTTTTCAAACCCTGTGTCACGAGACTTAAAAAAATGGGTTGACATGATAGTTTGTGATAGTTTGTAGCCTAGGCTATATTAAAAATAAAATGAAAATAACAAAATTTGTTTTCATAAAATAATAGTTGAAAATGAATAAATATGCCAAATATATTTGACTTAATTGAAAAACTCAAATGACAAATAGTAACCTATATGCTGCTGAGTTTGATTCATTTTTTGTGAGGCGCGGCGCTCCACAAACAAGTTCACGGAAAGGAAACTGAGATGACAAAAAGCGCATCCTGTTTTCTTTATTTTGCAAAAGCACAATGTTCTGTTTTTAGTGTTGAGTGTACACAAATAAAAGTAAAATTTGCAGTATCGAATGATGTCCTACTCATATCTGTAAATTACGCAGTATTTAAGTTGTTTCTGCTGGTATAAGGAATCAGCTGAAGAGATCGCGCCGGCGCCTCACGTGCGCACACAACATATTCTAGCATTGCAAACTTGACATCGCAGCCTGTTCATTATCAAAATAAAATACAGTCATCCAAACATATAAAAAGGTCGCTCTTTAAAACAAAGTTTAACAGCCACTGCTTTATATGTTGCTTATGTGTTGGAAAACACAAAACATGGCATGGACCATTTTGGTGTTATATGAGAAGGGGGATCCCCCAAATGAGGTGCCGGAGAAGATTTCAGAGGTGCTGGATCCAGATCCGGCCTGTTCCAGCACAAATTAAGCCCTGCCACTGTTCAGTCAAATCAAATCTGTTATTTGGCTTGCAGTGACATGCTTTTTAAGCATATATATATATATATATATGTATATATATATATATATATATATATATATATAAAGCTGCAGTTCGGAACTCTTGGCACTCTAGCAGTAAATAAAGAAAATTGCAGGCATCTTGGTACTGTGCAGGTACTGTGCTATTTCTATATTAGTACTCAATTTAAGCTTGTAGAAATTAAATAAATATGAACATTATAAAATTAAGTAAAACTACTCAGCTTTTCTGATACTGCTGTTCCCATCATGCACTGGTCCTTGAATAATTAATGAGGTTGATTTTTTGCTTGTTTTTACACTGTTTTATCATTGCTTTTGTGGTTATGTTTAGTAACTTGCCATTTTGTGACGTTTGGAGTTCATTTTCTACTCAAAATGCCACATTCACACTCAGAAACGATCCATCGAATGTTACCATCATTGTGTATTGTGAACCAAGTATTGAGGTCTCTGTGTTCAGGGGCAGTGTTACTTCTAATATGTCTACACAATATCTATTGTATTATTTACTTAGATGTTTCTAAGTAAAGCATACACTTTAAAAGCATGGTTTAATTCAGTGTTGTATTGTTTGAGTAAAATGTTTTGCAAAAGAAACTTCAACCTTTTACTTTAACTTAAAATTACTTTATTTTCATTGTTCATTTTACTTAACTTAGTTAAGTAGAGTTATTTAATTTCATATTTGAAATTTACTTAAAAAATATTTGTGCAAAAACTTGCAAAAGAAAAATTAAGTAAATTTTATTTATTGTTCTTTACAGTATAGTTTTCTTTGGTATGCCCCTGAGATCGTTAGTTTGGTTGAGCTCAGCCTCCCCTTTGGGGTTCTGTAAGCAGGCCTTTTGCTCCCATGCGAGAGCTTGGTGTGATCTACATGCTACAGGGTTTAACGTGGAGTCATACTCTCCCCGCTACTGGGATTCCTCCTACTCAGTCCTCCATGCCCTGTTCTGGCCCAGGTAGACCTCTGAGACTTTGGTATAGTTGCCATTAATACACTTGTTACCAGTGTTCTCTCATGTGCAGGGTGCTACCCGTGTCTGGATCACATAATTTGTGAGAGCTTGGACTCCCCTCCCACCCGAGGCTCATCTTGTCCTCAGCTCTCACAGATATCCCTGACAGCAACATAGTGTTGGCAAAGATCTGGCCCACATCTGGTCCGCGTGTAATCCACATGTACCAGATGTGGGCCTGGTCTGGGCCACACTATGTTGATGTCTGGGGACCCAACTCTGGAGCCTGGTGAGAAGTAAGTCTTGCCTAATTTGTATCCCTTCTCATTGGTAGCTTAATTTTTAGGGACTATGGCCTCGTGACATGCAGACTCTTCTCAGACAGGGCTGAGTACTTGTGTTTTTCTAGTAAAATGCTCCCCTGCTGTGTTTAGGGGTTGAACTAGATCCCCCTAGATAGAGTAAAAGGTAAGCGAACTTCTCTTGTTTCCTGGTGCCTGTATTCCCTTAAAGTTATGCTGGCTTGGTTGACTGGCATTACCAGACTTTTGAGCTCTGTCCTTGGGACAGGCACTGGCACCCGCCCCGGTAAGGAAGGGAGAATATAAAGCCAGGGACTTTCCTTGCATAGGATTTGGAGCTTGGGTTTTGAACGTAGGGAATAGTGTCACTAACAGGACACAGTGCAAATTCCCATTCGAAAGGCAATGTCTCAGGTTATGCATGTAACCATGGTTCCCTGAGAAAAACCTGGGTTCTGCAGGGAAGAAACTGTTGTAAAGCCACAGCTTGTGTCTTCGACTCGAGAAACCTAGTGCGCCAGTGTCGGCGCTTTGAGGGATGATACAGACTGAGGGGAGAGATGGCTCGCAAGCGTCTCTTCCGCCTTTGGCATCACCCCATAACCGTGCCTTCTCATACCTAACACATGTAGCCTCTGTACAAAGATCAGATCTGCCAGCCAACTTTAGAATCGTCAGAATGCTTTTAACCTCCCGAGCTGTGCATATGAATCATGAATCGGCTCCGGCAAGTCCGGGACCAATTTCCCCATAGGCACCTTTGTTATCTCATTGAAGAAAAACAGAAGATATGCCCACCAGCTCCAGGGACTTCAAAGAGTCACCCTGGTGGGGCTAAGGGCCATGTAGTCACAGACACCAGCCACAACCCCAATACACACCACACACAAGCATACAGACACACGCAAACACACATGGAGTTTGTATGTACATGCTTTTCTCCAAATATGACCGTGCCAAAGTGTACCTGTCGTTGTATTCCAAAGTGTATATATGTATCCCTAGTATATAAGCTTAGCTATGACTGTAGTGCATTCGTTCTATCATAAACGGTATAATTCCAGTACAAACTGTATCTCCCCTTTTATGTATTTGCCATCTGACAAGTTTGGTCTCATCGTAAAGCTGTCGTTATGCCCTAACTGAAAATGTATGTCACATTACTGTAAAATGTATTCTTCTTCTTGTAATGGTATTTTGAAGAAAATGTACTCAGATCTGACACGTCATAAACCGGGCAAATTAGGTCATAAATGGAGACAAAGAAAAAAGTCTGCCTGCCAAAATTGCACCCTCATCATTGGCTGACGTACCCAAGCAAGCGTGCTGGTCTGTTGTCCTTAAAACACAATGACACGCGTCTCTTCGTTGCACAAGTTCTTTCTTTTGTCAAGCCTTCGTCATCCTTCATCACATAGGAGACGGACTCTCTTCTTTATTTTCCGGTTATCTTACTCTCAAGTAAAACCTTGTTTTAAAAAACCCCGCCGAAGAACGCACATTCCTGGAAAAGGACCAATCGCCCAAACCACGTGTACGGAAACTCCTATAGAAAGGTGAGCAACCACAGTACCCAAACTAATGCAAGTACCGAACCATTTCTTTTCACACGCTTTAAGCTCTGTGTAAACTAAGTTTCTTTGCTGGCTCTCAAAGGTTTTAACTGTTTGTAATTTTGCCATTTCTTTGATCACCTCTGTTTTCTTGGCTTTACTTTCGTTTTATTCTATGTATGTTTTCGTGTGGTATTTTAGTCATATATTCGTAGTTCGTATCTATTAAATACATTATATTCATGCTCAATTGTTTCTGCTGCTCATTCAGAAAACCAAGTCAATTTTACGTTTGATTCTGCAAACTGCTTTATGGTTTAATGCTAGAGGGAAGTTCATGCCAGAGAATAAACTTCCTATTATAATATCTATGAAGCTCACAGTGCTCGCAGGCAGCCCCCTTGAGAGCTGCCTGGGCGTGCTGCGCTCCTAAACAAACAACACACATTTGGTGTGTATCCCCACCCATAATAAAACAAGGGCAGGGATGAACACAGTTCCTGAAATGTTGTTCGCTCGCCATGATATATATACAGTATCTCACAGAAGTGAGTACAACCCTCACATTTTTGTAAATATTTTATTATATCTTTTCATGTGACAACACTGAAAAAATGACACTTTGCTACAATGTAAAGTAGTGAGTGTACAGCTTGTATAACAGTACAAATTTGCTGTCCCCTCAAAATAACAACACACAGCCAATAATGTCTAAACCGCTGGCCACAAAAGTGAGTACACCCCTAAGTGAAAATGTCCAAATTAGGCCCAAAGTGTCAATATTTTGTCTGGCCACCATTCTTTTCCAGCACTGCCTTAACCCTCTTGGGCATGGAGTTCACCAGAGCTTCACAGGTCGCCACTGGAGTCCTCTTCCACTCCTCCATGATGACATCACGGAGCTGGTGGATGTTAGAGACCTTGCGCTTCTCCACCTTCCGTTTGAGGATGCCCCACAGATGATCAATAGGGTTTAGGTACCCTCAGCTTCTTTAGCAAGGCAGTGGTCATCTTGGAGGTGTGTTTGGGGTCGTTATCATGTTGGAATACTGTCCTGCGGCCCAGTGTCCGAAGAGAGGGGATCATACTCTTCTTTAGTATGTCACAGTACATGTTGGCATTCATGGTTCCCTCAATGAACTGTAGCTCCTCAGTGCCGGCGGCACTCATGCAGCCCCAGACCATGACACTCCCACCAGCATGATTGACTGTAGGCAAGACACACTTGTACTCCTCACCTGGTTGCCGCCACACACACTTGGCACCATCTGAACCAAATAAGTTTATCTTGGTCTCATCAGACCACAGGACATGGTTCCAGTAATCCATGTCCTTAGTCTGCTTGTCTTCAGCAAACTGTTTGCGGGCTTTCTTGTGCATCATCTTTAGAAGAGGCTTCCTTCTGGGACGACAGCCATGCAGACCAATTTGATGCAGTGTGCGGCGTATGGTCTGAGCACTGACAGGCTGACCCCCCACCCCTTCAACCTCTGCAGCAATACTGGCAGCACTCATATGTCTATTTCCCAAACACAACCTCTGAATATGATGCTGAGCATGTGCACTCAACTTCTTTGGTCAACCATGGCGAGGCCTGTTCTGAGTGGAACCTGTCCTGTTAAACCGCTGTATGGTCTTGGCCACCGTGCTGCAGCTCAGTTTCAAGGTCTTGGCAATCTTTTTATAGCCTACGCCATCTTTATGTAGAGCAACAATTCTTTTTTTCAGATCCTCAGAGAGTTCTTTGCCATGAGGTGCCATGTTGAACTTCCAGTGACCAGTATGAGAGGGTGAGAGCGATAACACCAAATTTAACACACCTGCTCCCCATTCACACCTGAGACCTTGTAACACTAACGAGTCACATGACACCGGGGAGAGAAAATGGTTAATTGGGCCCAATTTGGACATTTTTACTTAGGGGGTGTACTCACTTTTGTGGCCAGAAGTTTAGATATTAATGGCTGTGTGTTGAGTTATTTTGAGGGGACAGCAAATTTACACTGTTATACAAGCTGTACACTCACTACTTTACATTGTAGCAAAGTGTCATTTCTTCAGTGTTTTCACATGAAAAGATATAATAAAATATTTACAAAAATGTGAGGGGTGTACTCACTTCTGTGAGATACTGTGTGTGTGTGTGTGTGTGTATATATATATATATATATATATATATATATATATATGTGTGTGTGTGTGTGTGTGTGAATGAGGACAGACAACAATAAATAGGACAAATGATTTCACATGTAGTGCTTGCTGAAGGCACAGAAGCTGAATTAATGGGTTTTTGGGTAGGCTTTATAGTTTCCTGGTCAGTGACGTCACCCGCCTATGACGTTCCATCACTCTATTGGACTGATTTCATACGTGGTTCACGACGCAATCATGCAGAGGCGTTCCCGCAGCACTTCAACACAGCTCGAGTTCCCTGGAGAGGGAACTATGAATTGATTCAGTTGATTCAAATTCAATTTTGACAGTTTTTATTGATTACAGATTCTCTGTCCTTTGTGCCTAAGAAATTAAGACACACAACATACACTGGTTGAGTTCAAATCTACAATAATAAAAGTATACATGACATTAGGCCCAGATTGATTGATTGATTGATTTTATTTCTGACATTTTTATTTTTTTATTTTTTTTAATTTGTGGGCATATCTTTAAAGTGAACTTACAACACAGAGTTCATAATGGGGTGATTATTCCACTTCTGATAATAAGACAAAACACTATAACATTCTCCCTAAGGGTGAGAGAAATCAGCTGAGAGCAAAGCACACTCTATGGCTGTCTAATCACTTGTGAGATTGAACGATGGCATCTCCATTTGCCTCCTACTATTCAGTTCTAGGGTTGCACGCACACTGAGAGCCTTGGACATGCTACATTAGTCACCTAATATATAAGGAGCTCAGAGTCAGAGAAAAAAATGCAACTTTCACATTCATACATTCTCTTGCTGAAAGAGACTGGAAGTACACAACTTGAATACAAACAGAAAAAGCATTCAGATGAACTAGGGATATTATTTTCTGAATTTATCAAATCAATCCTTAATGTAGATTTACATGATTCCCTGAAATACTTTCTGATTGGTCAATCTCACCACTGAATTTATTTTTTTGTATATAATATGTATATTTGATTGTTGGTCTTACACCACTGAAAGCATCTTCCCGAATAATTTCGCATTAATTGTTTAAGACAGTCATCCGAAATCCATCTGCCCTCAAGCTTTGAACAAGAAAAAAGAAAAATATCAACACCTGTCAACGTACCAGAGCTTCGCAAAGCACTGAGAAAACATCCTGATTGTTTTTTTGTGACTTATTTATTAACTGGATACATGAAGGTATACAAAAAGGATACATGATCGGTCCATTTGACAGCCCCCCTTTTTCCATATTCAGAATTAATCCATTAGGCGTCACAATCAGAAAATATTCTGGAATAAAGCATCTAATAATCGATTTGTCATCCCCTCACGACAATGAATCAATCCCAAGCATTAATAGTTTGATTCCTCTCGAGTCTTTTTCCTTGTTCTACGCCTCAGTAGATAACGCTATTAAGCTAATTAAAATAGCCGGTAAAGGTGCTTAGAAAAGAAGATATAGTTGATGCATTCAAAGTTATGCCCCGTCATCCATCTCAATGGCAGTTGTTTGGTGTTCGCTGGCGAAATAAAATGTACTTCTCAGTCAAACTCACTTTTGGCTGTCGTAGCAGCCCTCGTATTTTCGACACATTATCAGAGGCTCTATGTTGGATACTACTAAATAATCACAAATTGTCTTTTGTGCTTCATCTTCTAGATGATTTTATAGTCATTGACTATCCTAATTCCAAACCAGACTGTTGTATCAATACATTAAAAGAAACCTTTACCAAATTAGGTATTCCTCTCTCCAAAGAGAAAACTCTTGGGCCATCTAATGTTATCGATATTACTCTTAATTCAGATCTTATGCAAGCTTCCTTGTCTTCTGAGAAACTCGAAAGAATTCGAGCAGTAATTAAAGAATTTGCAGGATGTATATACGTTTCAAAACGGGACTTGCTTTCTCTTTCAGGCCATTTCAATTTTGCCATGCGAATTATTCTTCAAGGTCACTCATTTATATCAAGGCTTCTCAATCTTACAAAAACAACCGATAAACTACATGATCTCATTAAATTAGATGCTGGATGCCGCTCCAAATTAAGCTTCTGGCCCATTCTTTGTGATATGTGGAACGGCATTTCCTTTTTCTATAATGATTACATCGAAACTTCTGTTGATCTCAAATATTTACAGACACCGCACCTTCTGTCGGACACAGCGTTTTTTTCAATAATGAATGGTTCGCAAATGTTTGGCCCTCCGAATTGCTCAATTTACCTCATAACAATAGCTTTGCTAGAACTATATCCAGTAATCGTAGCCTGCTTGCTATGGGGTAATCAATGGTCAAAGAAAAATTTTATGGTCTACTGTGATAACAAGGCCACTGTGTATATCATCAATAAAGGGCGCTCTTCAATCCCCTTTATTAATAGGTTTCTGAGACATCTCATGTGGACTAGCATCCATTGGCAATTTCAGACTCCACGCCGCCCACATACCTACTCAGTCGACAACAAAATTGCTGATTGTTTGCCTCGATTCAAATTTCAGGAATTCAAAAACCTGTGCCCGGACGCTTCACACACTTTCTCTAGTTCAAAAAGTGGTGCAAAAATTAAGACAAGGGTGTTTTAATCATTTTGTGGATGCACTGTTGGAGGCTGTTTTTCTTTCTGCTTTTTACGTCTTTCTCCGGGTGGGGGAATTCACTACTCGTAATTTTAAATTTGACCCTTCATGCAATCTCACTATCTCTGACATCTCATTTGACAGAGAGTCCTTCGAAGTGATCGAGAACATAAAGGTGTTTCTGTGGTCATAGCTCGCACTAACAGCTCTTTTCAGTCCTTTTAATCCCATGGCTCATTTCCTGAAACTTCGCCCTCATGCCCGAACCTCTATTCATCAGTGACGAGGAAAAAGTTATGTCAAGATCCTGGTTTGCAGCAAGACTTCGCACGATAAGCCGGCTCTGCTGTCTCTCTCCAGGATCATATACATCTCACTCTTTCTGCATCGGAGCAGCAACGGCGGCAGCATCCTTCACATCGATCCCAACATTAAAAGCTATGGGAAGGTGGTCCTCCATAGCTTATGAATGCTATGTTTGGCCCGAAGTTAGGGACATTTTAAATGCGCAGAGAAATATGGACTCTAAAAAAATGTGACTGCATCAGATCAATTCAGTATCACTCAA
Organism: Elopichthys bambusa; assembly: GCA_037101425.1. Taxonomy (NCBI): domain Eukaryota; kingdom Metazoa; phylum Chordata; class Actinopteri; order Cypriniformes; family Xenocyprididae; genus Elopichthys; species Elopichthys bambusa. Next base: position 733,163 of record CM074452.1, on the reverse strand, counting down.
AATCACTCCCATGTGTGATGTTGCATTTTCATGTGTTTTTCTAATTAAATGCATTTTTGAGATTATTCCCACGTATTATTTTAGTTCACTAAGGTACAGTTTCATGTGTTGCAAGCTTATACGAATTTAGGTTTGCAGCATGCTTGTTGCAATAAGGCTCATCCTTGTTGCAGATTTGTGTTTTGGCAGCATGCCTGCTGCCAAGGTGCACAATATTCAATTGGCAACATGCTTGTTGCTACGCGCTCAGCAACATGCTTGTTGCAAGAATAATACCACTTCCGGCCGGCTTGCTTAGGATGCTATGCGCAATTCACAGCCGTCCGTATTAATTACGCTCGCTTAAGGCTGCTCATTTACTTTTAGCATTTATTACAGTTGGGGGATGGTTTGTTTTGAGGGAAATGTATTGCTGCGCTCCCTGCTCTTTCCAGGCATGACTGCTTGAATGAGCGGGGAGTTTTGCCCAGAACAGTTCCATACCGCCAACCTTAAATTGCTATTGCTATTGCTATTGCTTATTGTTGTTTTATTATTAAACATTCTCGGTGATCATTAATAAATCTTTGACGATAGTGGTCTGACAGAAATTGTTTTCTGTAGTAATCCACATTGTGTCACAAATGCTGTTGATAGAATTTAACATGAACCCAGAACATTATTGTTATTATCAATGGAGGCAATAAAAAATATTATCAGTGAAAAGGCAGTAAATTGTCATTGTCATTCTTTTCAGTGCAAACAAACCTCTTTTCTCTCCATTGCATCATCAACCCTTTTCTCACTTTGGCTGCTTCTGAAATACTTTCTTGAGTAGGTACTTATTTTGAATAAGTAATTACTTCATGTCCGCAAAAAAAGTATGTTGTATATAGTATGAGTGTGAGTAGTATAAATGTAATCCGGACATATATAAATATAAATGTGTCCATCGTATGCACACTTTAGAATCTCGCCAGAAGTACTTTGCCTACTCTTTTATGAGTACTGTGAATTCAGACATACTTCTTTTGTCACATACTGTTTTTCACCTACTATATAGTAGGAAAGTATGCGATTTCGGATACATCCAATGTCTAAAATTAAGAATCTGAAATCAAGGATTCGGTCTCTCCAAACCTCTGCTTTCTGAGAGCTGCTCTGCTCTGATTGGTCATATGGCCCAGTCTGCTGTGATTGGTCAGAAACCAAATGCTCATTAAGATATTGGAATTTCAGCACCTGATCTTCCTCAGCACTTGACTATAGCGTCGGTTTTACCATATCAGTCTCATCGTCTCGACATTAACAACACAAATCAAACCACACAACTACAGTGTTTGAGGGTGGGGCAAAGTAGATGTTTACTGGCAGCCAATAAAGAGCAGATGCTGGCAATATGCAAATTTGCTACAAACCTAGGTAGGTTTGTATGTAGGAAGTGAGACTGAAATTGCTGACGACTCATTTCAGGCAGTTCAGAATCAATTATTTACTTTAGGAGACAATAACTTTATTTGTCATGCAGTTTGATCTTTGAATCTTTGCAGACCCTTTACATTCACAAACAGCTATATTACACACTACATTAAAGATAATATCCGAAAAAGCATAATAGGGGCACACTGAAGCAATTCAATTGACACAATAAAAGTTCTCCATGACATGGCTTTTACAATCCTTGCCACAAAGTAATCAACACAAATGGCCACAGTCTCTATTACACCTACAGTATAGACTGCTCTCCAAATAGTGACCGGATCAATGTTTAAACACATCAGTCAGACTGAAAGCCAGGCTCTGAACGGGAAAGGCATGTCAGGTCAGAGCACAGAGTTTGGTGCGAACATGGAGAGCTGGCGGCTCACTGTAATTAGTGCTGCCAATCAGTGGGATGTTGTGCAGAGACAGTGCACTGATCGCAGGTGAAAGCTCAGCTGATGAAGCAGACTGCTGTAGCCACAGCATGGGACATTTGAGGCGGGAACCAGTGATGCCATGCCTCTCAGAGCCTGTCTGTCAGGAACCGTCTCTCATCAGTAGACTTTGCACTGCGTTTATTCTAATTACAGTCTGACGGCAGAATGAATGAACTAGCAGCTAGCCACTCTATTGCCACAGTGTCAAGAACAGGAATAAACAAAATGGTTCATTGGGGAAAAGGGGAAGCTGAAAAAAAACTGTATGGAATGGTATGGCTCGCTTAAATATTACCACCTTGTTGAGGTTCCAAGCGAGCCGTACCGATACCGATACCGATACCGATAAATGTGACGTGTAAATGCTGCAGATCACTGATTGGTCAGAGAGAATCGTCACTACCAGCATCATTGGATTTGAAACATGAGACACCAAATCCGCTAGATTTAAATAGTCAGTAACAGCCACCACAGTGTCATTTGTTTGCAAAACGACTTGCTTGCATGCAACTTGAACAAAGAAATGGCTGTATGGTGGTCAGTAGACGAGGAGCCACGGCAGTAGAGGCGGCGCAACTATAATGATCAGTCTATAATCACACCCACTTACTAACTGCTGTGGAAAAGCAAACCGAGAGTAAGGCGAGCCAAGCCGTGCCAAAAGTGCCATAAAGTTGTAGTTTAGTTCTTTTGGTCCGGACCCAAAAAGAAAATGATACATTTAGTCCTGGTTAACTTAGCATTCACATTGTCATTTTTAACATTGAACCTAAAGATAAAAAAAAATCCTTTTGATAGCCAATAAAAGTGCATGACAGTGTGAACGCCAGTTGAACCAGGACTAAATATCATTTTCTTTTATGATCTGGATCAAAAGAACTAAGAGAACCAAACTACATGATTGAACACACCATAAAGCTCCATAAACACCTTTTTGATTTTCTTTGTGGAAAAAACTTTTAGCAACCACTTAAAATGTAAAATGCAAAATGTTAAAATGAGGAACTGAATAAAGGTGCATCGCAGCATCAGGAAGTGTGCTAAACACAGGCCCACCCTCTCTTCCCAGCACTCGTTCTCATGGTGAACCCTTGCTCTGTTTAGGGAAAATAAGAGAAAACAGTGAGTCAAGCCTCAGTGTTTGGGAGCTGCTGCCCAGACTATTAATTAAGAAGGATGAATTAAAAACAGCCCTGTCTGGTCCTCCTCCCCAACCCCCGGCCCTTTGAACAACTTCGGCTTTGAAGGCTTTTTAAAAAGAAATAGGAAGGGGAAAAAAGAGCAAAAAATTGGGTATCCCTCTTTTCCACACACACACACACAAAGTTTACAATTGTCCTGGGAACCCATGCTGTTTATTTTTAGATAAAACAGCATTGTTTGTAGTAAAACATCGTCCAGCGCATTTGTGTCAGCACTCATTTGACCAATTTGTATATATATTTCTTCAATAAGAAAATGTCTATATAGGGATTAAAAAAAAATCAATAGACCCTTTTAATGAGAATATTACAAAAATCATTAATTCAAAAATTACTGCGTGAAGCAGTGTTTCTCAACTCCAGTCCTGGCGACCAGAGTCTTTTTTGTTTTTTTGATGTCTCACTAATTAAAACACCTGAGACATCTAAGAGATTCTGAGAGGACTGGAGTTAAGAAACACTGGCATAAAGGATGAAAGAATTTACAATTTTAGGTATGCTATCCTTTTAAGTTGAGAAAATAGTAGTTGTTGTAGTAGTAGGTATGCATCAATTCACAATTTTCTTAATGATCTTTGTAAAAAGGTCATAAATGATTCAACTTATATTATGAGGGCTAAAGTACGTACATAGTTCTATGCCACTTGTACATTTTTAGACCCTTTCTCTGCATTTATCCCTGACGATATTCAAGAAACAGCTGAAAACGCATCACTTCCATCGGCACTTAACTGCATCCTGCTACAAAAAAAAAAAGAAAAGAAAAATCTATCTATGTTCTAGCTTGTACTCTCATGTTTATTGCCTCTTTATGATGAATGGCTTGTTGTGCTCCTCATTTGTAAGTCACTTTGGATAAAAGTCTCTGCTAAATTAATAAATGGAAATGCATTTTGTGTTAGTCCCTATGGGTTCCAAAACAGAATCAGATTTAAAACACTGTTACTCCTGTTAACCAACAAGCTGTAATCACACCACTCTCCAAAGACTAGATACTGTGATTCACTACGTTTTAGTTCCCAGTAATGTTTATTTATGAAGCTAAAAATGGAGGACCCCGCAGAGCCTTAAAGGAAAGGTTAACCCAAAAATGTCAATTGTTGCATTTTTATATTTTAGGGATATTTTGAGATTGAAAGGGGCTGTCGGGCAAAACCTGCACCGTCAAGTGCCACACACAGTTTGGACCATCTGTGCTTGTGTGCAATGCAAGTGTAAATAAAGAACAGGTTGTTTGAATAAGCTTTCTATGCTTATATTAGAGACACCAATGCACCTCATTTAAACGGGCTTAAAGAGGCATTGGAAAGAAACCTAGGGGGATGATCAAAGAGGAAATGTGGAAGCAGGTTGTATAGAAATGGCATGCTACTGTTTGTGAAATCCAGTCCTAGTTGATTAACTCTAAAATCTTTAACAGATGCTACCGAAATTCAAGAAAATTGACTAGAAATAATGCACTATGCTGATGCTGGTGATGTAACAAAGATACAGGAACTATGGTTCATATGTTACATGAATGTGACACTAGCTGTCTATATTATATATTATAACAGTAAAACAACAGATTTTAGTAATTTTGTATATTAATAAATAGTTGTTGTTTTTTTTACAGTAAATTTAATTTTACTGAAAATTCAAATTGTATATCATGATAAATATGGATATTGATCAATATGGAAATAAATATTGTGATCATATTTTTGCCATATCGCCCAACCCTTTATACAAAGTATAATAATCTAAGTTGTTATGTACTATATTTAATGTTAAAAGTGTCTGATGTAAGTTTAAATATCATTCTGTGTAATCTTTACAGCCGTACTCAAAGTGAAAACAGATACACCTCAGTTGTTGAAAATAAACTAAAGGAAATAAGAATGTGTATTCTATGAAAAATCAGTCACTTAATATGTATTTTTAATAACGTTAAACTGGTGTAATATTTATGAATTTGATTGTGTACTAATCCAGTTTGTTGCGCGTGCAGTGTGCTGAAATTTTGATTTATTTTGTCACGTTTTTAGTCGTGTCGTTTCTGGTGTGAAGAGACAAATTGATTGTCACTGGAATCTTATTGCATCGCATCTGTTTAGGACACAATCTTATTGATAGCATAGCACAACCTCAGTGCTAATAGCTCCTGGTTAAGCTGTATTGTTGGTGGTTGGTGAAGAAATGAGCTAAACTGGTGCAACTGTTCAGTGACTTCCCTTCTGACTGTTAAATGTCTGTGCTTCACAAGACCTCACCGCTCCCCAACTTGCATGGTTGGTTTACATTTTAAGTGTTAAGAGCTCACCTACTTTCACAGCTTAACAATCTATTGTTAACAATTTAACAATCTATACAAATGCAAAAACTTTATTTTAGATATGACATAATCATGTTCATAATAGACTGCAGTGATTCAAGTAAACAAGCTGTTTTGAGCTGCTAGGTTAATCATGGAATGCTATTTTTGTTTGGGACTTAAAGTCAAATGTCACGTCCCAGCACATTTTGTGAAAGCAGCAGAGATAACAGACTACACTTGTGATTAAAGCAATGTGAGGTCATATTTTACACACGTGGGCTTTGGGTTTTTGCCATCTTTTGCTATCAGTTTCTTGTGAAAGTTACGTAACAACATGGGGCAAAAGAAAAATAAATCTGTAATTCCAAATTTGTGGCCACTTTACACCTAATATACATATATATATATATATTTGCCATTTATACATGACATTCCAAATTTCTTTTGTAACTGGACAGAAATTATGACTTGAAAATCTGACTGATAATCTGATATTGTGAAAGCCCTAATCCGAGCGTTTATTGCATTTTCGTTATGATGGAGGGGGAAAAAAGAGCCACAGTTTTTTCAGTTTCCAGATTGCAGCAACTTCCATTTTTATTGCAGATATTTTGCACCAACTTCCCAGGAAGTGACGATTTTGTTCACATGTGATGGAAACTGTGCTTTATATGCAAATGTTTTATGCGATATTCCAATTTTGTGTATAAGTGAAATTGGCAACTTTGGATGGAAACATAGCTGTTTTTGATATATGCCTATATAAATGTGAAGACAAAGAAAATTGTGGAAAGGTATTTGCCTTTTTCTGGAAAAGATGCTTTACCAGCACAAAATTAGTCAGTGTGTACAATCCAGACCTAGTGAATATGGCATAATTGTACTCCATACTGGTTGCAAATTATCTGGGCTCTGCAGATGTAGACTACAAACAAAGATGGGGCCTTTCCCCCCTCCCTCTGATTGTAATCAGCCCTGTCAATCTAAAGCCTCTCATTGTTGTATTTTCAGCTTGAGAGAGCTCTTCTCTCATTGGTCTACTGTGGCCGGGAGACTGAGCTATGGATGACATTGAATTCATGCCTGCCAAAAGCAGCTGCCTTTTTTGTTTTCCAAAATAATCTTCCAATGAGTTTTCAAATTCCATGTGCTACAAGAGCCAGTGTATGGCATCAGCGGCATTCAAGAACTTGTGTCAACCTTAGTGAAAATGGGCCAGGATTGGGCTCTTTGCTGAGAGGATATTAAGTGCTACCAGACACAGGCTGCCTGGAGGCAGAGCAACTTAGCATGTCTAAAAGAGTGGGGGAGGAAGCCGAAGACTGTGTGCAGTACAAATGGCTCTTAAGATCTTACATCATCTATCCAATGCACACACAGCGTGATGCCACATGAGGCTAAAAACACAAATGGCATTTAATTTTGCACGAGAAGCTAGTTTATCAGAAATGTCATGCTTCTCATAACCACTGTAGCTGAATGAGGACTGGTAATTATTAAAGGATTAAATAACCTAAAAATGTAAAACAAAATAAAAATCTGTAATCATTCACACACCCTCGTTTCATTCCAAACCCCTATGACTTTCTTTCTTCTGTGGAATAATGTGCTGGTCAGTCAGATAAAATATGCTCTACTAAAGTAATAATTAAATTTATAGAGATCGACAATTAATTTGATTCATTTAAGTCTTCAAGGTGTGCACATAGAACGCCACAGCTCAAAGTTAGTAAAAAGGAAACACTCACTGAAGCATAAAGACTGGTTTAATATACCAACATTTCGGCTCGTAGCCTTTGTCAAGGTATAGTTGGTATAAGCTATACCTTGACAAAGGCTACAAGCCGAAGGCTACTATACACTGAAATGATAACAATATCGTTTTCAAAAATGTGCACTTTGAAACCCCTTTTCAAAACTGTGCTTTTTCAGGCCGCCAAAATGCTAATATGTAAATGAATGGCCAAAACGCATAAAAAGTTTTTTTTTTTTTTTTTTACTGAAAAATGTCATGTAAATGGCCCCTTAAAGTCCATATAAACAGAACACAGACCTGACAATGTATTTCTGAAATAATTTGTGTTTTATTATGGGCAACAGTAACTTTCCCTTATTGCTTGCAAACTCTTTTCGGTTCTGGGCTTCAGTATTTTTACAGTGTGTTTGCTCAGAGGATTGCATTTTTGTGTCTCGGGTTACTTAACTGTAAGTAACCGTTTTCTCTAAAAAAGCAGGAATGAGGTGCTGTGTTTCATAACGCTACTGAGAACAATCTTTGTTCGACCAGTTGTGAAGCAACTGTGGCAAACACGCCAAGAATTTGGTTTAAATAACCTCTGACAGTGAGAGACTATGAAATAAAGATGAAAACCTGAAAGTTACACCTTTGTCTGAAGAGATGTCTAGACATGCCCACAGTGTGGCAATGAGGTGCAGCATCTCATACCCGCATTTTCAGTAACCCGAGACATTCCTTATCAAAAGCTACACTCGATGCTGTGTTTCATAATGCTAATGGGAATGAGAATACCAACGCCGCCGCAAAATGGATGGCAAAATCGACAAAACCTGCAATTCTCTGTAGAGAACTAATAGCCATGAGAAAAATCATCTTTAGAGTCAGAAGCTTGACAGGCACTGACTCTAGTGACTCAAAAGGGGTCCTAACCAGAACTTCGAGTTCCATAGTTAAGTCCCATGAAGGGGCTTTCATTTTGACGGGTTGCATCAGTCGCCTAGCTCCACAAATTAAGCGAGCAACCAGAGGGTGTTTTCCCACCGGAATTCCATCATTCAGAGTGTGGAAAGCCGAAATGGTGGCCACAAATACCCTAAGAGTAGTAGGACACCTGTTGATATTTTTTCTTGCAAAAACTCAAGCACTGAAATAATCTGGCAGTGAATTGAGTCTGCACTGCACGCAGTGCACCACCTTTCAAAGACATGCCATCTAAGAGCATAACTTCTTCTAGTGGAAGAAGCCCTAGCACTTGGAATAGTCTCCGTTACGTCAGCTGGAAGCCCAGCATCTCTTAGTTGGTCCCTCTCAGGGGCCAAACATGAAGGTGCCAAAGCTCAGGCCGAGGGTGAAATATCATCCCTTGAGCCTGAGATGGAAGGTCTCACTTAATCAGAATCACCCATGGTGAGCCATTGAGGAGGGATATTAGGTCTGACTTTAGTTCAAACCCCAATTAAACACACCTGAACTAGATAATCAAGTTCTAATTAGGCATACTAGAAACTTCCAAGAAGGATGTGTTGAGGCAAGTTGGAGCTAAACGCTGCAGGACAGTGGCCCTCCAGGACCTAGTTTAGAGACCCCTGCTCTATACCAAAGAATGCGTAACTGAACAAGCAGTAAGAGACTGGGTCACAGAAAAAGTTTAAAATACTCATGGGGCCAGTTTTTTTTTTTTTTTTTTTTTTGACACTACCCCCCTTTTTAACAATATTGAGTCCTTTCAGTAAAAGTAACCTAATAACAGTAACCAAAATAGTAACTATAAAAAAAATAGTACATATAATAATGAACAGTACCTTCAGTCTGAAAAGTCCTCAAAAGGTGTTAACTTTTCTCTTAATTGCTGAATCTTGCAGGCTTACAAATTTCTCACCTTTTGTTTGTCCTCTTGATTGTCTCTTCTTGTCCTGGGTCTGACATCAGCTCAAGTTCTCTTTCTTTTTGCCTCCATCAAAGGGCTTCTGGCTGATGTTTTCTTCTGGTTTTCCTTGGGCTCAGGGTCAGAAGAAACTGAATCTGTTTCACTGTTGTACTGTTTTTTTTCTGTACTCTTACATTTGATCACGTCTTGACATTGCATCAGCATTTGATTGGTGTTTTCCAACCCTGTGCTCAATGTCAAAACTGAACTGGCTCAGCTCTTCTAGCTATCAAGCAAGCTGTCCCTCGGGGTGTTTGAAATGGAACAAACAGGTAAGGCTGTTGTGATCAGTGCATAAAAGGAACTTCTTACTAAGCAGATAGTGGCAAAATTGGTGGGCATAGCAGACAACAGCTAGCAACTGTGATCTTGTTACACAGTATCTTTTCTGAGCTGGGGTAAGGTGGGTACTTGCAGAGATGATAACTCTTTCCTCTCCCCACTGGAGTTGTGATAATACTGCCCTGATGCTGTAATTTGATGCATCTGTGTCAAGAATTGCCCGAGTATTGGTGCAGGAGTCCATTGCCCTTTGGGAAGTGCGTGGAGCATTGCATAATCTAAAGGGTATACTCAATTCATAAAGGCCATAGCAAATGACGAATGCCATCTTTGCTCAGTCCAATTCATCTACTGGAATTTGCCAGTACCCGAACTGGAGTTCTAGGGTAGAGAAGATGCAAGCACCACCAATGACATCAAGGCATTCCTCAATCTTGGGGAGAGGATAAGCATCCTTAGTTGTCAGGCTTCTTCCCCTTGAAGTCCAAGCGGAGTCCGTCTTACTGCCTGGTGTACTGACCTAACAGCGCAAGTATTTATTTTGTGCGTCAGAGCTGTTAAGAAACTAAGGTCAGCATCTGAAATGGCAAAAAGAAATCTGTATGAAAGCAAGAGCTCAACAAGATGCTGTTGCTGTTCTTCGTTTAATGTTCCACATTAAGCAGCTTAAAGGGCTTGGAGGTACTCGGGCAAGTCAGTGACAGTTGTTCTGAATGAACTGTGTCATCACTCTGCTCTTGAAGACTACAGTCCTCTTCTTGCTGTGTGTAATTTGATTAGCTCTCATCTGGATACGTTTCAACTAAGAGACCAAGACAGGCTCCTTTCAGTAAGGCAGTCTTGTTGCTGGAAAGATTGCAGAGCCTGACAAACACCCGTTGCTCTATGGTTGTGACAACACTTCCAGAAGCCACAGTTTCTGTGATCAGGCAGGATTCTAAAACAACACAGACATCAGGTTTTGGATTGTTAGATTGGATTGGATGGCGGGGTTGACATCCTCACACACTGTGAAAATGTCCTTCTTCATCACAGTGATAACACAAAACTGTTCCAACATGGCTGGGACTTGATGAGTAGGATTCAAATGGTACTAGAAATGATTCCCAGTCCCCACTATCATCAAAAATAGCAAGCTTTGCTCTGGGACTCTTTTGAGGAATGGGTTGGCCTTGATGATGAGGAATACTGAGTTTTTGTTTAACAACATAAGTAGGAGCCACGCTCACTATTTCGATGCCTAAAATCTGTCTCTATGGATGGGGTAGCTCTGGTGGGGCCTGAAGTAAATGCTCTCTGTTGTATGACTTCCAGCTCAGCAGCAAACAGTCTGCTTGTAATGTTGTGACCTCTCTGGATTCTGTAAGGGAAACATTGAATCGCTCTGATCTGCAAGGTCTAATGGGTGTCCCACCTGGGTGCAGTGGACATGGATGTTTGCAGGGCTTGGGTACTACTTGCAATATGGTTCAATATTGGAGTCATCATCATTTGCAAGTTGCTCATTATTCTTGTTCCGATTTTCGAGCATTGCCTTCAACCAGTCTGCAGGTTGATCAGGATCAGGGGCTGCTGCTGCCATTGCTCTATGGTGTTAATCTTCCTGGGACATGTTTTAATATTTCTGTTATCTCACTTGTTTCTTTCTCTTTTCTTTTCTTTCCTTTTTTATTATTATTTTTTATTGTTTTTTTTCTCAGTCAATTATCCTCACAGACATCCTCCAGGAGCATTTGACATCCTTATTGTCTCTGACAGTTCACAGTGTAGTTGAGTCAACATGGTTCTCATCAGGTGTGATGACGTCAACCAACTCACGCCACCTGCCTTGTCTTAAAGAAGTGCTAACAAATTAGCTTGCGACCGTGATATCCACTGCCTTCATATATGTTATTTTTCCAATATCTAATATTCTTCTGGGTTATTCAGGGAGTTTCAAACACATCCAGATAAATGCCACTTCTGACACCAGTTGCCAGGCTTATGATTTGAGTCGATGCAGTGGAAAGGACAAGGAGATTCGTTTACTGAACTTCTGCACAGTCACAGTTAACAGCGCACTCACCAACAGCATAGCATTCATGAACATAAACTTTATATAAAGTTCTTTTTCAGTCCTTCCGACGCTCAATGAGTGTGCAACCAACCCCAAATAAACTAACTATAGAAACGTAACTTTACACTCTATACCAAGGGGTGCGTAACTTAAACCAACAAGAGATTAGATCACAGAAAGGGTAGCTAAAATACTTAAAGGGGCCATGTTTTCTCTTCTACAATACGATGCTCAATTAATACTATAATTGTAATGAAAAAATAAATAAATTGACATCCTTTATTTTTATAGATCATAATATCATTGATCATCTACAGTAAAGGTCTTAATGGTTAAACAGTGTTATTTCCAACGAGTAAACACTCCATTCTCACCACTGGCATTTCTTTGATTTCGAGAGGTATTGTGAGAGATAAGGCTTTGGACTCTGTATACCATAAAGGGCACTAAATGCTAAAGAGTAAATGCTACTTGTTTGCTTTTAAAAGATCTTTGCCGCTAGCATTTCTTTCATATTTCGGAAACACAAAAGACTGGTGATTTAAAGACAGTCTAGATGGAATTATTATGTAAGAGAAAACCTGTTGGGGAATGATATAATATTTCTACTGTGTTTCACAGAGACGAAAACGCAGAACATTTAATAAAATAAAAAAAGCAAACAAGGCAAAAATCTAATGCCCCCGGTTTCACAGACAGGCTTAAGCTAGTCCTAGACTAAAATGCATGTTTGAGCTGTTTCAAATGAAAGCAACTTGCTGACATATCTTAAAATATGTCAGTGTCATTGTTTTGTCTCAAGATGCACACCAGTAATGTTTTTTTTTTTTTTTTTTTCCTAGGATACGTTTATCAAAGCTAAATACCCTAACTGAACTAAGGCCTAATCCTGGCTTAGTCTAAGCCCTGTCTGTGAAACCGGGCCATGATGTTATCTTAGAAGAATTCTTTGGAACTTTGCCTACTTTCTTGATATTCCTGATATTACCTGATATTTGTAATTAAAATAAAAGTTGTTTGAAAGAGTGAAAATGCTGTCATTATTCACTCACTGTCACACCTGAATCTAAATTTTGGTTTTAATTCCGCCATAGTCGTTTGCACTTTCAAATCCTCAAGACAAGCTGCACCAGTGTTGAAGTCAGTGACGGCAAATCATTAGTTTTTGCTTGACTCTGCTTCAAAGGTTTAGGAATACAGAGTCATACAGACTTTGTTGTGTTTTTTGGTCCCTTGGCAGCCTTTGGTCCCTGTCTACCATTGGACACACCTGATTTAGTACATAGAACAACATGAGAGTCAGTAAATTGACAGAATTTTCATTTTTGGGTGACTTTATTTTAACGCAGTGACTCTCAATCCCGGTCCCTTCATAATTTGTATGTCTCATTTATTTAAAACACCTGATTCAGATCATCAGCTCTTTAGGAGAGAGCTCCATGAACTGTGTTCTGATTGACAGGGTCCCTACGCATTGCTCCCTACTACTTGAAGTTCACTTCACTTTGAAACATTAATTTGCAGATTTGCTCTACACCACTGCCTGCAATGTCATCAAACACAGACTCCAGTATAGCACTTACTAGAGAAGTTTAAGGTATGATATAATATACTTTGGTAAATAAATACAATAAACATTATCACGCTTTCGTTTAGTAAGCATGTGTGGCCTATAATAAATCCAGGTACAGTCTAATTAATGAAAAAAAATCCTGAAGCCTCAACTTTTTTTTTACTACCTTTGTTTTATTCTAACTTCTGTGATATGCAATGATGTATGTATGAATGTACTGATGTTCCCTTATTCCCTGCGTCATTAACAGTGCCCTTTGAACTGAACATGTATGCTCCTTTCAGATTGAAATCTCACTTATGATGACGCTTCGCAGTCGACTTCTCAGGGAACTTGCGGTCAGATTGAATGAACCTTTGAACCTTTAATGCTTTATACGTAAACATAGCCTGAGACATATAATCTTTGACAGGTGCATATGAGCTGAATCTGAGACTAAACATAGACACAATGCATAAAGTTATTTAAGGTCCAATCAGGCTTCCTGGGCCATTGCCCATCATCTTAGACTTTGTGTGATTGGACCTCCTGGCAGGTGATGAGGGAAAATGATTTCACATCACTCATCCTTATACTGAGGTTGGGTTGACTGTGGTCGCGGTTTCTTTGTTCTCTCCCAGGAAACGGTGAAAGGCAGCAGGCGGTAATGGCCCTTCAGCCGGCCCCTGCTGCCCACACTCAAATCACTGAGGTAATTATCTACAATCAAAGGCACCGAAAAAAAAAAAAAAAAAATCTATTGACACTTCAGTGCCTTGTACAGTGCGAGATTTCATTTCCTTTCAGTCAGGTTCAGTGACTGGGCTTGTTCTCCTTGACTTGACCCAATCATTGGTGGCTCAGACAATGCTAATGCCTCAATTTGTAGATAATAAGCATCACGCTGGCATAGAGATACTGAAATAAAGAAGTATGACGTGAGGGAAAGATAAATTATTAATAATAATAATGATGATAATAGTTGCAGTAGTGTCACATGTAGCCTTTCGTTTTCTCTGTGTTCCGTTCTCATTTTGCCTGCCTGATTTCCATTGTTCTTAACTAGTTAACACCTGTTCTGTTTGTCCTTTAATTGCGTTCAATGTGTAAATAAGCCATGAGTTCCCCTAGTTGATTTGTCCGTCATTTTCAATGTAAATGTATTTTGAGTGATTATTCCTGCTATCTCCTGTTTTTCCATTGTGGATTGTATTAAAGACTGTTTTTTCCCCCTGTACCCTTTCCTTGTGCACTTCACTCAACAGCCAAGAGTAACAGAATAACGGACCCTCGAAACAAATAATATGAATTTACCAGCAGTCCAACTGCACTGCCTGGAGCAGGGGCATCAATCTCCCGAGACCCACACCAGTCCTTCGCCTGCTCCACATCCAGGATGATTATTTTCCTATTTTCTGACAGGAAAAAGTAGTCCCTGACAGTGACAGTAAATGGCAAGAGAATGTTCCTAGATGTGTAATGGAGCTCAAATAAAAACAGAGACTAGAAATTGTTCTCAGAAACTGTCATTTATTTGAGCACATTTTATGATATTTTCTCACACACACTTATCTCACGGCATGAGAAAACGTTTGTTTTCCGTCTTTTTGATTAAATCAGACATGTTCACGGCACAGCTCGAGTTTTTCCTAAGAATCATCATTAAACGGTATAACTTATAATCTTTGACATGGGGAAGGGCGTGGCCTCAAAAAATACATAATACATGGAATGGTATAAGGGTGCACAATAGGGTGGAATAAGTCCCACATTCAAAATAAAAAGTCAATCACCGATTGGTAAAGGCATCACATCACTGTAGCAGCCATTAGAAGCTCCTGTTACCATAGAAACTGTTAGTGTTCTGAGACGTGCGCTTAGGACACTGTGATACGCAGATCTGTTCGGTGGTTATAGAATTACTTTATCGTAAAAAAACACGACTAGCAACTACTGACCAATCAGCATCAAGGACCTGTTTTATAAAATGCCTGTACACACCTACTTATCAAACTGCTTCAAACAGTTACATATTAAAACATTAAGGATACAAATTTTCATTAAAACATTATTTTAGGCATTATTAAATTCATTAAGTGCCATCTTTCCACTAGAAGATCTACTACATAACAGAATGTTTCTATGCAACAAAATTAACAATCCACTAGCTCTTTTGACCCTAACCAAACAAATTCCTTTTCAAAAATGAAAAGGCTGCATCAACAGTTGTAAGTAACCTACTAGTATTGTTAGACCCTTTATAGCTTATTTCTGTGAAGGACAAAATGCATTTAACCCTTAGTCGATATACTGGCCCGAAATAGCTCTTTTTCTCTGAACAACAAGCCTTGAGATATTGAAGCTGATGGAAAAATGGAACAAGGTCATTACAACAGCACCATTCAAACAAAAGACAAGTAGTTTTGTTCTGCTGAGATATATAGGCCTAAGAGACAACAAACATATAATGTTATCTTGTTATTGTCTGTAGATTTTTTTTTATTTATTTTTATTTCTCCAAGGAATGAAATTTCAACTTCCTTTTCATTCCTCCAGTTTGTCTCACATTTAAGTTTATTCATTTAGCAGACACAAGAAAATCACAAGTAATTTGTCACATGAACCAAGAATACTCATAGTACATAAAGAGTTTAAACAAGATTAGTACACAAGCTAAAAACAGAGGTGAAATGCAGAGGATGTTATATAGTTTTTTGGTTACACTATTCATTCCAAAAGTCCACTTTAGACATTCTACTAACTACATGTTACTCTCATTATTTTCAGTATTACTAGACTGTTAAGTTAGGGTTGGTAGAATAAGTTGACATAAGAGTGGTTCTGCTGAATTCAATAACAATGTATCAGGTGGGTATATAATTGGTTTTCTCGACAGTTTCCACGGATCACTTCCTCCATACTCTCAACCTCAGTCTGGCTCCTTACACAACACACATTCCCCGGACAGCAACCAATCATGGTTTCAAAAGCCGCCACTCAACCGAGACTCTAGGTTATTTAGCACTTAACACCTAATATTCAACAATATTACTGATCAACATTGGATGATGATATCTCTGTTTTCTGCAGAGCTGTATAGATAAATTAACTAAATTAATAACTAATGAATTTTACAACAGAAATGAATCAATACTGAGCTGGACACTGACACTATTTTCTTCTAGCGCTGCTGTACAGCCAAAGCAAACTTTGTTACATTATTTTCCTGCTATAACTGTAAAACTGCTTTGAAACAATCTGCATTGTAAAAGGCGCTATATAAATAAAGGTGACTTATTGAACCTCTGAGGCCGGCTAAATCAGCTTCCCAATTATTAGTACTCATCTTGCTGGATCTGTCTGCTGCTTTAGACACAGTTAACGACCAGATCCAACCCTCATGACAAAGGGCATCTCAAGAACCTCACTCCAGTGGTTCAAGTCTTAACTCTCAGGTAGGTCCTTCAGGGTGTCTAAGTCATAACATCTAGCTAGTGGGGTGCCTCAGGGCTCAGTGCTTGGACCACTTTTCTTCTCCATCTACATGACATTACCTGGATCTGTCATTCAGGAACATGGCTTTTTCTATCCCTGCAATGATGATGATACAACTCTACCTCTCATTCCAGCTGGATGATCTGATAGTTGCTGCTTGCTTCCCTGCCTGCCTGGCAGATTGTTGCAGAATGAAGGACTTCACCTTCAACTCAAACTTGCCAATACAGAACTGTTTGTGTTTTGGCCAACCCAACACTTCATCACAAATTCTCCATTCAGCTAGGCTCATCAACCATGAATCCTTTCAGGACAGCCAGGAACCTTGGAGTTGAGATTGATCATCAGACTTCACAGACCAAATTGCTAGAACTGCCCAGTCCTGCAGATTTCTGCGAACTGATCCAGATCGCAGCAGCGAGAGTGGTCTTTAACAAGACAAAGAGGGCGCATGTCACACCTCTCTTCAATAATTTGCACTGGTTTCTAATAGCCACTCGCATCAAATTCCAGGTTTGCCTACAGAAAAACCACCCTATACCTAAACTCACTACTTCAGACTTAAGCCTTGTGGTGCCATCCATAAGAGGCACAAAATCACTCTCATTGACCTTTAACTTGACTGTTCCCCGCTAGTGCAATGGCCTGCCACACTTAACCCTAGCAGCTTAGTCTTTAGCCAATAAACTTAATAACTAAATGAACTTTTCGAAAGTCTAGTTCCCTCTTCTCCATAAAAAGCCCCCAACTGGCAGGAGAAGCTATGTAGCTCTTAGTCCAAGTTATTGACATTTCAAGACTGGACTATTGACCAGGCTATCATGACTAATGCTGAGTATGTTGCACAATTCTAGCCCTGATTTTCACTCGCCAACAAATGCCCAAAATTGGATGCAAATCAATGCACGTTCACATGAATGACAATTACGTAGTGTGTATTAAGATGCAATCTGAGAGAAGCGTCAATTCATAACCAATGCCTACAACATGCTAAATATTTAGAGATATTTAGCACACTAAATATCTGGACCTGTGTGTGATTTAGAGTCCTGCAGTGTGAAATGTGTTTTGACTCTCTCTGTTCCTCTCTGGTGGAATAAGCAGCCAATTTGGTTCCTCGAGAACTAATAGTTCACTTAGGGCTGTTTTCCTGGTTGCATTTGCACTGCCAGGTAGGAACTATGAAGTCACATTCTCCGTCTTCAGTAGTTTACGATTTGTTTAACAGCCTGTCTAATATGTTATTAGATAGAACTGTTATACAAAGAAAGAAGACCGTATGTAGCGTTTGCCGTGTGGTTGATGTCCAATGTCACTGGCAGAGCAGAAATACATAATCATGTTTCGCTTGGTCACCTCAAAGTTGCGTTGGATTTTCTCTTTAACTCTAGAGGTTAATCTATCATTGTTTTCCATGTTAATAGAGTTAGTTTGTGGAGTAAATATAGGCTATAAACTGCATGTGTAAATGGCTTCTTTAAAAATGGCGGGTGCCAGTGTTTCGTGTGCATTCGGCCAATCAACATACACTTACGCCACTGGTAGTTCCTATTGTGTTGGGTTAGACCTGAAGTAGAAGCTAATTTAGTTCCCACAAAAGGAGTTCCTAGAACTTAAATCATTCCTGCGATGCGAACACTGTAAAATCCGGGTACATCTCTCAATAGTTCTAGGAACTATGAAAAGGTGCAAAAGCCCCTTTGGAGTAGGTGTCAACGTCTTCAAAATAACAAGGAACAATATAGTGGATTAAAAGGTAGTCGCATCTCCAGGCCATACATTTAGGTGGTGCAGATTTTGAGTCATAACACTAACTAATGATTCACCATTAGAACGTTTTACATTCTAATTGCTGAACACAAGCAGACACACTTTTGGCAGTGGTCTGGTGTTCTTGCACCATTCAGTCTATGGGTGGCGCTCTAATGTTGATTTACAGACTTTATGCACAGAATATTATTGCTTTATTGTAGTTATTTACAGTATTTTGTTTGAAGGCTGTTTTAAAATGTTGAGAGTTGTGGAGGAATTTGGAAGAGGAAAAATTGGCCACGCTACTCCACACACACTTCCCCTTCTCCTGTTAAAGAAGAACAGACATGTTCACAATGTGACTAGTTGCTGAACTGATGCAGACTGACATACAGATTGCTGAAGCGGATTGACTTGTCTAGAACTAGGTTCATGCAAGGTAACATAAAAAACAATGGGTCTGAATGATTTCTTCCCCTACGGCTCTCAATTAGGGTGTTGCATTTCCATATTTCACCACAGATTTACATCAGAAAAACGTTGGGCACTGTTGAGCTCAAGAGGGCAGTGGCACCCTCCGCTCCTCTTAGTACCATCATTACACAGTCTACCTGCCTGCCCAAGCCATATGCAACATTTTAATATGACTTATAGACTTAAAATAGTCCATAAAAAAAGTTTCAATGTGCTAAATACATTTAGGTTTGAATTTAGGATTAAGTTTGCTCTACAGATGAGCCACAGCCGCTAAAAATTTGGAATGTAGTGAAATAACAAAATAAAAATACAGATACTTGAAAAATGTGCTGAAGTACAAAAACTGAGTAAAAATGTTTTGTTACTGTCTACCACTGCTTATTCGTTAGTCATTAGTCACTGTCGAGAAATGATAAATGAGTTACAGTCAATTTATAGTCGGTTCGTTTGTTGCAGTGGGGCCTTGCTCATAGTTAGACTCAAATTTCATCCCAAAGGTTGTAACATTTACTGCTGTCAGTGATACAATAAAAGGAGGCATTTTGTTTTTACTTTTTTAGGGTATAGAACCCAAAACTGACACACAACTGTCAGCACAATATGGGTGCACATCAGAACTGACAGGTCAATCTGCACACTCTAACAAGGAAATAAGGAAATAAATTGCTACCCAGTGCTCAGTCTGGTTGCATTATACACATTCAAATGGTCTTTAAAAATGATGACAATTGATGGACAGGGGCAAAAACACATCACTGCCTCTAAATATGAAAAAGTACATAAATTGTGCTTCAGAAAACAATCATGTCCCTTACTGTAGTTAGCTACTCAAATGTCACTGTTTCAATGAAACTGACAAATTAACAAATGCAATGAAGTGGAAAAAGAGTATAAAAGGAGTTGCTGAATTGATGTATCTGCTGAATGATGTGAAAGTTTAAGTACATTTATTTCTATTGCCCTTATACAATATTGTTTTAAAGCAGCTTCACAGTAAGATTAACTGCGTCAATGTTGTAAAATTATCAACTCAGATGTAAAGCGGCTCTAAAAAGACAATAGTGTCATTATTCAGTTCAATGTTGATTTAATTCAGTTCAATAACTGTCGATGTTGCAAAGTATTTTGTATAAACAATTTTAAAAATATAAAAACTGACATTTTAAGTCAATTTAGGCATCACAACATTAAAATGTACAGTATAAAATCATTTTTAGATTTGCTAAATATTGCATATAGCAGTGTTAATAAATCTGAGCATTGAAGATTAATTTTGTGAGCTAAAAAATCTGCATGTACAAAAAATATAGAGGGCAAATGAGCATGTACAAATTAAATATCCCAAAAAAATTGAATATCGACCAATGACCCAGTACTGCATCCCTAAGCCTAATAAACCCCTAAAAAATAACTGTACAAGTTGTGCATGTTAATTTTTTTTAATGAAAAATAAGTTCAAAAAGTAAAATTAAAAAGTTCAAAAGCTGTAGTCCAAACAAATGCAGGACTGATAAAGGGTACATTATGATGGCTACATGTAAGATTAATTATGTATGATGATTTAAAAATATTTGTGGACAAGTTCAGATTGAATTATGTAACTAAAAAGCCTTTGTTCATTGATTAAAATGCTTTGAGGTCTCTTTAAACAGAGATCTTTAGCGTCTATTTGAGCAGTGCCAACCAAGGTACAAATGCCTGCATTCACAACAACCACAACTACTTGAAATTCACAAAATATGTCAGGAGCTCTTCAGCCCAGATTTCATGGAACATATACCATGTGCCATATACCACGAGAGTTTCCTGGAAATCTATTATTTTTCTCAGGCGGATAAACAAGGGGTTATTTAGCCCCTGATGGAGGAGCATAATGTTTCATGCATGGGAAAAGCTACATTTGTCAGTGCCACTGTGCTTTTCTTCCTCAGATAATTGTGCTCCATTATGTTACTAGCACAGCAGAGGATCTTCTCAACAAAATAACGTTCCTCTACATGGGTTTAAGTTGTAAAGAGCTGAAAGCTATGGAAACTCAGGCAAAAATAGAGCTGATGCTGACTGACCGAATGACAGACACTTTATTGATCCCATGTGTGGAACTGGGGTGCAGCCATACGATTATTACAATGCCACAAATAATATAGTAAATTAAAAAATACATAACGCCTATATAAGAAAATATGTAATAAGAGACAGCACCACAATTGCTCACGACACAGAAATAAGCAAAAGTATTTGAAATCAAAAACTGGAATGTATTTAAGTGGATAACATGATCTCTGTAGCCAGTCAATGACTACTCAAAACACATTGTGTTCAGCTCAGACCAAAACAATCCAGATCCAAAAAATGTAATCAAAACAAATGTAATCCATCTATATGTGTAAACCGTTTCCTAAACTAATCTTGATGTAGACTCTGGAAGTCAGTGACCAGGAAATGGTGTAGAAGAAGGGGAAAGAGACTTGCACTAGATTTCTTCTATTTTGCATGAGGTACTTTAACCAAGCCGTTTATATTAAACATCAAAGTGTCCCAGTAATCCTGCGGCTATGAAAGCATTATGAATTTGGGGATGTACTTTGAGGGGACATGCAAACAAAAAATAATTCCTGAGGACTGTAATTCACCAAGGACTGTAGCTGAAACTTTAATTCCCAATCTCTCCATCTAAAATCCAAATAAACCCTTCCCCTTAAACCAACTTTCTTTCATTCTCTCTCTCTCTCATAAGTTGGGTTTGGGGTTTTAGAAATGTTTGCATTAAGTTTTGTCTTAATGAACCATCACATGGCAATGAAATTTACAAAGCAATTACTTTGTGATCTTATGCCCCAAACATGAGTTTAACCATGTATGACATATTAAAATCTTCAAACCAGAAAACAGTTTTGTTC
This sequence comes from Elopichthys bambusa, assembly GCA_037101425.1. Classification (NCBI taxonomy): domain Eukaryota; kingdom Metazoa; phylum Chordata; class Actinopteri; order Cypriniformes; family Xenocyprididae; genus Elopichthys; species Elopichthys bambusa. The sequence continues at coordinate 711,588 of CM074452.1, read as the reverse complement.
GACTCTTAATGTTAGTCAAGTGGGACTTTCTATTTGCACTTCCCATTTTCACTAATATAAGTAATTGTTTACTTCATTAGTGTTTTTCAGCAAGAAACACATTTATGGATTTTTAAAAGAGTTCATCTAATGTTTGGGTTCTCTCATTGCTTAAGGCAATGTAGGTGATATGTTAGCATTTCAATTATACTAATGGATCTTCAAGAGCTCCAGGAATTCACAAAGGGCTTGTTAATATAAACACAGGCACGGCAGTGATGGTATAGAATATGAGACAGTAGCTATACATGCCAAATGAAGCATATCATGCAACGTTATTGTTATGGCCTATTCCAAAAAAAATAAAAATAAATGCCTTGGCGTGAACGTTTAAGATGTAAAATGGGAATCCAGCCCCAGCCGACAGATCACTAAAGACACAAGTAATAAGATCCACAAATAATCTTGTATCTACATGTATTCGTCTCTAACCGTCACGGTACGGACGTCGTGGTTCGGTGTATACAGTCAGACAGTGAATACAGTCAGTCACAGGCGATTCACACTCCAATCCAGAAGGGGATGCACATGGTAATGCAATGCTGTTTGCTAACCGCCACAACAGGAAAAAGCGCAAAAGAAGAACAGACGATCTATGCATAGATATGTTTATGTGTAATCTCTCAACCAGTTTATCTACCGCAGATAGACATCAATAAAACAGCTTGAGAATAATATCTCACGTAGCATTACATTTACCTCAGGCAAGTCATTCAGTGTCCACAGCATGTTAGTTCACTAGAGAAGTGAACTCTGTCACTAAATATATGCACTATATTAGCTTATATATTCATTATATTTACTTTACCTGTTAGTAATGTCTTAATTATTTAATATATGTTTAAATAAATTTCCCATGAAAGCAAGTTATGACAGTAGCTGTGTAAATGATCATTTTTCAAAAATGAATTGGAGTAGAAAATATTTGAAAAATAATTTTATAATTACTAGATTTAGAAAAAGAAACTGCCTTATGTGCAATTTACATTTTTTTTTTCTTTTCTTTTATGAGTGTTGATTGTTACATCTAAAAAATAAATAGCAGACAATAGGGACAATCTAAAGCTGTGAATTTAACCTATACACAGAATTGGAATATTACATTGCGAACAAAGCAGCGTTTCCATCCCATGCGTTCAAGAGAACAAAATCGTCACTTCCTGGGAAACTGGCACAAAATATCAGTAATAAAAATGGAAGTAGCTTCACTCTGGCTCTTTTTTCCTCCATCATAAATGAGTTTTGAAACTCAATAAACGCTGTCATGTTCTCTTGCGTTCAGATGCTGGTGTTTGGGAACACAATCGTGTGAGACGCTTCTGGAGGGAATTAAACCAAATCATTCTGATGACAGACCTTGAACCACCAAACCAACATTTGAGATGCTGCGATGCGGTTGGTCCGCTGGTTAGTCCAGTTATCCAATCACATGCTGAGGTTTTTGTTGCACATCGAGGGATTTATTCTGTAAATAGTTTCCATCATAGTTTATGTGCATGTTTTCTTAATGGATAAAAGAATTATCTGCATCAATGGATAATTCTTTTAT
>CM074452.1:0-105000 GCA_037101425.1 Elopichthys bambusa | reverse complement strand
TCCCTAAAAAGTCCCACAATGCACCGTGAAAACCAGGGCGCATCGATGCTCACGATGTTCCCTTAACAGAAGTTCTGAAGCGCGAAACATAAATCACTGAGCAAACTCACTGCAGACATAATGACAGATGATAGATGTTTTTAAAAATACAAACTATTATATATTTCAACATAAACATGCATCTCTAGACAGGTAATTAACATATTCTAGCTAACATTTATAATTTATTTATGGCTGAAATGTTGCACGTATATGTAAGCAGAGTATTTATCATACTGTACTTTAAATAACATTATGTCAGAAATATATCAGTTTTACTGTGTTTCATAAATACGGTGTAAAGGATGATGTTGAGTCATTAGTGTCCCAATGTGCACTTACTGTCCTTACTGTCCTCACTCGCCCTTACACAAAACTCCCGATCACGGGATCATATTGAAATGACTGGATTTCACTGAGAAAGTGAATGCGACCGCACTTTTAGTAACCAAATTTGAGATCAGAAGCAGTTGTGGGAAATTCAGTGATGAGCTGAATGCCAGTGGTTGTTGAAATCTGGACGTTCAGAAGTGAAACGTTGCCTTTATGAACAGCGTTAGGCTGAAGGGTTACTCAGTGTCGTGTTGTTACAGGTGTAAGCGTACAGCGAGCCCCTGTGGCGTGTGTGTGTGTGTGTGTGTGTGTGTGTGGTGCTGACGGCCTCTCGGATGGAGAACTCACACAAACAGCTTATGTAAGGCTCCACTGGACTCACTTACGCAACCGAGCACGAAGATCGATGCTGGACACAATGAGGATGAACTTTATTGAGGTTATAAGGGGAACTGATCCCAGGTCAGATCTTGTCTCAAAGAATTACATATCACTGTGTGTGTGAGTGAACTTCATCACTGTACACAAATCAACACATGATGGGCATCAGATGATGTTTTTGGGGGCGTGAGGTGGGACTGCACTGCAAAAACGATGTTCTTCCTCAGTGTTTCTGTCTTGTTTTCCAGCACAAATATCTAAACATTCTTACATCAAGATACATTTACTGGAGAAGAAAAAGACTTGCTTTCTAAAAAAATTAATCAAAATGAAGTGAGTTTGTGCTTAAAACAAGAACAAATATCTGCCAATGGAGTTAGAAAAATAATCTTGTTTTCTCTTTGAATTAAGTCTATTTTTCTGACCACATTAACAGATATTTGTTCTTGCTTTAAACACAAACTCACCTCATTTGATGATTTTTGTCAGAAAACAAGACGTAATATCTTCAGTCACTTTGCTTCTTGATTTAAGAATGTTTAGATATTTCTATTGGAAAACAAGACAACCTTTTTCTTGTAGTTTAGAGTGGTTTCTTTCCACAATAACACTTATCAACTAGTTTTTCTGATTAAATGTACGTGATGTCAGTGATTGTTAGTTTGTCAACAAGCCGTATGATTTTTCTCAGAGCCAGTCTACAGATTTTCAGCAGTCGCAGATCTCACAGAAAATCACATAACGATAGACACAGACTCATGTTTGAGATCCTCCGACTGGACGCAAACACAATCTGAAGATAAAGAATCAGTTTGAGATTTAGAGCTGATTTTAGAACACAGTTTTCATTTATCATGAGAAACGTTTGTTGTGTTTCGGAATGATTTAAAAAGACGTTCGTTTGTGATCCTCAGTCGCTTAGTGTTTGATGCCTAGTTTTTGAATTCTGTTCTGATTTTAAGAGTCGTTTTGAGAATTCCAGCCTTGAGGTGAAACCCTGTAACTTTAAGCATGAACGTTAGCAATAGTGAACAGATAATGAGAAACTGGTCAAAATAATTAATATCGCCAGGGGTCAGCTAAATACAACTTAAATTTATTATCATTTGAATCATTAATGAACTGTCTGTTAAGCATTATAATGTAAGTTATGAAAATCTAGCTTTTTTATGCTGGGTTGGTTGGAGATCCCTGGATCTGTAAACAATGTCCTAGATCAATGTTTTGCACAGAAACACATGGAGATTTTTGCATGACCAGATATGAAGGGAACTTATGACGGTATTTAATTACTCAAAGGTCTTATGGGAAGAAACTGAAGAAACCCGTGTGAAATAGAAGTATGAGGCATCATGCGCTCAGCAGCGAGTCAGTGTAACGTGATCTCTCCGTGTGCGGTGTGTAAACACAGGTGTGGATCTCCCGCTCGCAGCGACAGCAGGGGAGCCTGTGGATGACACACATCAGCTCTTTTGTCCAGTGCTGGGAAATCGTCTTTAACAAGAAAGACTGGTCAACAGAAAACTGATGCCGTGTGTTTCAGCAGTAGCCTCTCATGCGGCTCTGACCAGTTTGCTCTAGTACCAAGAGGCTATTTGTTTAATAGTTTGTGAGATTTAATGGAGTTCTTGGTTATGTTGCAGTGAACTATATCAATCATTCGGTCTTGGAAAAAGTTCATACTGAGAGCTCAATATTGAGAATTTTGGTATCTTTGAAAATCTGAACGCAGAAAGTCTTTAAGAGACGTGTAAAACACAAAGTCTCCGTTTTCTCTATCACTGCTGTCTAGTTGAGATAATAAACAGATGTAATTTGTCATTTTCATGCACTGATACAGCATCAAATGACAATTTATATATTAATCTCTTATTGGAAAGCTTGTGTGGGTAAAAACCCTGTCAATGAATCTTTAGTTATGATTGAAGCACCATGAACAGTGCAGATTAAATGATACAGCTTAAAGAACTGGCCATCAACATTTACACAAAAAACATGTCCTGTTAAATTTACAGCAATTGTTTGAAAATCATTGTGGTATGTCTGAAAAAAAAAAGAGTTTACTTTCCATTCAAAAACACCCCCTTTCTAGGCAAATATGTACATATTCTTATAGATAATAGCTGACTATAGTCAGTGGTGTTTTCCTCCCTCTGTTTAAGCTGCATTATTACCATCTGCTGAAGTAAACAGAATTGTGTTAGTGTAATTATTAAAAAGACCTATTAATAGAGATATCAAATAAATAACAAACATTTATCCATATGAACTAACTAAAATTAAATTGAAAACAGAAATATAAAAATAAAAACTATAAGCATATTGAGTTGAGTGCACTTTTGGTGTAGATGTGATGGTTTACAGCAGCTGGCCTGAGCAATAACATCTGGCCCGCATCCAGATTATTTTTATAGGTTCTGAAATTACAGAGGTCATACATACATATTATTTTTTCCACTCAATTATGTCGTAATATCGAGATATGTCATTAAAATGACATATTTTGTACGAAATATACTTTTATCTAGTCTATAATAGAGTTTAGATTTATATAGCCTATCAGTTTATCAATGCAGTATTGAATTCACATTTATTTGTGTATTACCAAAAGATTACGATGTCTAGAAAAACGTGTAGGCTATAGTAAACACTATACTAATAAAGCATGCTATACAGAAAAATTGGTTTGTGCAGAATTTGATCTTTTAATATCACTTAGGCTACATTAAGCGACGTTAAGCTTTTTCTTTATAACGGTTTTATATGGGAGGAAAACACTTAACGTGTAATTCAACGAATTGCTTTCATATTCTGGGCTCATCTGCTTTGCTCTACATAATATGGTTTATTAGTATGATGTTTACGGAGTTTGGTCTTTTAATATCCCTGTCTTAGTACATTAAGCGCTTACTATGAGAGGAAAACGCGCTGCGTTCAAAAAATGCTTTGTCGGGAATGTGTTGTGTCGCGTGACTCGCGTCGACCGCGCCGCATCCAGTGTGGACAATACCACTGATTAAAATAGGTTCTTTTATCATTTGACGCGTCACATCGTGCCGCTCGCGTCCGGTGTAGACACATGAATCAATGGTTGTACATCAAGAGCAGGGACATGTTTGTGTGCATTTGTTTTGTGATTTTACCGGAAAAATAAAACCTCTGCAACGGCGTTATGCGATCAATTGACGCGCCGGTCTGTGCTGTGAAGACTAGGGGTGGGACGCTTCAGATTTCTCATGGTTCGGTTTGTATCACGGTTTCGGTACAGTTCGGTATGTGCTATGTTCAGTAAAAAATAGACAATAAACAATGTCTGTTTTGCACGTTGTTTTCAACAAACCATATTATAGATGCGTCGTCAGATTTGGGACCGCGGTGCAAGCGCGTGCCGAACCGTTGGTGGAGAACCGTCCCACCACTAGTGAAGACTGTGTGCACGAGCAAAAAGAGAACGTAAACCCGCCTACTTTTTAATTTGATTGGCCATCTCAATAATTTTGACATTGACACTAAGTCACTACTCCGCTTTATTAATTTATCCAGTGTAAAACCTGGACACAAATGTGGCTTTTTGTTAATGACTGTCCTACTACAGGATTTACCACAGAGTAACAGCTCACTACCAGTTACAAAAGACACTGTAACAGTCTGTCACAGGCAATTCTAGTTGCATTTTTCATCAATTAATTTAAATTATCCCTTGACTATGTTCTGACCCGCCATCTAGTGGTGAAATGTTTTTTTGGCCCGATGCCAAGCTTACTTGCTGACCCCTGGTTTACAGTCACAGTGATCATGATGAGAATCAGCATCATGAAAACTGCGTTGAGAACTACATTTTTGGCTATACCTTATTTGATCTGTGTGTTCATTTTGTGCGTATGCATGATCTGCTGTTGAAGCTCTGAGTACGTTTTGTTGTTTTACTGTACCAACCTTATGTAACTGTAGCCTTTAGGAAACAAACTTCTGTCAGGTCATTCAGATCAAGTGACATGATCTTCTCATTCTCTGTTGTATAATTTCTTTGTGTGTGTGTGTGTGTGTGTGTGTGTTCTTGTGTAACACTGTTTTCTGCACATCAGCATCTGAACTGTGCCAGACTGCAGAGCAGTGGGTTGTTCGGGAAGGGGGATTCCTCTCCGATGCTATTTTTAACCTGCTGCATTGTCAGTCGCACTGAAAAACTGCAGCAGGACTCCTGATCAATCCTCTACGTCACTGTTGCTACCTACAGGAGGGAAGAGATTGCGTTTGGCCCCCTCGCAGCCCACCGTACTGCTACTTTCCAGTCCAATCATGTCGTAGTGGCCCACTGTTCCTCATCGACCTTGGCTTGCTGTATAACGATCCTACGTCTGGACGGCAGATCCTCGAGCCCCTCCCGGGATGACCTTACTATCAATAGCCCTCTGAAGCAGTGATGCCGGCTCCCCACAGGACTCGAGCTGCAGCTAAATATAGACTGGCGTGCTGATGAATTATGCATGAGCGTTCATGAGAGCGGAGCCGAGCTCGTGATGGAGAGAGGGAGATGAAGACAGCTGGCTGTTTAGAGTCCGATGCTGTTGATTTTGAGGCGACGGCTCGGTGCTAAAATAACAAGACGCCCACTCACAGATGCTCCAGAAACCAGATTTCACCTAGATTTAGGATGCCATCTTTGATTGTCAGTGCTCCAATCTGTTGATACAACAGCTATAAAAATAGCAGATCTGTGTGTGACTGAAGGATAGGTCCACAGAATGTACATTATCATTATTTCTTCACACTTTTCCATACAACAGCAGTTCATATAAGAAAAAGTTCTGTGTGGGTTCTGTTAGGTGCTGAGAATATAGAAATGAGATAATTTATGGATTTAGTTTTAATTCTTTTTTCAAATTTTATAAATTGTGCAGCTCATAATTATCATAATTTAAAAAATGAAATAATCTGTCAAACATGTAGGTATTATGAAATCATTATTACCTCACTAGTGAGAAATGGCATTTAAGTTGCTAAACTATTTTACTGATAAAATCGTCAGTTTCTGTGCGAGTGTGTGTGTGAGAGAGCGCAGGAGAAAGAGAGTATGTGCTTTCTGTTTATAATAAAACGTAATTTTGTGGCAAATAACATGGAAAAATTTGTTGTCTTTGTTGTTCTTCACTATATTTATTTGCTTGGTCAGTGTCATTGTGGGTTTTGTTTCTTTTGCTGTTGTCGGCTGTAAGAACCTTTGAAATAAATAACTAAAATCGTTTGGCGAAGTGATATGGAACTGTAATGCGGTCAAGATCTGCCTGGAACTACTTCCCTGAAAATAACTGCGCACCTTAGAATGTTCGTCAACCAATCAGATTCAAGCATTCAGCAGCCCCGTAGTATAAACGGCCTCGAAATAACAAAATTGTGGTTAAGTATTTTCTTTTTGGGCGTTCTGTTAAAATAAAAAAAATTGGTGTAGAAACAATTTTCCCTCAGAAATTGCTAGTAAATCTCACAATTAATTACAAAGAAACAGCAGGTAACACATCGAATTAAATATGAAGTTTGGAGTAGAAAGACTGAAACAGTATTTTCTTGTAAAACTTGCTCCAATAATCTTTGTTTTATTCACAACTTTGAAAAATCATTACAGTGTACATGATATAATGATCGTGAAGATCAAAACAGAGCTGCCTTTTCTTCGTGAATGAAAGAAAACAGAACAGAAGTCTTTATTACAGTCACGTTTCTCTGCGTAACAAACGAGACAGTCTCAAATCTCCGCATACACACTTCTTCTTCTTCTTCTTCTTGCATTATTTCAACTCAAATATTTCATGCCCATTTATTATTTATTTCTTAAGCAATTTAACATCAGATCCTGAAAATGATGATCAGCAAACTGTACATTAACCCTTACAAACTCTTATTGTTTAAATTGAATTAATAATTATTTTTAAGAGAAAGAAAACAGATGCCTTGTCTATCTCACAGTGAAAGCTGCAGTGCCTCATGAAAACATCACTATAAACTGATGCCGATGGCACGGATGTCACGTATTGTACAGTACTAGGGAATATATAGTCCCTCCTTCCAGAAAACACCCAAGACTTCAGTGTAAAAACCCAGTCCGTTGCTATTTAAAGAAGCAGCAGTTTATAGCCCACATCACGACTCACGACTCGCGGCGGCTCATTACCCTCTCCAGAGCGTTCCATGGCAGCTGGAGTTGCTAGGCAACAGTGGCCAGTCAATAATGGCTGGATGTGTGGCACTCTAGAGGAGTCTCTCTGAAATATTAATTCCTTAGGAAACCTCTTTACAGTACAAAGCAAAGGCACAAACAGCCGTCCTGTTACACAGTGACCAAAGTGCTGTGCCTGATTGCTTGACTTCCACAAGCTGGCTTTAATTTCTATTATTGCTTCATGTTCAGGACAAGCATGATACAGTTGACGGTGTTCATGTTCCCCTGTGGATCTGTCACATGTTCTGATGGTGAATCATGAGCTGGAGTTGTGTTGTGATGTGCAGTTTTCAGTTATTGACTGTGTGTTCCTGGCCTGTTTTCTCTGCTAAATTAAGCTCTGCCTCACATCCAGGCACCGGCCCAATGCTCGATGACTTCATAACTATGAGATATCATAGAGACGCACATGACGCCAGCACCGGATGTGACATCGTCTTTACAACTCCAAAAAATTACATGCTGCCATCCAACAGTGAAAGCGCTATATTTACATCTGAATACACGTGCTAATTAAGTCATCTGAGGCACAATACCATACACAACCAACTATCAGAGCCCACATCCAGAGCCTTCCAGATCTTCACATCCTTTCAAATCTTTTGTCCTGATTCAAGAAAGACCCTCTTTACTTTCCCGATATACATTCGATTCATCAGTACACATTATTTCAAAGAGTACGAGTCTACAGGAGTGTAAAAACATGACACTTTACAGTAAAGCTAACATTAGCCAACAATGATCAATACATTGTTTAAAGAGGCTTTATTCTGCTTTTTCCCATGTTTATCTGTCTTTAGTGTGTAATGTTTGAGCATGAAAAATATCTGTAAAGCTCCAGTTCTTCTCTATATCAGAACTCCCTGAAACGCCTCCATCTTGAGTTTTCTTCACAATATTCTTCATTTAAATAATTCATATGCAGAATAAAGGGGCGGGGCCTGGTTGAGTTAGTTAGTAGTGTGTTGAAACTGCCGGTTATGGTAAGGGGCGGGACATTTCCCAAACACCAATCACAACACACTGCTCCAGCCGACCAATCAGAGCGCATTGTGCTTTTCAGAAGGAGGGGCTTCATAGAGACAGGAAGTGTTACTGACAGACTGGGAAGAGAGGAGCTGCAACAATGGAGAATATGAGGAAAATAATCAACATTCAAGCAGGAAAACCTGTTTCTAGTAGTTTTGAAATTATTATTATAATGAATTTTTTATTGTTAGTTTGTGTTAACTAATGCTACAAAACACACACAGTTTGATTCATTATACATTCGTGTTTTTTACATTATATGCATTTAAGTGCCGATTACCAACAAAACACAGACATTTGATGCGGTTAACGCCTTAACGCCTGCGGTTCCGACTCATGACTGGGATCTTTTATTGCTATGACCGCTCCATCTTTCAGTTTCAAACGATCTGCAAATCCAGCATCGAACTGAGCCTCGTTTATAAAACATTTTGTCACCGAAATGCCGGGAACAAACAAACACACTTGCACAACTCCGATGCTACCCCCGGAAAAACAAACTGCATCCACTCATCAAGCTGAACAAGGTTATCTTTCCCTCACAACTAAAAACACACTTCTTTAGTGACATTGTTGATGTCGTGGTCTAAAAACAAAATGACAAATCTTTCTCTAGTGCAGCGCAGAAATACTCCATCATACACCCAACTCTGGCCATGTTTAGCATGAGAATCCAACTCTTTAACTCAGCTCAGTGCAAATAAGTAAGAATGCATGAAATAGCATTAGACCCGCCCTTTATTAAATAAATGTATGGTACGTTATGACAAAATAATAACAAACAAATTATAGAACCAAATGCAACAAGAAATGTATGATGTTTTGTCAACCCTAACACTGTAAACCCAAATAAGTTGTTAATCAGTTACATCAATTTTTTTTAAGTTAAGAAATTTAAAGTTTAAGTAAGCAGAACTGGCAGATTTAAATCTCGTACATTTTAATTACTCCTAACTTGAAATTTATGAGTATCTTGAGTATTAACACTTAGTATTTATTCTCCGTTTCGAATGTCATGGCAAAGCATGCTGGGAAACAAAAGCCCAGTTTCAGATAAATTTAAGTTTGTCTAAATTAAAAGAAAACAATGAAACGATTCAGATTACTTCAAATGTGTCAGTTTTGTAAACTCAAAAGAAAAGAAAGTTCTAAATACTCATAAAAGTGAATTTGATTGAACTAATTTGTTTAATTTGAGTTTGCCCTACTCAAAACAATTAATTATTTTGAGCGTTAGGGTTACAGTGAGATGTAATATAATACTATAGCATCTCATACAGCCCCAATCCACCAAGCTGTTTCCAGTGAAAATCTCAGTGTTGGAAAATCAATGACTGGAAAGAGCTGGGTTGTTATGTGGGCCATAAATAGACGGTTCCTCCAATAGCAGACATTGTTTTAACCCAAGAGCAAATCAATTTGTGTTCATTCGATCTATTTAGGGAATGAGCTGAATAGGTCAAAAACAATGCATGAAGCAATTAGTATCTTGTCTGGATTCAATATAAATATGCTTTCTCATAGTATTTATAATGCATTTGGGGTAAGCCAAGCATCCTTTCTGAAGAGTGGGCCATTTGTGTCAATAAATCCATTTTCTTGTAATTAATCATTGAAATGTGTTGTGCCTCAGAGCTGTGCTGTGTTTGTGAAGTACATCAGCGGGTGGCGAGCGTTTGAAGACCGGCGCTCACGCTGACCGGGTCGTGGTTATGGCTCTTCGTCTCATGTGTCGCTCTGTTCTAAAGAGCAGACCTGGGGTCAGCCGGAGATTTGATGAATTATTGAAAGTCAGCTCGGAATAAAATTGCTTTCATGTCTGAGCCTTTATATATATATATATTTACTAAAGTGTACAGTAGAAACAGCATTTTGAATATGGCTCAACAGCCTGTCTGTTTGACACATCTTGGTATTAATGTTTTTTGTCAACCAGAGGAAACATCATTTTATTCAGCTATTGTTATGTTGACTCAAAGGGTTAATGCAGGTAAAATAGTATAATACAGTCCAGATGCAGTTTAAATACTCAAGGTATGATCTGTCTGTCTTACTCATCCCAAACTTAATGTCCAAACTTAATGGACAATATTTATGATGTTTTATGACATTTTATATACAGCAAAATTATCCCAAATATCCCAATATTCATTACATACATTAAAATTATTTTTTGAAGAGTATTGGAGTACATTTGACAAGAAAATACTATTTCAGTCTTTCTACTTCAGAGTTTCACTTTTAATTCAATGCGTTACTTGCTGATTCTTTACATGTGAAATCTACTAGCAATTTCTGAGTGAACATTGTTTCTACACCAATTTTTTTCCAGCAGACGCGTACCAGACTCAGAAACAAGGAATGAAGATTTTTGTTCTTTCATCTGTCTTGTACATCTCATCTTTAGCATGCGGTCAGGAATCCAAATGGCACCGGAAGAAGCACCCTAGAAGTTACATAAATGCTCAAACTATTCTTAAGCATGGATGTAAACTTTTATGATGATCCTTGGCATTCTTGCCCCTGAGGGTGCCCTAGACACACTTGGCTGTCAATCAAAGCCATAATGGCCACCCATGCAGCCAGCGAGTGTCTGAAACTTCCTTCATAGCGTGGCTCCTCCGCTGGCTGGGCCGGGGCGAGGGTCGGGCATTAAGCCACAGCTCAGTAAGCATTGGCAGCCCGTGAAATCCAGGCCGACTCACAACCCCTCACTGACACTCCCATCACGAGCTGTTCTTGTAGACGGCTTATCGCTCTGACACATCGCTGGGTCACTTAATATACATCGAGTCCTCATGTTTCATAAGTGGAAGAACTTTTCATCAGGAAGGAGCAAGACCTCGGGGTTTGGGGCGTCTGAATAAGCAGGCCGTTCTGTATTATAAAGAACTAAACACCTTTTGAGATGTTGTATTGTGCTGAAAAATACATTTCTCTGAATAGCCCCAATGAAGATTTCATAAGCGTTCTCTCTATAGCACATTCTGTATATTTCAGAAATAAATGCTGGATTTATGTGGCTTTTAGATGTATTTCAGGTTTTTACATGTAGAAAAAAACAATTTTTCACACCCTGCCTTCCTGTGGTCTCTTAGTTTCATACGGGAAGCACTGATGATTTGAGTGGTGTTTTTCATCTCTGGCAGGAGCAAACCAAGCTCTGAGCCATCGAACTTTTGACTTTAATAATGTAATAAACGCTTTAGAAGTACTTTTCATTCTTAGAACTAATGTTAACAAATAAATGTTAGTTAATTTTTAAATTACAAATTATTAAAACTTGCGGAATTCACCATTATTCATTTATTTATTTATGTTTATAGTGCATTTAAAGTCATCATGAAAGGGAGGTTGCGCTCGTCTTTTCTTCTCTATTGTGTCGTATATCCGAGTGAAACGCTTCTCAAACAAGAACAAATGTAGGGCGGGGCTTGATTTTAACTGTAGGGAATTGATTGGATGGTTGTGGTTTGCTATTGGGTGATCTCATATGAGTGACAGGTTGCCCCGCCCTCGTCATCAGAGAAGAGATGAGATGCTGCAAGAGGGAGGAGAAGATATTCTGATTCAAGATTACCAGGAACGTGAATTTAACACAATAATGATAAATCATTTAGAATAAACACTGCAATATTCCATACAAAATAATAACTGTCAGTTATGATTTCATGGGGACTTTAAAGGCTTCGGTGAATATGGTATCACAGCTGAGCTTCCGGCCTCATGGCTCGGTTTAATCTGCCCACAGATAATATTCCAGGATCTGGGCCAATCAGGCAGGATTTAAAAATACCCTTCTGTTATTTGGAACGGCATTTTTTAACAGCAGTTTGTATTCATGAAGTCAGCCTTAAGCCTGCTGTTTGTGATTCATGGCGTCATGTTCTGCTGTGACAATTAAAGTGGGCGAACACAACGTTCATTACAGAGAATACTTCAGCTGTCATGTGGATCCATCAGTGAAGAAGTGATGTGAAACTATATAAGCAGTCACTTATACAGCCCCAATGACCAGGGATCTGAGCAGCACCATTCGACAAAACAAGATCAGTCATGTTTCATTCAACAAATGTGTCAAATCTATTTTTAACACCATCACAACTCTGCTTGTGTTCAGATGAGCACATCACCGTCCGGATGAGCATGTGTGTGTTTGTCACAGATGGATTTGGACTATATTGCATCTGCAGATGTTTCATGTTTTGAGAGCTCTCTGACAGACATTTAACAAATACAAGTGTGATAATGTGCTAATGCTGATTCAAACAACGTTATTAATTCAGTGAGTCATTTTGAGACTCTGTAAATGACAAATTCGGTAGTCAAGAGAGTGTATGCATTGAGTGTATTTTATCAGCTGTCAAACACGTGATCCTTTTGCTGTTCTGGGATTTGCCGGGCTTTATTGAGCCGATCCCTTGAAAGTCGTCTTTAGGATTCAGAAGTTTTTGAGAAACGTTTATCGTGTCATCATAAAAACGCATTAATGCTGAATGATTACATAATCACACGCATATGTTTTCTTATGAATATGAGAGCCCCGCCCAACACGCATTTAGAAACACAGAACACTGACTGTCAGAGTGAATTAAAGCGGGTCTTATACTCTCTTCAGTGCCCTGTTGCAAATGAATTATTCTAATTTATCGGTCTATATTTCTCATATGTTCTGCTGAAATCAACATAGATGTGTTTCGATATTAAAGCATCCCTCAGAGGAGTGGATGGAGGTTGTATTTTCCCTGACTGCAGCATATTCCTCCAGCGCGCGCACTGAGTGTGCGTGGGAATCTCTCCGGCACGCGCCGCCCCCTTTATAAATGATGCGTAAAGGATCTCCAGGATCACACCACTCTGAGACTTCAGAGAACTCAGGACCAGATGCTCATCTCTGCGTCTTTTTCACTCTTTTCTATTCCTTTTTAATACAAACCGATTTTTCTACTTATTTCTTCGTCGATGAGGCTTTCGTGTAGTAAGCGCGCACCCATGAACAAGTGCCGTTCGCTTCCTTCCGTGAAATCAGGGAATTTCAAGCACAGATAATACTAGATGTGGATGTGGAAGTGCTTTAGATACGATGATCCTCGGCGATGTTTAGACGCGAGATGGGACGCAGGGTTCGCCTGTAACATGCGCGGATCGCGGGATCCCCACTGACACTCACGGGAGCGCGCTGCTGATCAGAGACTGTCACAGACACTTTGGAGATTGAATGAAAATGGTCCAGAACGTGATTTTGGTGTTTTTCCGCAGGAGACTGAGTCAGAGACCAGCAGTGGAGGAGCTGGAGAGCCGAAACATCCTCAAACGTGAGTGTCACACATCTTTTCTTTTCTTTTCCTGGAAATTAACTTATAATGGATTTGTCTGTGTTTTTGTTAAAAAGTCACAATTTGCAATAATGTTTCTTGCCTGCATGTTTAAATTCATATTTACTATGTTTAAAACAACATGTATATTTTTATTCACTGTAAAGCAATTCTGTCGGACAACTTAAAATTCTGCTTCATGTGATAATGTCTGAATGAACTGGTTGTATTCAACAAAACTGCTTGACTGGATTAGGATACCAACACCACAACACCACAGAAGTCATTTTTAAGAGTTAGGTCAGGTAGAAATAAATCTTTAAGGTCACAACCGCATGTCTTGTAATGGTCACTTTTTCTTGATTTAAACAGTCCTCCAGTGTGACAAATGAATTTGAGCTACAAATATTCCATGTAAGTCTAATAAACAGCTAGAGGTTATAAAGTTTTTTATGATCAGATCAGATTGCAGTTGTATTTTCGCACAGGTTGGGAATGGAGAGATTATAGGTTAGTGATAATTAGTGATCTCTATCTTTGAGTAGCTATTTTAGCTATTAGTGTAAATGGAACTTTGTGTTTAGTTCTTCTGATGGTGTATTCAGTCCTCAGCACACTTGTTTATTGCAGCTGTCTGCTGACTCTACACACACACACACACACACACACACACATGCTCCAGACACTCTCAGACAACTGTGATTTGAGACAATGTTGCACTCTTAAAAATAAAGCCTTTAGAAAGGTTGGAGGGGGTGTGGCTGTAGAGCTTCTGTAGCTCCGCCCCTCTCAGCACTGCTCGTTGTGTTGTCTCCAGTTTGTATTTCCACAGCATAAAATGCATGAACTGCTCGTTTTGAAATATTCCCGTTCTACTGACATTAGTTATGACATCCACTTCCAACATTACAACGCTCATGATAACTTTCATTAACTCTACAATAACCAGCTAATTACTCTTTGACAGTGATGCCACAGAAATATACAGAGCTGCCACAAAAATGCACGTTCAAATACAAAATTTTTGTTTCTCTGGTGCATAAGGTCTATAGAAGAACCTCTCTCTGTTTTTAAAAATAACCATGTATTTCTTAGTGTGAAGAACATTTTAATAGTCTAAAGAATGAGAAAGATGTTAAAGCTTCTTCAACCATCAGTTTGTACGAGTCAAAGCAAGGACAAGCAACAAGCTGAAAGAACTGGAACATTAAGTGCGTTTTCAGAAGTGGTTTATCGAGTTTAATCATTCTGGATCGACACGTGCGTCCCGTTAAATCCTCCGCAGCACAGATTCAGATAATCCACAGAGGGAGATGTAAGAGAACAATGTTATCCTGTGCTGCGAAAGAATAAAGCCTGCTAAAGAAACGCCATAATCTGCTGTCGAGGGTCATCAGGACAGCTGCCAGCAGATGTTCACGACATCTGATTTAACATGAGTTTGATATGGAACCCAGACACAAAAAGAAGAATATTGGTTTAAGTAAATATATAAAAATGTAGACTGACATTTAGGCTTAATGAAGAGTAATGAATATCTTAAAGAAAGTGCTGTAGATGCTGTAGCAGTAGAAGTCGAGCGAGTCGATCTGTTCTCATGTGTGTTTTTGTGGATTTGCAGAGAGGAATGACCAGACAGAGCAAGAGGAGAGGAGGGAAATCAAGCAAAGACTGAACAGAAAGGTGTGTGGATCTCATCCTGAATCCTGACAGACACACGTACACACACGGGCCCTGTCCCAAATGGAGCACGTCAGCAAGACCGTTGGGTGTCCCATTTGTCATTTTATGTCGCCCTATAAAAATAATATTTTTAAGAATATTAGCCTATTGATAATGATTGGACAAGATTACAATTCTTAAGAGAACAATCCCAAATACCTCCACACTGTAAATATTACATTCTGCCAATGCTGCAGTTTGGAAAAGCTTTGATTGGTGTATATTAAAGCATTAAACGACACGAAGCCTCGTCTGTGGTCAGATCATTGAAACACAACCTGAGAGGCTTTGTAGAAACAGAAGAATGACCAACAGTCAATAAACAACTATATTTAGTCAGAATAACTCTTTATTTTGCAGAGTAATGGAGTTCATCCTGAGCCTGACTGTAGTGTGTCTTTTATTGTCATCACAACAGACTGAAACAGAATTTATAATTTGTTAAAAGTGTTTGTTAAAGCAGCTGTTTGACTGAAGCTTTCTCTTTCTCTCGTCTGTCCAGCTCAACCAGCGACCCACTGTCGACGAGCTGCGGGACAGAAAGATCCTGATCCGTTTCAGTGATTATGTGGAAGTGGCCAAAGCTCAGGATTACGACAGGAGAGCAGACAAGCCCTGGACGAGACTGTCGGCCGCAGATAAGGTGTGTGTGTGTTTGGACTCACAGGCGCCCCCTACAGGACACCACACACAGGACCAGTGCTCTCAGTGATGCATTTGATGTTATATAAAATACTACACTGTAAAAAACATCTAACTATTTCAACTTAAAAACTGAAGTTGCTACTTGTACTTGGTTGTAAAAGTAAATTAAAACAAAACGATTTGAATCTTGTATCGCCATGACTTACAGATCATATTTTTTCAGTGTAGGTTTTATGGATCTACAATATCTTAATATCATGTTATAGCAAATCAGTAAAATGATAAATAAATTAAAAAGTATTTGATAAAAAAATCATGGGGGGAAATCTGTGCATTTCTACAGAAAGGATTAATATATGGTTTGTTAAACAGTTACACACAGCATTATCAAATTACTTAATAAAATTTAATAAGCCAAAATAATAATAAAAAAAAAACTAAATCAATTAATTAATTAATACCTCTATTCATCAAGGATGCAATAAACTGATCAAAAGAGACACTTATAATGTTACAAAAGATTCTGTTTCAAATAAATGCTGAACTTTCTATTCATCAAATAATCCTGAAAAATAAAATGAACGACGGTTTCCACAGAAATATGAACTGTTTCCAACATTGATAATAATCATAAATGTTTCTTCAGCATATCAGAATGATTTCTGAAGGATCATGTGACACTGAAGACTGGAGTAATGATGCTGAAAATTCAGCTTTTTAAAAAATATATATTAAAGTAGAAAACAGCAATTTTAATTTGTAACAGTATTTCACAATTTTGACTGTATTTTTGATCCAATAAATGGTGCCTTGGTGAGCAGAAGAGACTTTCCCCCAAAAATCTTACCAACCCCAATCTTTTGAATGGTAGTGTTAGTGATGATGGGCATTAATCTTCTGCAGAACTGCCGTATCATATACAGCGTCAGGTGATCTTCTTTCTGCATTATCTGTGTCCAGCGGCTCATTGTTGTTGTTTATGCCTCGCAGGCGGCGATACGCAAAGAGCTGAACGAGTTCAAGAGCAACGAAATGGAGGTTCATGCGTCAAGCAAGCACCTGACAAGGTCAGTCTGTGTTTCCATTTTCTCTTTGTGTACTTGTGGCCTGTTTCCATATATCGTTCCATGTTTGCATAAGCATTTACCACAAAAAAGTCATGGCATGTATGACAGATCACCCGTGGGCACTTGCTCGCGCAGTCTCTTGCGTAACGATACAGGTGCGGGACGCGTACAGTAGATCAATACGGGAGGTTGTTCTAAATATAGCCGTATCTCTGCTGTTCTGAAAGTGCAGAATCGGCACACACTAGCCCTCGCCGACATGTAACAAATGCTTGCTCACATTCAGCTTACGTCTGTTTTACGTTAGACCTCATTTCTGTGAGCACAAATAGCTGAACAAGGTCCTGCTGAGCGCAGTAAACGCACACACCGCTCTTCTATTAATACACTTTTGATGGATGATGGTTGGCTTTTTGTCGGCCAGCTCTTACAGGTGTCTTCTCCCTCTGCACCGCAGGTTCCACCGACCATAGCAAGGTTTCTTCTGTGAAGAATATGCTAACGGTATCTCTGTGAAGTCGAAGACCTCAGGAGGCTGTCCATGGGCGCTGCATGGAGGGCCTGATATTTGGGCGCTAGTGAACCTTGGAGACCGTGTCTCTGGAGCTTCAGCCTGAAGAAGCCAAAACCCTCCAAACTCCACTCAGTCTGTAGATTATCGAACCTTTATCCTTTTCAGGGGACTCTCGTGGGATGCTGGAAGACTGTTTAAATAAAAAGACACTGACTTTTTCTCTTCTTTTTTTTGTAATGGACTGTTTTAAACGGTCGCTTTTTGATGCCAATAGGGGGCGGGATGGGGGGATTGGGGATCAAGCATGTGACTCTTTCGAACCTTTTTCCCACACCAGTGTTGGTGCTGTAGTGACACCCCAACATTTCTGGGCTCCTACTAAAACTTGAGTTTCATATCAGCTGTATAGATGTTAGTATGAGGAACGGGAATCATGTCTTACCTTTGCAAGGACTATTTATTGTCTGTACAGTACAAGCTTTGGATTTTTATCAAACGACAATGTCTGTCTTCTTTTCTGGATGGATGGATGGATGGATGGATGAACAGATGTATGGATGGACAGACGGATGGATAAACAAATGAACTATAGGATGGATGAATTACTACATTTATTACTACAATGTAACACTTTACAGTAAGGTTTCACTTGTTAACATTAGTTAACTACATTCGTTAACGTGATCTAATAATGCATGCAAAATACTTCCACAGCATTTATTAATCTTAGTTTAAGTTAATTTCAACATTTTCTGTACATTATTAAATCAAAAGTTGTATCTGAATAATATTGTTTAATCTGTTAACATGAACAGTGAACAATACTTCTAATGCATTTATTAATCTTAGTTAATGATAATGTCATTATTTACAAAGTTGTATATTTGAACATTAGTTAATGCACTGTCAACATGAACATTAACAGAGGTTAATAAATGTTGTTCAAATGTATTGCTTATTGTTAGTTCATGTTAATGGATTAATAATGTTAACTAACGGGACATTATTGTAAAGTGTTACCAAACAACAACTATTTTGATCAGTGATCTCGTGTGTGTGACTGACGTCTGTTCAGGAGAATTCATCCATTCCTTCTGTGTCTTTAACAAACCGATTCACGTACAGTAGTCTGACATAAGCTGTCAGGAAGTCCTTGAAGAAAACACCAGATCTCATTATTCACACACACACACACACACACACACACACAGAGAGAGAGAGAGAACTATGAGGAGGGAAAACGTGGCTTTAGTTTGAATATATTGTGAATAAACAGATTTAAAGTTGGTCCTGCTGAATTAAGGCAGTGTTTGATGAAGTTTTTCCATCATGACAGAGTAGCCGCTGCAGACGGTCAGCAGAAAGCAGGTCAGTGGTGTCGGGTGGATGGAGAGAACACACTAATCGCCTCACAACACACGGACACAGTTTCCTTCTTAATGAAGATGTGAAGACCAAAAATAAGAGTCTGGCATTAATTAATAAAGACATGATATTTACACAATCTTTGAAACATTAGAAACTACAGCAATGTTGACAACTAGTCATTCTCTGTTTTATACTTTTTTATTTAGCTTTAATTTATTATTATTATTTTTTATTTAATTTCATCATTTACTTGAATTTGTATTTAATTTTATCTATTTATTTATTTAATAATCTTAGCACTTTAACTTATCTCCAAGGCAACATTTAAATTTGGATCTAAGTTTAGGTTTTTCATCTAATATTTTTTATTTTATTTTGTTTCAGCTTTACTTCAATTACTCAAAACAGTTTTTAATAGTTTTAGTTTTAGTTAACTATAACATCTGTTCTGACATGCAGACTATTGAAAAAAAAAAAAAAAAGTTTAACCCTAATTCTTTAACGTGTCTTTAATATAAAAAGCTAACATTTCTTCTCAGTTTCTTCCAAGATCTGTGGCGTGTTTCTCAAAGCTAACTATGATCACAAGTTCTGTCTTTCCCAACACAATTCAAGGGAGCTCGAGGCTGTAGTTGGCTAGCGCTGCTTTTGGGAAACACACTCCTAATCTGTCCATACACTATTACTATAAGTCAACAACAATTGCCTTATTTATGTCTAATTTTATTCTCCTTAGGAATGTTTATAGAGCTGAGACAGAGCTGTTTCCGACCTGTGAGAATAAAGGTCTTCCTCTGGTGAGACAGTAGTTGTCAGGAAGGGCTGCATTCAACACTTTAATAAATTACACAGACAGTCTGTCTGCTGGCAGAGAGTGTTTCTGATTGGCTAATGTTGTAAATTCTCTAAAACGGAGACAGGCAGCTCCTCTGACCGCTCACGGCTGGAACAGAGACAGGCGTGTTTCTCACCACAGAGTATTATCTGGAAGATAACAGGAACATTTTGTGCACTGCAGTTTTCCTTTGCGATGTGAAATGTGTAATTTCACACAGTGGCAATTTCAGAACCAGGCTGACCACTCCCAAATGATTCAATCCCTCTAGTTCATATTAAGACTTGAAATTCATGCTTGTATCACATTAACACTTTTGTATACTGTACAGTTTTAAATCATGTGAGATAAACAACAGAAATAAACCAAAGTCTTGTCATGCAGAGATCAGGGTTATTATTAACTGAACATGTTTGTTACTTGAAGAAAGTAAACATTAACTGAAATAAGCCATATAAAAACTTAAGTTAACATGTTTATTTAAACCAAGGCAACATTTCTGTTTCATTTATCTTGATGTACTAAAATAACAAATTAAAACAGAAATAAAAATTAATAAAAACTATATAAACCTATTTAAAAAATAATAATACAAATTAAAATGACAAAAAATATTAAATTACTAAAAATTTAACTAAGATTGAAAGTACACTAACTTTTGTCCCTCTAGTGGTTAAACAACAAAACTGCATGCATTCACGCAGAAGAACATTGTTTTGGTTGTGCTTCGGCTCTGTGCGGATGAATATGATTCTCCTGCTGCTCATAAAACATTCACTACTAGAGATTTAACCAGTTTAGATGAAGAGGATCTCAAGCTGAAGACGTGACTGTAGCTTTATCCATTAATAGACACGGCATTTCCTTTAAAATAAACTCTAGAACAGCTACAACAACCATAATGAAATGATCTTCACAATAGATGATGCTTTACAGTGAACTCTGTTAGAGAGCTACATATGGCAATTTACCTGTTCAATAAAACACCTTACTTACCTGTTGAATAATCAAAACACCATCATCTCAGCGTCATTTTTACAACATTTCAAACCCCTTTAGTTCTCGTCATCTCCGAGAAGCCAAGATAAGTCTACAGGCAGGTGAGTTTTACCAGGGTTGGAGCTGAACTCTCCAGGACCGACGTGACCCATCTCTGCCATAGAGAGATCGCACAGTAAGAGACAGTGACACCGCCAGCGCTGATGTCATTTTCACCGCGAGCACCTCGAGTATAAACCAAACTATATGCTCACAGTACTTTGATGTCATATGCCGATCAGTCTGCGCAGCGCCGATGCATCTCGAACAAGCCTGTATACTTCAGTTAGTACGCATACACAACAAGGCTCAGCGTAAAGTTTTGTCATCAGAAAAGGACACAAGTACTGTATGTACGCCATCAAATTTTTGCAACCATGCATATTTTGTACGAGTAGATCGCACATGCACATTTAATTTTTTTTACAGTAATGAGTTTATCCACAAGATGGCAGCCGTGCCCTGGGGGTGTCGATTCACAAGGTAGGTGAAGAAAAACTGCATAAACAGAACAGACCAGAACGCATGCAAGCTACAGCGAGGATGGAGGCCTAGATAGTGTGAAGAGGTTAGGAAGTACCCTCATTTGTACAACTCCAGTATGAAAGAATACAAATATATTGTCTGTGTACGCGTACGAGTCAAATGAAGTATACTTTGCAAGGCTGTGCGTTCGCCTAGCATTCGTGTAAAAAACATATACCCAGGGCTTTATAACAGACGTACCACATTTTACAAGAAGGACTGATGATGTATTGACCCATTATTTAAATGTTGTTCATTTTGAACAAAAAAGTTACATAGTGTACCTTTAAAATGAAAACAGAAAATAGGTTGAAGTAATTCAAAATATTAATAAAACCTATAAAAGTATCTCAATGATACTAAAATAACACTGGCAGATATTCTCCACTGGTGTTATAACATCTGCACAACACAATGTGTGAATGACAGAAGTACCTTTGTGGCAGATCAGATCACTGGTACCTGATCAGCCGTACCGAGCCGTACCGAGCCGTGCAGCGCCGGTCTGCTCTCAGAACAGTTTACGTTCAGCATTTTTGATTATATTACATCCGTTTCCCTAAACAAGACAGTAAATCCAATTTAAATATAATGAGATCTACATCTAATCTCCTCTTTTATATGGCTATTGCACTTACAATCTAGTTATTTACGTGACCCCCTAATGATTAATATTAATGAAGGCATTTAAAGCTCATGCAAGAGAGATGAGCTCCTAAACTGGGTCAGCCTCCTTCAGTGGAAGAAATGGACGCCTGATCCACTGAAGCACATGGGTTAATATTTCTCTGAAACAAGCAGCTGATCCTGTCATCAAGTGTCTTTGTACTCAGACTCCTTTTTATCTTGAGGAAAATATCAGAAAACAAACAAATTGCAGAGATTCACAAGTAGGATATAAATGACAAAAAAACACGAATTAATGCTTCTGTGCGGGTGTTACAACAGCTGAGGAAGTGTCAGAAAATTTGACATCTTTCTCCCTTCTGACCAACATAATCAATCTCTATATTTTCCCCTCTTTTGGAAAGTTGTGGAAACACTGTTGCGGATTTTGACAACCCTGGGAATATGAAAAGGGTCCATTTAGTTTATTTCACACACATCAGCAGACATATTTTGACAACAGTTTGTCACACAGATACAGTTACACATAATTAGTAGTGCCTATGAATATGTAATATTGCACATTGTCCAACACTAAAATTCAGAGAAAAAAAAAAAAAATTAACCCTCTACAGCACAGCGTTGCCCTCAGGCAACAGAACGTTTTCTTAAGCCCTATGTTTAGTAAATTTTTCTTTAAATGACCAATTAGAAAGGTTGAGGATGTACCAAAGAACAGTCCAGTGAGGTGTGGGAGTCACTATCAGGCACATGGTGTGAGAAGAAGGCAAGATTATTTGCTTTAGTAATCTTAAATGACATGAACTGTACATAAAAAATGTGTGTGTGTGTGTGTGTGTGTGTGTATGAAGGTGTAGAGAAGACTTTTGTCGGGTTTTACTAAGTTTTTTTTTATTTTGCATGTTCAGAAATTCAGTTTTTCTTTTCGTTGCCTCAGGTTGTGTGATATGGGGTACTTTTCGAGGATGTTTTGGACAATACCTCACATTGGCCATGATGTGTTATAAGAAGGGAAGATGCAGGAACACCCAAAGTGATGTGCAAAAATTGTAACATACACCTCTATTTCACAGCAGAGAAGAACTGCTTTTCGAAGTTTTGTACGGAGTGAAATCTTATTACATGAAGTACATTATATGGCATGACACACTACATGATACTGACCTATGCATGTATCAAATTCAGTATATCAATGTCTTTCAAGTGTTTTTCCCTTTTTACTTAATGATTTCTTGACATTTAAAAAAAAAGAGAGAGAGAATATTTAAAATTGTGGACATCAGCCTGTCTTTATCGTCCCTTTTTCCCAATCTGATGTGAAAGAACTGGGTTTACATGAGCTCAAGAGTCACAGCTCCATCTAGTGTTCGCTCACAGTACTGCTGAAAATCAGACAGGTTCTATTTGAATATTAACAACCCCGTTCACAATTATTGTTATTTAACATTTATTCATAAAACAGGACAATAACTCTCGATATAGTGGTAATGATCTGAGTACTTTTGTTTACTCAAGTTATATTGCAGTAGAAAACACAACCAAGCTGAATAATCTACATCAAACAGAGCATTTCAGATATACACTCCACTGTCAGGCTATGTGTCAAAGGTGAAGGTGTGCTTATAGTAGTTTTGTTACTGGTTTAAAGACGATGGATATTTTTAGAACTGACCTCACATTTCTCTCATGTGTCCTTACAGCTGTAGAGTCAGAAGCGCATTGACTGCCTTCCTCAGATGCCATTTACTGCCTGGAGAAATCTCTGTCAACACGAGCAGCAATGCAAGGGAATAACAATGATCACTCAGATTTATCCTTCTCTAAATATGCAAAATTTAAGAGCACAAATAACCCTGTTTTGCTGGGGTGAAATGAGTATGGGTTAGGGTTAGTGATGTGATCCATCAGAATCAAATAAGTGCATAATACAATAAGTTGCTAAGTCAGCGTGTGCATTAATGTCTAATTCCACATATCACACTAGGAAAAGATGTTAACTTGACACAAGAGGAAAAATGTACTAAACCTCACTGAATAATTGGTAACACTTTACAATAAGGTCTCATTTTTTTTGTTTAGCACGTAAAACTGATGCAAGATAATCAATCACATATTTAGAGAAAGAATCTTACACACAACAAGACCTCCTCTCCAAGAGATGTTAAAGGATTAGTTCACTTTCAAATGAAAATCAGCCCAAGCTTTACCCACCATCAAGCCATCTAAAGCTTCAGCTCATTTTCATTTGAAAGTGAACTAATCCTTCAGTGATTTAAACAGCACTATAACGTGCAGCATTTCTCAGCAGACGAGCTCTGAGTTCTAAAGGAATTGAAATAATGTGCATGAAGTTTGTTCTATTTTTGAACAGTCAATTAAAGACAAAAGTCTCCTCCTGCAGTAATAATACTGAACCAATCAGGTATTGCAAGCTAATTGTTCTTTAGTCCTGAAATTAGAAGCCATTTTAAGGATAACTTCTATTTTAAAATGCTTGTGCAAAAGTGTGGCTCTATCAGATGAACCTTGAATTGTGTGTGTGTAGGTCTATATCGCAGTGCAGCTTGAGTGGAGAGTCAAATGAAATGCAGCAGGCTGTCTTCACACTCTCTGGGGACGGTCAGTTTGTACGTCTGGCAGGTCAGTTTATAATCACATCCACCGTTATTGTCCCAGTAGTCAAATCCTCTGACCCGGAAGCAGATGGCAAACTGTAGCATGGCACCTGGTTGCAGGATGAAAGGTGGGACAGGCAGGTGAAAACGAAACACGTCCGACTCTGGATCAGGCCCATGTCTGCGGATGGTGCAGGTCCAGCTCGCTTTACTCTCCGCACTGCTCTTCCAGTCTGTGAACGAGTAGCGCACCGTAACCTCTTTCTCATAGGCCACGTTCAGCACTTGCACGGTTCCTATAATTCCCAGCTCAGAGCAAAACACCTGCTCCAGGCAAACTCTCTGCTGGCACAAGCGCTTGAGGAATCCAGCCTCGGCACCCATATTGTCAGGGAAGGACGGCTGGAAGTAGGGTAGGGAGAGCTCCAGCTTCTTCCTGGAGGCCAGCTCAGAACTTGCCAGCAGTCTCGTGATGACGTGGACCGGCACCAGCGGGTCTTCACTGGCCTTGAAGAACTTCACATCTTCCAGTTCCAACCCTAAGGAATCTACGAAGCGGACCTGCACGTTCCTGCAGGAATGCTTGTCTGTGGAAGAGGAGAGAGATTTCGCCCGTCTCCTCATGATGGGCTTTGGCTCCGGCTCACAGGACGGCCTACGCCGGACAATGGGCTCCTGAGGAGAACCTGGTTTTGGGCTGGGTGGCCGAATTGCCACTGGGATCCTTTGTGGAAGTGGTTTGGGGTTGTAGATGTCCCGAAGATGAAAGGTCTGGACAGGTCTTGATACTTCACTAACACCGCTTGTGAACTGCAAGGCAGGTCCAGAGCCGTGCGGATGGGATTCCATTCTCACTGCGTTTTCTATGAGCAAAAGGAGAATATGTAAGAAGATACACAAGCTTTGTTAATACACAAGTTATGTAGTTTCACGTAAAATATATGAGTGTTGTTGTATTTGCCAAGTAGCATCTTTCTGTACTTTTGCCAGAACTAAAAGATTTTTTGGCATTTCTACAAACTATGGACCAGTAATATCTGACATCCATAAAGAGTACAAATACGGAATTCTGTTTTATAATGTCAATTTTCGGTGACAAATCTTTGCGATAAAGTGTCCAAATACTCTTTGGAGACACTAGTTAATTTCTTCATTAGGTTCACCCAAAAATGAAAATTCTGTCATCATTTACTCACCCTCATGTTGTTCCAAAACTCTATGAGTTCCACAGAATTGTTTTTCCTACTATGGAAGTCAATGGGTTTCAACTGTTTGATTACCAACATTCTTTAAGATATCTTCTTTTGTGTTCAGCAGAAGAGAGAAACTCATACAGGTTCGGAACGACATGAGGGTGAGCAGAATTTTCATTTCTGGGTGAACTATCCCTTTAACCTAATACTGAAGCCTAAAAACAAATGCGTAACACTTGATGAACACACAGTTCACGGGTCTCTTTCAAGCGATACAATCATCAGGTTGTTCAATGTTACACCTCTAGATCTGGCAACAGACTCTTACCTCACTGTAGGCTGTGAGGAATATAATTACGAAGAACGCGCTCGGAATGTCCAGTTAAAACTAATAAACACACAACATATTAATTTTACAGTGGAGAAGACCTCTTCAACCAGTGTGGCTGTAATAATATACGCAGAGATCAAGCGCCCATGACATTTAACTACTGAACTACTGGTGTAGGGGAAACCACAGCAGCGATTATTATTAGACCACCGTACATGATATAAGACATTCTCACGTCCTGCATGTCTATAAACAATGCATAGCGCTAACATTTCAGAGAGATCTCAATTTACATTCACGAGAGCACTTTACAATGAACGAGAACGCTCTCATAATTAGCACAATCAGTGAAGTTGTCTTATATAGCGCGCGTCAGGTTGTATTTTTGTCGCGTCGCTCGCTTACAGTGCACATACAGTATCGTGTAGTACAACGACTTTGAGCCTGTGACACTGGTAACTACATTTCCCACACAACAATGCGCGCTTCAGCATCCTCACAGCTGGAATACACGCCTGCGTAAATATCCTCATTTACAGGCTTCGGACAATTAACCCCATATCGATTAGTCTACAGTATGAGACAGAACCGAGCAGAACGCCTAATTTGACCGATGCATCTCATTACAGACAGGCTGATCCGGTCTTCGCTGAATTATTTACGACAGAACGGTACAGATGCACAGGGGATTAAAGGGACTGTCGATAAATCGTGGGAGTAAACCTCACGTGAACGAGGACATGGATAAACCCTCAAATCAAAAGACTCCGTGGCTGTAATACGAGAGAATTCATCCGTTTAGGAGATCTTTGAGAAATGCCAGTGATGGGAACAGTCTTACAGGAGAGCACTGTGCATAACAGTCAGAATAAGCTTCTTTCTTCTGATAGAACAAAAACTAAAGCTTTGGGACAT
The DNA here is from genome assembly GCA_037101425.1 of Elopichthys bambusa. Lineage (NCBI taxonomy): Eukaryota > Metazoa > Chordata > Actinopteri > Cypriniformes > Xenocyprididae > Elopichthys > Elopichthys bambusa. Next base: position 78,291 of record CM074452.1, on the reverse strand, counting down.
ACACCAAGGTAAGAATAAATAACCATAATTAAATTCAGGTCATGTTTTGTTTACCTGCCCGGTCATCCATTTATGATGAAGTAGCTTGGATAAGCATTTTTAAAATGTTAAGCAAATTCTTGGTGCTCTTGAATGGGCTGTACTTCAGCCATCATCCATTTACTTCTGAACTGATCCTGACCAACCTCACTTTTTCATTGAAAGCAACACAAAGGTGCCTTTACATCCACCACCGAATAGTGGCATCAGCCTGTCATCTGAACCCGTGAGTACTGAACAGCAGTAGTTTGTGTGTAAACTAAAAGATAGAACAAATTATAGTTCTATTTAATGCAATCTGATGCAATTAAATTCACCACACACCTTGTATGCAGTGTGTAATATAGGATTTGTGAATGTAAAAGGTCTGCAGAGTTTCAAAGATCAGATAAGTGGAGTTATTAGCTGCTTAAAGAACTTAGACAAATCATATATGATTATAATCGTGTAATTATTTGGTTTTGTGTTTCATTTGTCTCTCCCTGTGCCTTTGTTGATACCGGACTTCTGCAATGCATCCACACATGTCATAAATGATATATACTCCAGTTAACTGGTATAACTCATAATCCTGTTGTCTGTCCATGAGCTCCCTCTGTTGCTCTGACAGTGCAAACGCAGCTTGATTTTGGCCTTGGTGCTCGAGGTCCGAGGCTATTGGTCTCATCTCAGTTAGAAATGTGGCTAATGTCTCCCAAAAGCAAGAAGCCATTCTGAACTGCTGAAACGAGTCATCAGTAATTCAGGCCACATCCACACGAAGCCAGAGCTTTCCCTATCCGATCTTTTTTCCCCCCTTGTCTCAAGAAATATCTGCGTACACATGAAACCACTGAAACAGACTCGAAAAGATGTAGTATAAATGCCAGATCAGTATGTGGTGCTGTAATTCTGCCACAGAGATATACTAAAAATGGAGAAGAAGACTAGGAGTATATGCGCTGTATACAAACTTTAGTAAAGCTAATAGCTTCTGCATGTAGTCCACTATTGTTGTTGTTGTTGCTGTTACGTGATCTGGCGGTGTCTGACTAGGGGCGAGACATGGGGTGACGACATCATCGTTTCACAAAATATATTGGCTGTACACACGAAAACACAAGGGTGTCGATTTCAGATTTATCAAAAAATAGCGGTTTCAGGCTTCCAAAGCGCCGGATCCGACTGGATGAAACGTCTATACGATACACTTCTTTACAATATACAGCTAAATGCGTCTCCGTGTGGACGGACTCTCAGTCTCACTTCCTGCTCGTAGGTTTGTAACTAATTTGCATAATGGCAGTCTATGGTTAGAGAGACCGAATCCTTGATCAAAGCGTTTCAGACACTGAGAGAAAAGAGCTGATGCTGCAGTGGATATTATGAGGAAATTAAAGTGTTTTTGATCTTGGATGAATGTGAACCTGTTGTAGAAGACTCAAAACAACATTAGAAACCTTTAAAATAGCATAATAGGGCACTTTAATAGATAATACCAGTAGATATTAAACATATCAAAGGAAGTATAAGTGCTTTTTCCTTGTGTCTGCAGGACTCTCAGCAAAGGTTAAGAAGGACAAGACCTGACAAAATGTTGATCATGGCGAACACTACAAACAGGTTAGATATGGCACAAAGATCAACTGAGACATTAACTGATAATGTTGTATTTTACAGTCTACATGTTACTATAATTAATTATTATAATAAGCCAAGAACTATGAATAATTACATGCAACTCCCAAAAAATAATGGCACACCAAGTACATGTACATTATTCATGTCAATACATGAACACTGTAAAACAGTGTGAACAGATATTATATCATTTTCTAAGACTTGTCCTTTGGTTCCTCAAGGCAACACAACACCAAGATCAAATCTCATGCGACTTCCAAAAATGGACAAAAGGAGAGGCGACAAAGACAAAACAGCAATGGTGCAAAAGAGAGTGGTGGCAGGGGTAGAAGTTCAGGTGTAAGGCCTGTAAAGGTGCAGAGAGAAGACTCTTCAGAGCGCAGAACCCAAGACGAGGGCTGTACACCGCAAAGTAAACCTGGAGAAGAGGACAGCGCCAGTGACCTCTCTGATTCTGAAAGATATTCTGCGTTTCCCGCTCAAATTTCTCCGCCTGACCTCAACCTGCGTGCAGAGGTCATAGACCCCTCTGACTTTCATCCCTCCAGACCTGCTTGTCGAGGGCAGGACAAGTTCAGAGGAAGCTATCCAGATTTCCTACCGCCTCCTTTCAATTCTTGGAGTCTCAAACAGTTAGCGGTGTACTTGAACACCGACGGCAAGAGCGCTCCTCGGCCCAAGCCCGTCGGGCAGCTCGAGAGATACTTGGACCGGCTATTGCAGATGGAATGGCATCAGATCCAAAGTGTCCAAGAAGACAGCAGCAAGTCCAACGCCCCAGTACCTAAAGGTCGCCATTTGCCTCATTCATCTTCTCATCTCAGCCTCAGCTCTCCTAAATGTATCCTCCAGTGTCAGCGCGCGTTCCCTTTGACGCTACTGTCCTCTTTGGCCAGTGCTCCCGCCCTTCAGCTTTCAAGCTGTACCTGTCCACATTGCCAGAATCAGTATGCCGTCTTGAACGGATCGTGCCGCTCTTATGCCTACCATCACCACACACGGTTGAGTCCACTCCTGGAGAAAAAGCGGCAGGCCTCAGGTTTGCCTAAACGGAGCAGCAGCGAGAGCAGGGCTCATCAGCTGGAACCCAGACTCAGATCCCGCGAGCACAGACTCAGCGACCCTCTGAGCGAGAGCAGACACTTGAGGCGCATGCAGGCTGTCGGGAACATTCGCAATCCTGCTGCTTCCACATACAGTCCTGACCAAGCTTCTACTGCAGCTACAACAGCCAGTATCGGTGATGTGAAAAAGAGGAGTCGTTCCTGTGTGGCCGTGAGCGAGGCTGGCTTTAGGGCACGAGGGCGCAGCGAGCAAGGGAAGAGCTCAGATAAAACACAGCAGGACTCAGAACTGTCTTGTGCTGTAGGTTCAGATGGGTTACAAAGATCGAAAGACTCTGCAACTAGTCGACTGACCCGGAAGCAGAAACATGTTGAATTTGTCACAAAGTAACTTCAATACAGTGACCTGGAGAACACTTACTGTAAAATGAATGAATTTCATTGATAAAAGAATATCAGACCAAGTTAGGAGAAATTTGTGCAGTGACATTTACAGTGTGCAACAGATCCCTGTTATTTTAATGAATGTGTGAAGTCCGTTCATCACATGATGTTACACTAACGTTTTGCAAGCAGAAAGTTTTCAACAGTATTGATTTATCATTTTAAATCTTTTAGTGAAGTTCAAGCATACATCCAGGCAAAATGGTTTGTAAACAAATTCATAAGGAAAAAAGTATATATAAACAATAAATCAGCTCCTTATTGGATTCCAAGTGATCAAGTGGCTTAGGGTGTTCCATTTAAACACGTTTCAAGGGTTCCGCCAGTAGTGGGCGCTCGTGCAACGTAAACAATGACATACATCCGAGTGAACGAGACGGAGGGAAGTTTGCGAGAGAAGGGCATAAAAAAGTGGACTTAAACGCAGCCAAGTTCTTTTCTGTGTATAAATACGAATAACTGACGCAATTATTAGTAAATGAGACCCAATCGTTTTAGTGGTTTAAACTAAGAATGCTAATGATAATGAAAACATGGATATCATTAAAAAAATAAACATTGTAAATATAAAAGAATAGCAGAGTTCACACCACAACTATAACGACACAGAGGAACAATATCATTGGAATCGCTTTCAGAATGATTTTTTCCCCAGCTGATCAGACAGCCAATCAGAATCTCTGCTTTAAAGAGCTCGAGCATTTAAAGAGACAGACGACAAAACTGCAGCACTTATAATGAACAGTGTTATCGTTCGCTGGTGTGGATGCTGATATAGTTATCATTAACTTTATAGTTATCATTTTTGGTGTGAACGGGCCTTTAAGCCTCTTCAGTTCAGCACAACCGTTTTTCCTGTTTATGACTGCATTATTAAAAAAAAAAAAGAAGTTTAAGTTGTTTTTCAGTAAAACTCTATGCATGTTTTTTTTTTTTTTTAATTCTTGTTATCAGTAACTGTTATTTTTTTGTTTGTAATAGCAATATATCTACATTAATATCTCGGAAGCATTTTCTATCAGCGCTTAAATAAAAATAAATAAAAAAATTTCAGCAATTTTTTTCTTATACATCACAGATGATTCAGTTACAGCAGTGTATGTAATGGTCAGTTTCACTGTTAACATTTGTTAACCACTCGCAGTCGATGACCAGAGATTACAGTCACAAATGACGTGCTGTAGATGAAACTTCACGTGAGCAAAAGCAGTCATCTTACATTATTATTTTTCCTATTCTATGTCTGATTCAAAAGGTCAATGTGATGTGATGGTATAAATAAAATATGCTTGTGAAGCTCTTTACACTCTTGACATGGGAGAAGTTCTAGCCATATCCAAAGTAAGTCCAGATGTTTTGAGAACAGATTAATTTTGTTATCAACACTACTGCTACAATATCCTCTTGAATAAAATAAATGCCTATAAGTTCATTTAATCTGATTCATATTTTGATTTAGGGAAGACTGGCAATAGTTTTCACAAGGGCGAAATGGTGATGTTGATATTGAAGGTCAATGCTTGTTCAGTCGAGTGGTTTTGAATTCAGAACACCTCGTTCAATATTGTTTAATTAGGATATTTTTGTGTTAACTATCCTATTGTAACAGCTGTTGGGTAACAAATGAACACAAATGAACATTCTTGATGTTTCATGCATGTAAAAGATTTTGATTGTTATAAAAGAAAGAAAATTATGCTAAAACGTAGTGATTATACAGTCTGATCAGAGTATTTAATTTTTCGACACTATTTTAGCTGATTCATTTTTTATCATCACTGATATTACAACCTTTTCTTAATGTATGAAATAAAAATAAAATAAAGCAAAGAAGAAAAGTCGAGTTGTCCATCATGTATAGAAATAATAATATCAAGATGTTTATAAATAGGCATACTTTTTTTTTTAGATTGACGCTGTATATTTTCTATAGTCAATGAAAGCAGAAATGTTAAAATGCTTTTTTGTAGCAAAGACTAGGGTTTACAGAAATTATATATCAAAAGCTCACATAAACCATTCTGAATTCGGAACCGCATGCTAACCCACATGAAATAAATACTACAGTAATTTATAGTAAATACTATAGGGTTTTTGAACCATACTATGGTAAAGTACTTGAATTAATTTGTTGTGGTAATTATATAGTTGCTGTGGTAATATAACAATTACAGTAGTATAAACAAATTACCCAATACTACTAAGTTTTCTACAACTATAGGGCATATTATATGCACTACAGTTTACAGTTTATCAGTTCACTATAGTTAATACTACAGTATGCTGTAGCATTCATTTAAAAAATGTTGTAAATACTAAAATATATACAGTACACTCCAATTTACTATAGTATGGTTCAAGACACTATAGTATTTACTATAAAATTGTGGGAACATACTATTAATATTTTCCCTATATCTTTCTATGGCAAAAACAGTAAGAGTAGTACGTTAGTATGTGGTTCCGAATTCAGCGCGTGGCAGGCGGAACTGAAGTAGAGCAGAACTTGTTTCCGTGATCAGTCGAGCCTATTTTTCCAGCGCACAATATGCAGAATCAAGCATGGACGAGAGTGCACAGCGAATACTGGAGCATTTGACTGAAGTAGAGGTTGCTGCAGAAGACATTCTTTCTGACAAACAACAGGTACGTTAGAATTATATAAAAAGTTGTAGTGGAATATGTAAGTCGAAGAAAATAGTGTAAATTAATTGTCGCTTAAATATTGACAGATAGTGGATCTGGATTTGCGGAGAAACAGAAATCGAGAAGCTATCAGCGCTTTACGAAATCATTCTTCAAACGGCAAGTCCAAAATATTGTTTATTACGTGCGTAGCCTGTCAGAAAATGTGATCTCATTATTGTTGTCCGACAGTCAAACGTGTTTTATGTGTTGCACTTGCATTTTTATGTTATATTTCAGAAATTAGCTTTTAGGTTTTTAGCTCTTTATAAAATATGGTTACGTGTATTTCTGTAGTTTATACATGAATTAGTGTCTGTATTTGATAAGCATTAAATCTATGTTATGAAATATATGACATGATGATTTATGTATACAGTGTAAGTGTATATACTAATGTTTTTGGGGGCAACCTCTAATGGGGAAAAAAAAAATATTCATAAGAATATATTGTATTTATTTAATAGGAATAGTCTTCATTTATATTTCTTTTTTATTGTGATGTCAGACATTTGTTTTAAACCCAGAAGAGAAAGTTATCATGACCCTAATGCCCAATCACATTTGATCTATTTTATATCTAAGATGATGCAGTATAAGGCATATATGATCTTAGAGAAATTCAGACACTAATCAGTAGAACGTCTGGATCTCAGGAGGCTCTTCCTGATACTATTTGCAACAGAATATTACTTAAAGGGTTAGTTCACCCAAAAATGAAATTTGTCATTATTTACTCCCCCTCATGTCGTTCCACACCTGTAAGACCTTGGTTCATCTTCAGAACACAAATTAAGATATTTTTGATGAAATCCGAGAGGTTTATGAATCGTTCCATAGACAGCAATATAATCAACACTTTCAAGGTCCAGAAAGGTAATAAAGACATCGTTAAAATAGTCGACATGACTGCATATGCCTCTTGGATTTCATCAAAAATATCGTAATTTGTGTTCTGAAGATGAACGAAGGTCTTACGGGTGTGGAACGACACCTGGAGGAGTAATTAATGACAGAATTTTTGAGTGAACTAACCCTTTAAACCAGTTTTGCTCCAACCCTAATTAAACACACCTGATCCAGCTAATCAAGGTCTTCAGGATTACTATAAACTTTCAAACAGGTTTGAGTTGGAGCTGGTTGGAGCTAAACTGTGCAGAGCTGTGGCCCTCCAGGAATTGAGTTTGAGACCACTACTATAATCAGTTTATTGCTATTTGCACTTCTGGTTAGATGCTAATTTGATGCTTTGCCTCTGAACAAGACAATAACATGCAATCCAATCTAATCTAGATAATGTTATGGTGTGTTTTGGAAATATGTTCATCAAATTCCCCCAAGAGCGCACCAGATCCATGATCCTTAAAGGTGAGCATGCCTTCTTCAACCATATAATGCATGTTTACTTGGCCGCTTGCTGTTATTTATGTTCTGTTATAATGTTCTCAACAGACCAAGAACAGCTGGACAAGGAAATAACTGACCTCCGCAAACGGTTAAATGCAAAAGTAAATCGTCTCAATGAGATACAAGGTAGAGTTGCCTTACCGTCCTGATTTATTCATACTTTGGCATTTTAAAACCCTCATCTTTAGGTCAGTGTGTAGTAAATATCTATATTGGTAGTAAAAAATCTATATTTGCTGCCAGAGTCAGGTTACTGTCGTGAAATACTAAGAGATGTGGGAGCATCTAATATTCTCTGTTTCCTGCACAGGTAAGCCTGAGCTGAGAGGATATAACCTTGCCCCTCTGAGCAATGATGAGATGAAGGCGATTAACAGCCTCCTTAAGAAATGATATTTGTCTTGAACCTGGAAACATTTGCACTGAACTGAAGTAAACGCAAAACCACCCGTGACTTTACTGACTCCGCAGATGACCAATGCAAGCGCTTCGCTTCTTTCTTTTTTTTGGTGACTGGCTCACACGGTCTGTCTTTTCATCATTCGGTGCTTTTATTTTGATTGTGTTTAAAGGTCTTGCTTGTGTTTTGTGGAATGAGATTCAAAACTGAACTGTTGAAGAGCATAATGCAAAAAAAAAAAAAAAGATTATACATAGCAAAACAAATTCAAATTCAGTACTTGTCGGCAGTGTCTGAAAACCCATTAACATGCTTATTTCTGGTTTAATTATGTGTGATTTACATGTTCTAAATTGACGATGTATTCTTTTTACTCAATAAACTCAAGGTTTCATCACTTTATGATTTTTGCTTTCAGTTGATCTAAAGTTCAATGCTGATAATAGTAATGATTCCTTTAGTTTGGCAACTTAAATGGTGTATCCACCTTATTCCTACGCCCCATGATGCTTTGTGTGAATTATGAGTGTAACTTCCGTTAATTTGTTAACAATCAGTGAAAGGCTCGCTCTATGAATGCGATAATACGTTTTGTTTTTTTTAAACGGGGTACAATGAGATGACATTATTCTACTCACCCTTCAACCATCAAACATTGAAAGGACGTTTAAAAGTGTAAAAGCAACAACAAGGTACTTTCAACAGACCATGAATAACTACAAAAGTGCGATTCTGTCCACAGCAATTACAGACGAGTTAAATATCACTGTAGTAATTTATATCTGTATTATGTAACATACGTTGCCTTAATCAAAAATGTTAATTAACTTAAGCATTGTGTGATACTATTTCACATACTATTTTAAGTGATTTCCGTCATTTTGACAGGTGAGAAATTGTATTTACCTGTGAAAACAAACCCGGAAAGAGGCGTGAGGATTTGAGGAGAAAAACAAGAGATTTCTTAGTGCATTACAGTGAATTATTAATGGGATATATCATAAATTAAATCAGGAGAATAGACCACAAATGTTGTATATGTTGTCCTTTTTCATACTATTACAGTGGAATGCAAAGAGAAAAAAGAAAATCATGAGAAAAAAATGCAGTGACTGAAAAGAGCTCTTGCCATATTCTTGTTAAAACACGTCACGTTTAAATACCAAGCGTTACGTTATTCTCATGATGTCTGAAAATAAAGGAAAATGGACAGCTATTTAGTCAAACTGACAGATAAGCTTTATTTGTAGGGCAACCTTATTTGAAATGATTCATTTCAGTCTTTTTGAATGGAAGTTCCTCAAACCGGAAGTGCCACCCATAATTCAAAACACAGTAGGCTCTTCAGGAATAAGGTGGATATATTTTTATCAGCAGTTAACCAAGAACCAAGCTGTAGCCCCGTCCATTTCCAGCGCTGCGTTCGTTGTGTTCTGTCTTCCGGTTTGTATTTCCACAGCATGAAAATCAGCTTAATGATCCATACATTCACTTCCATATAGAGAAACTAACCAAATTAGTCAAAACACCAGGGGCCGTATTTACAAAACATCGTAAGGCTAAAAGTAGCTCCTAACTTGCCGATTTAGGAGAAACTCTTAAAAATAATGGGCATGTCAGTCCTAATTCTAGGACTCCTAAATTTTTGCTCTAAGAGTATTTCACAAAGCATTTTAGCACTAAAACTAGCTCCTAAATCTGTGAAACGCTAGGAGTAGTCAAGAGGACTCCTGAGTCACTAAGACAAAATCAAAAACAGTCCTAAAATGATTGTTGGTGCCAATCCGCCTCAGCAGTCCACCCAAAGACACTGAACACCATTGAGGCAATAGTGATAGAGCCTTGGGTGCTGAGCCTTTTCTTCATAAATGCAACACATATTTTGATTTATAGATTTGAATCTACAATAAAACACCAAAAATAGATCTTTAATAAATAAATAAATAACAATGCCTGATTACCTGTGGCAGTTGTTTTCACTAGTTCACACTTGCAAATGATCAAACAGAGTAAAAATATATATATAATAAGTGTATTTGGTGTGCTCTCCATGGGGATCGAGAGCTCCGAGTTTGGAATTTTGCCCAAATCCAGAGTTCTCCTCATATCCCCAGCTGAGAGTGAGGAACGGGGTGGTGGAGGGATGCAGAAAACTGTCCAGGTAACTATGTGAGTCGGCTCTCGTCTGTGTATATATACCTCCACTCGAGCTGATCAGATAGACCGTTTAACGCGCTCCTCCCAAACTTTGTTTATAAAACATCATTTGTTGCTTGAATTCTGAATCTCTCGAGATGCAAACATGTAAGAGGCGGACAATCATCTGAACATATACTAGTTTAATTAGTGACACTTAGCCTACATTTTAAAACCTTTAATTGAATATGGCAACATTTTTATTTTAAAACCTTTAAATGAATATGGCAACCTGATACCTCATTCTACAATATTTCTATGATTAAATCGCTGACAGAGACTCCTCCCCCATCAGCCAATCACTGAGGGCATAGTCCATAGCAACGAGGTCAACCCCGCCCTTTCTCTTAGCTTAAGACTTCTCTCTATTCCTTAGTAAACGTTGGTCTCAGCAGCTTTGTGAATAGGTTTGAAGAGGAAACTCTTAGCTAAGAGCTTTTACTGCCATTTAGGAGAACTCTTAGTGGTAAGATAAAATGTTTTGTGAATACGGCCCCTGGTTTACTAAAGTGCTGTAGAATAAAACTGAAGACCTCACATTAGTAAAGTTATCATGAACCATATTAAACTATGAACTATAAGTAATTCCAACCCTGGAAGATTTTCTGACTCTAGGTGGCAGTGTTTCTTTAGTCTTTGTAGTGTTTTTATGGTTGTTGCAATGTACTTGTGTGAACAGGGATCATTTAATGTACAGATGGTCGCTGTGAAACTCTTCACTCTGTTGTTTTGAAATTATCTAAAATAAGCAGAATGAGAATGAGAGGTCACGTTTTAGCAGAGTTGATTTAAATGGTAGAGGATGGTTTTCCAGGTTGCGTGCAGTGGTACAGTCCTGGATGCCATCCAGTGTGATGAATTCATGAGTCAGAATGAGGTGGGAAACAGAAGTCTGTTCTCAGTTATATAATCTCCAAAACAAGACATTCCACTAGAGGAGAACGACATGTGAAAACACATTCAACAGGTTCATAACATACAGTTATGCAAAGCTGGCCTAATTTTATGTGCAAAAATACTGCTGTGATGTTTAACGATAAAGACTTGTTCTTATGACACGGAGATCTTTACACTCCCATTAACACGGAGGACAGCCAGGAACAAGCCAGCTCTCAGGCCATGATGTGTACAGTCATAGTGATCGAATACCATCAAGTTTGCGCAGAGATGAGTCAAAGCTGAGACTGTCTGTTCCAGCTTTATTTGTGCCCCATTATTACAAACATATAATTTAAACACCACACTTGCCAAAGGGCAACCTTGAGTAGAAGACCGCAAATATTTGCTGTTTGTTTTCTGCATTACTCAACATACAACTAGAGACCCAAATCGTGAATAGCTTGAAGAAAATGCCCAGGTTTTTATTAAATATGGAAGGTATTCCAAATAAGATGGCAGTACAGTTGTCTAAAAGCAAATGTTTTTTCTACAGCATTTATTCTTAGTCTCAGTTGTTGAATCAAATACTGTTGCTTTTGGCTGCTGAATTATGAAGTAACAATCTAATTTTCCTTGTGAGACTGTAGACAACAGTTCTGTCAAAACTTTGACAAGTAAATTACAAATCAATTCATCATCTTCCATGCAGCTTTCTTTGGACTTGTCTGTTGCCTTTCTTCAGTGGTTAAAAGCTCGACAGGCTCTGATGTGCTCGAGGAATCCCGCTGTTATTAAGCATTTAAAATTCAGGCCAAACTAAAGAGTAGCTCCGTTGTATTTTTCTAAGTTTATTGACATTTTTTTTATTTTTTATAAATTTACTACGTAGCTAAAGGTATTTGGACACCACCTTCTGATAACCAGGCCAGGCCAGTTAATTCCAGCAGTTGAGTCTCACAATGCAAAAAGTTTCTTCCTCAGTATTTTTGTCTTGTTTTCCAGTACAAATACCCAAACATTCTTAAATCAAAATACAATTACATGACAAGCAAAATCACAGATAACAAATCTTGTTTTTGAAAAATATATCAAAATTAAGTGACTTTATGCTTAAAACAAGAAAGAAAAAAAAGGTCTACCAATGGGGTAAGAAAAATAAACGTGTTTTCACTTTAAATTAAAGGGACAGTTCACCCCAAAATGAAAATGTTGTCATTACTTACCCTCAACTTATTCCAAACCTGTATGGGTTTCTTTCGTTGGTAATCGAACAGTAGACAGTAGCCCTTGACTTCCATAGTAAAATACTGAGGAAGAAAATCATTTTATTACAATGACATTCTAGAGAATTGTGCACTTACAAACTTAAAACAGTTTCAGAAGAGTTTCAATGTGCACAAAGTGGGCTCCATTAAGGAATCCATTGAGAAAAACTGGTCTCACTGAACACCTTTGGGATGAATGGAAACGGTGAGCCCAACATCACTGCCTGACCTCACTGATGCTCCTGTCGGAATGGGAGCAAATTCCCACATCCCTGTTCCAACATCTAGTGGCCAGCCTTCCCAGAAGAATGGAAGCCAATGACATAAACCAGTGCGAAGGTCTGCACCTTCTCAAACAAGAATATACTACTAGTGTTTCTACTCAAACGCTTTGCATTTCAGGTTATTGGCTCATCTTGTGCTGTCATGGTATTTGGAACGGCAGTATTTAGTTTTAATGTAGATGAAAACACCACAAAGAATGCAGATTATCAGACAATGACCTCCGTCTTGAATGCATCATAGGTGATCTGAATGTAACTCCTAAATCAAAACTTGGATGACATTCTAATAACACAATACAGCCTCAGAATGAAGCCAAACCTTGAGTTATGGAGAAAGCATTAGGCATGAAAACAGTTCTTTAACTTTTTCTTCATGCTAGACTGAAAATAAAATTGCATTTCAACATTGGTATGCATCTAATAGGTCTCAAAAATCACAGTTCATGTTGCAGGGATGGACATGGATTTGAACCTTCAGTTTTGATTGTACTTCTTTAGCCTGCGTTTTTCCGACTCCAGCAAGTTCTCGAAGGACCGTCATCCTGGGATTCATTGGGTTTCTATGTGCAAACAAGAGGCTTTGCAAGTTTTTGGAAGTAATTGAAAAATTCTTTCTTGTGTGAAACAGTTATTGTCATTCTCCTTATTATTCTTAAAGAACAAGAAAGGTAACAAGCAATAGAATTACGTAAATGACACCTAGCCACTGACTTTCATGAGGAATGCCACTCTGGGTTTGGCAGAAGTGTTATAGTGTTGCGGTAGTTTAAACACATCCCTAATGCTTTTCGACCTCAGTGTGAGGGCTTCTGGAATTGTAAGATGAGATGTTTATTGTGGATGTGTTAGACGTAGGTCTTGGCTAGTCTTTATAAAACACTTAAACACTCTTGCCCCTTGGTTGCCCCTCAGTGGCATTTATTGCTGCTAGAGCCCTTCTCACAATAAGTTCCCTACAAATGCCGATGTCCAAATACTCTTGGGGCCTGGGGTGAATACCTTGCAGTAAGTTGTTATTCATCCGCACCCGCCCAACAAAACTGAAATATCCTTATTGCTGAGAGCTTTTGCTGTTTTCATTGTGCCATTGTACTGGAGACAATGTTCAGTATCCACTGTAGTGTTTATGATGTCTTCATTACTTAACTCTGTGAGATGTGTGTGTGATCTCTGAAAGCGTGTGAACTTTTTTCAAAGACACCAAACACAAATGCCCTCAGAAGACTACATGGTGATGGAATGTACTCTACAACAAACAAACTGGCACAACTCCTTTGAAAAGTCTGCAATGACCTTTTGATGTGCGGCGTTGTCTTTTGTCCTGTAGGATTGATTGGTTCTTACAGAAACCTAGTCTCAGCCTCAGATGACCATTGGCTGAACATCTGATATTTAAGGCACACAAAATGGGAAACACTTCGAAGTCGTCATCTGATTGCTTGAATTCTTTAACGATCTGCCTAGACCGTTGTGATGCCAAACCCCCTTATGTAATAAGAAAGCCGTCATGTTTACAGCTGTGACAATGAGCGCTTATCAGGATCAACTAAATGCTTTCCAAATTTTTGGAGACTGATGCACCACTGTTGCATTAAATTTGCACAACATTCTTGAATGAATGATTTATTAGTTGCACACCAGTCTGTTATTGTAGAGACATCGACTTTATATATTCACGCATCTAAACATGACAATAAACAAAACAAACTTCTTCTTTGGAGTGTTGCCGTATTCTGCACCATAGGCACATACCTCCACCTGCTGTTTCTTTTCTTACATGGATGATAGTTTCGCCTTTATTCTTTTATTATTTCGGGTTTCTGCCATCTAACTGAAGGTCTGGTTATGTGAGACTAACAGAAACCCAACAAGCCGCGCCTGGCTAAAGCTACAGACAGGTCATAAGGTCACCAACCTCACTCTACCTACACATGCATGCTGCGTCTCATTTAGAAGGCTGCATCCTCTGGAGGTCGCATTTGGAGGCTGCATACATCATCGAGGCGGTCTCATTTAAGAAAAGTAACTGTTAGATTGCAAAGTAAGAAAGAAATTACAGTATGTTACACCTCACGAGGAATAACAGTCAGTTTTATGAGGTGTAAAATACTGTAATTTCTTTCTTATTTCTTACTTTCTTACTCCACACCCGTAAGACCTTTGTTCATCTTCAGAACACAAATTAAGATATTTTTGATGAAATTCGATGGTTCAATGAGGCCTCTGTTGCCAGCAATGACACCGAACCTCTCACTGAGTACAGTGGTTCTACCTTAATATTATAAAGCAACGAGAATACTTTTTGTGCACCAAAAAAACTACTTTAAAATAATGATTTTTCATCAATATCTAGTGATGGGCGATTTCAAAACACTCCTTCGAAGCTTTACGAATCTTTTGTTTCAAATCAGTGATTCGGATCACGTATCAAACTGCCAAACTGTTGAAATCACGTGACTTTGGCACTCCAAACTACTGATTCGAAATAAAAGATTCATTTTGAGTCAGTTCAATGTTGATTCAATTCCGTTCAATAAAAGTTTCAATGTTGCAAACGAGAAGTTTGTTAGTTAGTATGGAGGCTGGAAGAAGGTATAGTGAGTGTAGGATATCTGATATACTTTTCCAGAGGATTAGTTTGACACCATCTCAAAATGCTGCTAATTTCCTTCTCCTAGAGGGGGATTTCAGACATCTCACAGTCCATATTAGTAAAAGTCTAAAAGATGTTTTGACAGCTTAGTTACACCACAAAACAAAAAACTTTAAACTAACACGCTGAAGAAAATGAACCAAGAAATGGGATGAAGCAGGAAAATAACAATTAAGGAAAATAATGTTAACCCTTCTCATCTAGTTGTAAGGAAAACACAGCTGTATAACTGCATAATGGAGACTGCAACTCTTCAAACAATTTTAATATTTCCCAGACCTGCATGATCTCCTTGGAAATGCTTATTGGCAATGGCATTCTCATTACAAATTGTGTGAGCTGTGCTGTAAGCCTTTGTGGAGACACACACAGACCTGAGGGAAGCTGAACCGTCTCTTCTGAGCACTGCAATAATCATTGTTAATGGCTCTCAGAATTTATGAACTATGTTTTAAAATGACTAATTATGTTAGGATAAGGATAAACAAATTTGGCTTGCCATCGATAAAGGAGGGAGTTTTCCCTTTTACTACTAATTTAACTCTTTTGTTAACAACTGTGTTGCTTTTTGTCACTGTTCACTTCATTAAGCAGAAAAACTCCCACAGTGGAAAGTAGGAATAGACATATAGTCAAGTGAAGTCAAATGTCTTTACTCTACAGAAACATAAATCGTAACCCTCTCCCATTACTCCTGCTGTGATGAACAAGCAACCTGGGACCTTTTTTCCTATTTCACTCTGCAAGCAAAAAGACCATATTAACCTTCTGCCTTCGGGCCATCAGCCTTTCTTTCTCTGAACGCCATGCAGCCAAACTCTGGACTTAATGATCCTAAGGAAATGAACACTTAAGGTTGGAGAGTGCTGTTATTTAAACAAGTTATGCACCACTCAACTAAATAATAAATAAATAAACAGGTTGACATTGTGGTTTAATGTGTTGTGGTTTGAAATGTGATCCTGTCATTTTTCCAATAACCTAGGTCACATAGTAAAGCCATTTACCTGCACCTGTGTGTCACAAAAAAAAAAAAAAATTCCTCCAATGTAGTTTTTCATATAAACATCTGTATTGTTCTGGAATGTAACATCTGAGGTATAAATCATTGTTAAATCACTGTAGCTGTCTTTGTTTTTTAAGCTTTTTCGGGTCACTGCTGGGATCCCTGGCTGCTGTTCAGTGTTTTAACGAACTCTGTTTAATGGCAATCTGAATTTTAGTACATCCTAAATGTAAATATTCACATCAGGTGAAGTTTATACACATTTTAGGTCACACTGTTTCCAACATTGTATGCTATCAAATTATATTTAAAAAAATCTTAACTTTTCAAGTATAGTTTAATAAAGATAGTAGGGAGAGAGAGAACAAAAAGAAGCAATTTATGTGTGTGTGTGTATATGTATATATACATCAGTGTCACATGATCCTTCAGAAATCATTCTAATATGATGATTTGCTGCTCCAGAAACATTTCTGGTTATTATCAATGTTGAAAACAGTTGTGCTGCTTTAGATTTTCAAAGTTAGAATGAAAAGCATTTAATTGAATATGACCTTACTGTCATTTTTGAACAATGTAATGCATAAAAATATTAATTTCTTTAAAATAAAATAAATAAAAATTCTCCTGATCCCAAACTTTTGAACAGTACTGTATAATATATAATATATAGCTAGGAACTGACTCAAGAAATTGTTCCATTGCATGCTAACAGCATGCTGACAGGAGAGACCTGTTGACAGAACCTGAAGACAAGGATCTTTTGTCTTTACTGTCATTGATTGCAGAGAGGAAGAAAATAATGGGGTGAAGGGATCAGGAATTGACTGGAGTCAGGTTCATTCTCACATTGCCTGAGAACTGTACTATGAAGCAGTCTAAGGGCCAGATTTACTAAACAGGGCAAATTAGCGTGAGAGCGCTACTGACGACTTCCATAATGACCAACACAATCTACCAGTTAGTGTCTGGTTTAAGATGTGCTTTTTTGGGGGGTAAATAATGGCGCAAACATCTCCTCCCATAAAGGGAAAATCCTACAAATGCATGCCTTTTCAGCACTAATTTTTCACTGCGTGTCATTAGTAAATACTGACAGTAGTTTTTTTAACGGTAAAAAAGGGTTTGCGCTGGTGCAAGCTGGCCCTAAATCTCTGATGATGTCATCATTTCTTCTTTCATTCATATGATATTCATGAATCATACATTACATAAACTTGAATCATTTTACACTTCACAAGTCTAAATGACAAACCTGGACCTTGCTAACTTTGACCTGTAAAAGCACTGGCCTTGAGCTCTGTGGCACAACAACAACATTGTGGTTTTTGGATGTCGAATCTAATGTTTAAACTACCAACTCAACTCTTGTAGATTTTGGTTCTCATGAGCAAAACATTCCTAATTTTCTATGGAAGATTTCCTTGCACTCAAATCAGGAGAGACGCCTTTGTTAAGCACCTTGTTTGTATGGCTGGCAACGGTTCTTGTACTTTTTGAGGATTTAAAAAAAAAGGTTTTTAATTGTTTGGAAGGTGTCACAGTAGGGCATGTGGAAATAGTTTTGGTGTTAACTTTTGGAACAGATACTCAACTATATGCACAAGGCTTAAATATACATTTCTACATGAAATTTTGATCTTACTCAGGCCATCCTACAACAATCACAGTAATAACAATCACCAATGTTCAAAATAAATTGGAACATGTATGTCAATTCAGATTTTCTATTATGATATAGTCTGTTTTTATCATAATAGAAATGGAAGAATACTTCAAACAGACCTCTGAAAAATTGTTTTGTGTTTTGGGAGCATGAATAATGAATGTGATTATGTTGTCTTGTGGTAGTGAAAGTTTGTCTGTCTGCTCTACATGATCAATTTTATTCAGGAGTTAAATGAGTTTTTATCTGTACATTTTGAGTGTTCATGTGATTTTGTTGGTAGTTTCTGGCAACAAACCCTTATATATAATATTAAATAATTTTAAATTATATATATATATATATATAGCATAATTTGCAAGAATCTTGTTGGTAAAACTTTTCATTTTAAA
The DNA here is from genome assembly GCA_037101425.1 of Elopichthys bambusa. Lineage (NCBI taxonomy): Eukaryota > Metazoa > Chordata > Actinopteri > Cypriniformes > Xenocyprididae > Elopichthys > Elopichthys bambusa. The sequence goes on along the minus strand of CM074452.1, from coordinate 60,291 downwards.
TAAGTTACATAAGCTTATTAGTCATGGCAACAATAAAATTTAAGTCAGCCAAAATAATTAAATTAAATTAATTATAGTAAATAATTTAGGGTATGGCATGTTGTTACTAAAGTTATTATTTTTTTAATTTAATACTTAAGTAATTTCTCGTTATTTTTTTTTAAAAATGTACATTTCAGACATTATCACTATTTATTAAAACATATTGGTTAATTTAAATTCATAATGTTGGTACTGACATATCTTCAGTTAAAAAATGGGCAATTGAATATGTATTTATATTCATAGTATGACTGTATATAAGAATAGAATAAATGTACATTTCAGATTAATCTCTATTTCTGTCATCAGTTGTTCAATTATTTAATTGTCAAAAAACTTTATTAAATAGAATAGTTGATTTAGTATTTCACATTACTGTTACAATATCACTGGTTATTAAACACACAAACGAGGAGATAGAGCTAATTGAGTCTTTACTTGACAATCCAATAGGAGACTACAGGAACATACACCAGTATAAACACAAACAATACCCAACAACATACTCAACAGAAACTGGAACTTAAATACACTGATGATGGAACTCAAATGACGAACAGCTGTGATGAATGTGATTAGTGTCCATGGTAACAGATTGTGGCGGGGAAACTAGAACAAAGGAACACGTGACAGATGATAACAACAAACTGAAAGTCCATGTGACTGTAACAATTACATTGCAACTTTAAAACATTAGGGTTAAAACATTTTTCTTAAGTAACCATGCAAACACTTATTATTTTATTTTATTTTACATATTCTGGACATATTACATATCATATATGACAGTCATTTGTGTTACAAAAGCACATTTCTGCAGATGTCATGGCAAGTCAAAACAGTAATGTTTTTTTTTTTGTTTTTTTGTGGGGGGGTGGGAGGTGGTAAATGAGCTGAACCAATGCCAGGATCTTGGCTTATCATGATTATGTGCGCAACACATAACTTCAAGCAAAGTAAGTGAATAACATTGGCCTGGCATATACTTTATTCTGTCACTGATGCTGTTTCAAATCTGAACATGCTCTGCGTCATCAATGCCTGTTTCAACCATGACCCAGAAGTACTGGAATGTTTATCTCCCACTGTATTAATTATCATATTCTGTTTTCTCTGGCTGCAAAACAGCAACACATCTGTATGCACATATCGCCATAGTGCCAAACAGTACCTGGAGGAATGCATAAGCTTACTATTTTTTCCATTGTCTTTGCAAAGTCTGTAAAGTCTGCCTGAATGTCCTGAACGCATGCCCTGTTTGTCTGTTTCTTAAACCACTGGTGATTTGTTTCTAGAGATGCTCAGACCGTCATACAACATGCAGTCAATAAAGCATGAGAGGTGCAAGTTTATGGACAAGCCATTCGTAAGAGATTGATAAAATAATGTTCTTAAGAGAAGTAAAGATTGGATGATTGGATCTGATCTTTATTAAGCTATTTAGCATTTGTTCAGTGTTAAACTCCAAAGACCTGTTAATTAGGCCACCATGTGTTTTGTTGATTTATGTTACAAACACATTTTATGTCATGCTTCATCACTATACGGCTGTAAATCAAATGTCAGGAGAGCACTTGGGAGACCCACCCCTGAATCTGCGAGACCTGTAGGACCATGAGCCAACAAAATGCAAACAGCCAAATGCAACAGATGCAACTACATATGTGGAGTTATTAGGATCAGAAGTTTAATTTGTTAAAGGTGATATGCATAATTTGTGTGCAGTTTGTGGCACCAAATGGAATTTGAGTCTGTTTGTCTAAATGGCCAGACTGGGAGGGATTTAGCAGCATATTCTCAACCGATGGTGTGAGAGCGACAGTTGTGTTTGTTGCTGCTGGCGGCACAGAAATTACACTTCACATTTAACAGGGAACTGGGAACGTTCTGGCAGGGTTCTCAAGGTTATGAATAAATGTTCTTCCAGTTATGGTAATAGAAAGTTTGCTCAGTTACAAAGACATTATCTATACATTGTTCATGGAACATTTTTTCTGAAACGTTTTAGTTGGATGTTCATCATCATTCATTTTTTAAAATGTTACTACTTGTTTCAGAATGTTCCAAGAACATTCAAAAGTAACATTGCCACAATGTTTCAAAATGATCAAATTAAATGAAAGGAAATAATGCTTTAATATCTTAATGGAATCATTAGCAAAACGTTTTTATAATATTTTTTAATTTTATAATATATTTTGCTGTTTGAATCCCGATGACTTTGTAAAAAGACATTTAATCAGTGACTAAATATTTCAAAATTAAAAGTTTACATTTAAAAGTTTCAAGTTTATTTTCTGCCTTAAATTGTTTGGTCAAATCAAAGGGGTGCCAATGTTACACCTGCAGTGAAAAGTCAATGACACTCTTTGAGATGAATTACAAATGAAGGAAATCAAGACAAATGACAGAAAGTGTTAAATGGATGGAAACAGATGTTAAAAAGATGATACCATTTTAGAGTGTTTCACAAGATCCACAATTCAGAAGATAACCCACAGTCATGTGTGCAGTTGTTTACTTCAATTGTAGAGCATTAACCACAAGTCTTGAAAACCTGTCAGGCAGCATTTAAATCAACCTGTTTTTACTGCTGTATATTATCTGGTAACAAAAGCCTTAGATGCATCCATCCAGATTACCATTCATGTTTTTTTACAGCAACTGCAATGTCAGCAATCCAACGTTTCTTATTAAGGGGTGCTTTACATCTGCCCTGGAAGAATCAAATGAGCAGTTAACTGACTTTAGTGACACTCAAAGAGCACCTTTTTGCCAAATTACTGGGAGGCATACCATATATGTGCTGGAGACTTTACTACATTAACAAAACAAAAGAACAGGCCTTTTTTAAGCTCTCGAAGTAACAAACATAAATTTCATCCACAGCAACTGAATTTTATACAATATATTTTAACTGTAACTATTTATTAATATTGCATCAATATTGAATTTTGTCAAATGCAGTATTCTCGCAGATCCATGCTAAAAAACTTTTCATGAGCCAAATCACAGACGACCAGCTAATTTTGAGAAAAATGTGTAAACGGAATGTTTTGGTGAAAAAATATATGAGGCCCATATCTGTAAACGCTGTATTACGTTGAGGCTCAGGTTCCTGTCACATGAGGTTTCTGTTTTACCTGTGTTAGGGCTGTTTACACGACACCACGTGCCATGTTAATTTACATGAGAACGCTGTTTCGGGGGCCTGAAAATGCAAATTTTTGAAAATAGGTTTCAAAGTGTAAGTTTGTGAAAACGATACCGTTATAATCCCCATGTAAACTATAAAAACATGAATCTGTGAAACGGTGATGTCATGCATGTTACGTGTTCAGTCTATACGTGCGTAGTGTTTCTTTACAAAACTACTGGCCTGGCAGCAGAATACCGCTATTTTAGTCGTTTTCACAGATCCGTGTGAACGGGGATCGTTTTCACAACTACGTCAACATTATTAATAACCTCAAGATATTTTCATTTTGTGATGTTTTGAATATCAGAATCGAAAACACACTACTCAGCAAATGTATTAAATTGATTTTAAATGTGTTTAAATAATTGCTTGTACATTTAAACATGCTGCTTGAAACTAAACAAATGTACAGATGTATTGGCAATTAATTTTTCTCATAAAAAAAAAAAAAGAAAAATCTGACTTTCCAGTGCTTTGTGTTGTTTTGTGCAATCAGACGGAGAGCTAAACATTTCCTCTCATTGGGTTCAGTGTAAAAATTGCTCTTGATAACTTGTTGCCATTTCCATTCGATGAGTCCCAGTGGACACTAAGAAGCCTTTCCTCTTTCTTCATCTCCACTTGTTAGCTGGATGAAAGAAATTCCTGGCAGACAAATCCTCATAAGGGCCAATAGTTTACTTGACTTTTCTCACAGAAGTCTGATAGATTGCTGTATCCCACAGTTTGACACACTGAATCCCAGCTATTTCCAAATGAGAAAGGGAAACCAATGCAATATGTATGACTTTCAATAAAATTTGGCATGAGACCAAACCCACCAATAAGTAGTCTTACTTCTGACCTCACAGCAGTGTGCTAAAAACAAGACAGGCACTTATTTACTTAATAACATTCTGGGTTTAGAACTGCTATTTTGACCAAAAGCTGTGCCCTGCTGGAATCTGAGAAATGTTCAGTTTTATGCAAATTTCAGTCCAATATTCATGGAATGTTACATTTTAGTCAGTAGTTACAACTATTTTCTACCCTATTAAGCATACAAATTGAACAACATTTTGTGAAAGAAAAACTATTTAGGCATAAGAAAAACAAACTTCATATTCATAATTCATATTCTCTGAAAACAAGTCTTATTAGTTCATACAGTATTACCACTCAAGTACATATGTTTTTAAGCTCACGACTATTCATGAACCACTACACCAACATGAAGCTGTCTGTTATATCGTGACTACAGTTTGGCTGCTGGAATGGACTTACAATCCATTAGGGGACGGCTATTGCTATTATTTTGGCTTTCACTTGTGGGTGTATAACACTTTATGATCAAACAGACTGAGCTGGACGGCTATATCTGCTGTTTGAACAACTGCATCATGCTGAAAATGACTGTGCTACACTGAATGCGAACAACTGCAATATTAACATATGGTCAGGTTTTCTTGAATTCCTCTGCAGGTTTGATTATTTGTAGTGAATGCATGACAACATTTTCTGGACTGTGAACGAATCACACATAACTGCAGCAAATCTTCGCAGAAGCATCTCTTATTGTTTGGTGAATGAATGTCATCTTGAGTTGAACCTTATTTGACCTATTGTAGGCAGATGAGAGGACGGGAGATCTTATTAGTTAAAAATATGGTTGAAAGAACAGGTGGCGCTCAAGATGAGTTGTTTTTCTGTGTTCTCATGGTCTAGGTCCCACTGAGTACAAATGAATCCATATTTGCATTAACTTTATATTATGTGAGCGTCTCCCCTCTGTGACTGATGTGGACTGTGAATTTGGCCGATGTTCTCCACTGTAACTGATGAATGGTGTATGAGCAGATCCATCAAACAGGCAATAATGTGATTCATCTTTAATGTTCACTGCAAAAAAAATATGGTAACACTTTATTTCGATTGACTACTTTAGACATTCTACTAACTATAAGTAACTTTTCAGCTACATGTCAACTAGCAGTCATTAGAGTATTAGTAGACTGTCTGCTTAATATCTGCTAACACTTTATTTTGATGCTCTTCAACAGACATTGTGCTGACTATAACTTTACATGTCAACTTATTCTACTAACCCGAACCCTAACCTAACAGTCTACTAATATTCCAGTGACTGTTAGCTGACATGTAGTTGCAAAATTACTTATAGTTAGTAGAATGTCTATCGAAATAAAGTGTAACCAGAATGATTTCCTTCCTAATTATTTTTGTCTTGTTTTCCAGTACAAATATCAGTAACACTGTATTTCAGTGTCTTTGTTACGTGTTACATATACATGCTATTGTAGTAACAGTAAATTATGCATAATTACATGCAACTAACCTTAAACCAAACCCTACTCCTAACCCTATAGCAATTATATTATTACTCAGTACTTAAACGTATAAAGCCCGGAACACACCAAGCCGTTGCCACTAGTTCTTTGACGTCAGGTTGGTGTTTCCCGGCCTTAACAAGGACACATTGAAATGAAGTGTAACCCAAATATCTAAATATTCTTAAATCAAGATACATTTACTTGAGAAGCACATTGACTAAATATATTAGGTCTTGTTTACTGAAAAAAAAGTATCAAAATGAAGCGAGTTTGTGCTTAAGACAAGAATAAATATCTGCCAATAGAGTCAGAAAAATAATCTTGTTTTCCCTTTATTTTTCTGACTCCACTGCCAGATATTTGTTCTTGTTTTAAGCATAAACTCAATTTTTTTTTTCAGAAAACAAGACTTAATTTCTTAAGTCATTTTGCTTCTCAAGTAAATGTATCTTGATATAAGAATTTTTAGATATTTGTAATGGAAAACAAGACAGAAATATTAAGGAAGAAAATGATTTTTTTTCAATGTGCTTGAAGATTCTTGTGTATGGATCATATGTGATTCACACCAGCAGCACCTGATATGAATCTTTTAGCATGAAATCAAGAATGTGACAAAGGTGGAATGTGTTTTGGACACAACGTTTCGGGATTTTTTTAAAACCTCTGATAAATCAGAAAGATTTAGGTGGAATGGAAGTGTAGACTCCTTGACTGGTGCCCCAAAATATTGGAAGGAATCATCTGACTCAATATTAATATTAATATTTAAGACCATAAATAACTACATTTGTGTTGCCCTCGTGTGAGGCTAGTCCAAAATCACTACAGAAGAATGTAATAGGACTCCATAAAACATCAATTTGTGACAGGAGTGCCAAAATGTTACCTTTTAATTACAATATTGTGTCTTTTTTTCTGTTACAGAGAAGTAAAGTGAGATTGACATGTTCTGTAAGTATGTCGCTTTTGGTAACAAATGCATTGCTTGTTCTCTCGGATGAGAATGTCTCTGTTTAAACTATTATAGCTATCAGCTATAGGAGCTTTGTCATGCTATGCAGATAAAATGTGCCAATGAGCCAAAATCAGCCTTAAAATGCAGTAAGTCATCCTGAAGGGGACACATCAAGCAAAAAAGTAACTGAATGCTCCAGGAAAAATATGGAGTGTCCCAGGGAGATTTTCTGCAGTCAGGCTTCACTATGGTCATATGAACAGAAATGCTTAATTTCTCACTCAACACATGTTAAACGAGTTTTGTTTTTGGTGATAGATTCATGTGGATTAACCTCACTCATGGTCGTCTCTTGGTGGTCTTGTAAAAATCTGAGAAATTGTTCATTCTGTGTCAGCTGAGTATAATAAATGTTTGAGTGCTGGCCTGAAATCAGCATGCGGCCAACAAAAAGACATTTTCATTAATGCATCATTATTGCATCAATTACATGGTATTATGAATGCAATATTTTCAAAGGTTGTGTGTAGAACAATGAGATCTTTCTCTTTAGGATCCAAATGCCCATTCATTTTATTTTACAGTTAAAAAACTGGTATGTTTTTAGCCTGGTCACCCTTCTCATTCACTAAACTACCATATTTAAAAAAAAGTGCTTTTACACAGATAAGCTGTGAAATGTTGAAATGAATGAAACACATGTCATTCTCATTTGGCTTGAGCTTCACAATATTAAAGAGTTGAAGTAATGTAAAATCATAAAGCCTATTATCTTTGAACACAATATTTCTAGATGAGAACTGTGATACACCTGTTTTTGATGTACACTTCTCTGTGTGTTTCTCCCATCATGCACCATGGGAAATAACCTCTTATTTCTCGGTTAGGAGGGTGTACTGAGGGCACATTCCAAGACAGCAAACAATTCTTGCCTGGCCCCCCGTGTGAAAGGATAAGACGTACCTTTGTGAAGTAATGAGAGAACGTATTCTAGCCTGAGGCCAGAAGGCATTAATTTTACATTTGAGCCGCAAGTTTCAAATTAGCTCAGCAGAATAATCTCAACATTCTCTAGTTTAATGTTTGTTGCTCACAGTTGAGCTCCATATGGACAAACAATAATACAACTCATGGATATAAAAACAGAAAAGGTTTTAATTTAATAATAAACAGAGAATCTCTACAGGACTTTTTGCACAAATGACCTATATGTTGGCCATGAAAAGTGAGAACAGGCACAATCCATTTCAGTTAATGCATTTTATTATGTTTTTTTTTACTCAAGACTAAAAGCTTTGAATAAATAAAGGATGGTTTATCTTGTAATGGTTTGAAATATAATATAATATTGTCATTTTATTTCAATTTGGAGAATGTATTGTAAAATGTTTGGTTAGTGTAATAAATATATAATCATATACTCACAGACAGTTATTCGTATGTTGTGTATTATTGTGGCATTTAAAATGGACATCTTGTGGTTAGTCATGAAATACATGGTTTCTTTTATGCTCTGAGAGAGCCAGGAATTTTCCTTTTGTCTGTTTGTTAATTATTTTTACTCACAAAGGACGCTTAATACACGTATCAAATTATGAAAGACCATATTAAATACAAACATATTTTTTAGAACAAGCCAATGTTGCAATGAAGAGTTTCCTGTACAGTACATTTTATTTTAAATATATTGTTCAAGACATATTTTAAGAAAGTCATTTACACATTACATGATGGCGATTGGTCTAAAAAGTTTGTTTATCCTGCATTAAAATGCTTATTCAACCCCACCATGCATGTCTGATTTGGAAGTCAGATCATAGTGGCAAGTCAAATTCAGACCATCACAGACATTTCACCTAAATGCATATGACACACATGGTCACGTTGAGAGTGGTGGTCCATGCATTGCTTCTTCTTTAGCTTAGGTGCTATTATGTAATGCTTTCACAATCACAGCATAAGTACTCCCTAAAACATTCTGTTCCTTCGTTCAGCTCTTTAATTCTCCCCCTCTCCATAATGGAATTCTGATGGCCTTCCTTTTGGACAGACATGAACCTTTTCTTTGAGGTGATTCTCCAGGTGTTGGGACAGAAGAATGAAGAGGCAGTCCAACAGATGTGTGAATATTAGTTTAGCTGTGCTCCAATGGACGATCATGTTGACCTGCCCCTACTGAAGGAGAACAACAGAAAAGAAAATTGATGTATTGATGGGATAGCGAAAGCTGGTGTAAGTTATTTTAAATTCTATTAATGAAAAGAGTTACACTGTATGCGCCTAAAGTTTGAAGTTATTTAGATAAAGACACAAAAAAATTGTACTGTATTACTACATAATCTATACGAATCCACACATCCCATTCAGCTACATATTAGACACACAACCCATGCTTAAAGAAAAAATGTGCCTGTGGTGACATTTCTGCTAAATGATATTGTTACTTCTTGCACATTTTGTAACACTTTCAAAGTGACATGTCCAATGAGTGGCACTAAAAGCACGTTTAGTTTTATCTGAAACAGACGAATGTGAATCTGGCAATGTTATTATGTTGGTAGTTATCAGTGGCGTGCACAAGGGGGGGCCGGGGGGGCTGAGCCCCTGCCCCTTAGATCGGGAAAGTGAAAGTGCCCTTTGCAGTCGGATCGCGGTGCCCCTGCGTTCCCATTTCTCCCCCCCGGAACGCGATTGTGCTCCTGCCCTCGCGGAGGTCTGTGCACGCCACTGGTAGTTATATTGTGGCAGTTTGGAAATAAATGGCACTAAAAGGTTAACGCTCTATTACATTTTTTTGTAAATTACGTACAACCAGGGGAGTTTCCTCCGAGGAGGCAAGGGAGGCAGTGCCTCCTCAAAAAATAAATGCAAATATTACAAAATGTGACATTAAAAAGTGTAAAAGTCACAGGTGTATTGGTATAGCAAGGTATAGCGGGAGTGCCTCCTCTGAGCCCACTGAGTTTTAACAGACCCCTAAAGCCTGCGCTGGGTTTAGTGGGGGGTAATTGAGAATGAATGGGGGAAAGTCACGTGAGAAGAGGCAATGGAAGTATTAATTAAAATGTAAGTAAACAACTCAGCCACTTTATGTCACGTCAAAATCAAACTTGAAATGGCCTGAAAACCTGATGACTGTGGGGGTTTTAGTGAGCCGTCAGCTTGGTGAAATTAAAGGTACATCTTTATATCTGTGATCAGTGTTTATTGAGCTTGATGACTGATGATCCGAAAATATTAACAGCTGAACATTAGTTTACAAATAAAATATATAGTTTAAATGGTTACTGCCTTTAGTTATAATGGAGTAAAAATACATACATAACACTAAATTAATGAGATTTATACTTATTAATATAAAAAATATAAAAAAATAGAACGTTAATTACATAGTTAATGTAAAAATACAAAATGGAACTGTATTTGGTTTCTCTTTTTTGATGTATTGTTTATTTACCAGGAAAATGTGACAACATTAAGTGTAACTGGGACATGAATTTACATTTGATTTATAAATTAAAAAAAAAAAAAAAGCGCTTCACAAGTGCAATGCTGTACCAGGTGAGCTACTGAGCAAGTTTACTACATAAGACAAGCCACACAGCTGGTCATGTGATGCAAATGTCAAAAATGTATTAGTTTACATACCATGCACTACAGTATAAGTGTTTTGAGATCATGCCATACATTCTTAGGATGAAAGTTCAAAGAGGTTCTATATGGAACCTTTTCTTCTAAAAGTGTTTTGTAAGGAACTGCAAAAAAAAAAAAGAAAAGAAAAAAAGCTCCCTTTCGAATGGGAACTCTACACTTCATCTTGGATGGACGCTATGGGGACGCCATCAGCATATCCAGTGTCTGAAGCATGTGTGAAAACACTCCAATCTGATTGGTTGGTGACAGTCTGTGTCGTCATTAGCAGAGCACTCGGATGTATAAGAGGGTGCCCGTAGTACACGTCATCAACTTTTTTGTCTTCAGGTGCCGTTTGTATTGTTAGTGCGTGGTGAAGGCAGGATCATGGAAAATCCTAGCAAGCATTTTAGGAAGTGTGCTGTGCTGCAGGTCTACCAGGCAGATCTGCTAAAAGATCTGGATCAGGGCCAGGGACTGTTCCCTGAAGCGGTTGCTTAACTGCGCCCCACCACGGATCTATCTCTCCAGGCCACTAAACAAACAACTGTTGCTATCAGTTGCACGATGGCAGCGATGGTAGCGATGGTGGTCATGGAGAAGCATCTGCGGCTGAACTTGGCAGACATTAGGGAGAAGGAAAATAATTTTCTCCTTGATGCCCCAGTCTCACCCTCTGAACATTTTGGCACATCTGTTGAGACAGTGGTCGGAAAATTGAGAGAGGCGAGGATGCAGTCAGCAGAGTTCAGGAATTACATCCTGCGCCGATCCAGATCCCGACTAAAGCCTTTGGTGGTTCTAGCCGAATGCTGATGAAAAATAACATTGTTCATCTTCCCTCTTTTCTTCTCCTTCAGACAAAGAAGTTGATGATGTGTACTATGGACACCCTCTTATACTTCCGGGCACTCTGCTAATGACGTCACGGACTGTCACAACCAATCAGATTTGAGTGTTTTCACACGTGACGCAGTGTCTCATTCTCCTTTTCAGGGAATGAGGGTTACAGTCTTAACCTGATTCATCCTTTTTAAATCGATTATCTACCCCTGTAATCATAATTTGTGTGAAAAGGAATAAAAGTGTTCAGTCTTTTACTGCCTCTACTCTTCATTTCAGTTGAAAACTGAAACACTGAGTTTTAACAGACCCCCTAAAGCCTGCGCTGGGTTTAGTGGGGGGTAATTGAGAATGAATGGGGGAAAGGCACATGAGAAGAGGCAATGCCTCCATTGTGCTATGATTGGATATGATCAATTATGATTGGATATGATTGGTTTGTGCAATAAATCCCGCCTCTTGCTTTCTTGTTATCGAATCAGCCTGAATGAAGACAATAATGGCGTTAATGGAGTTATTAATTAAAATGTAAGTAAACAACTCAGCCACTTTATGTCACGTCAAAATCAAACTTGAAATGGCCTGAAAACCTGATGACTGTGGGGGTTTTAGTGAGCCGTCAGCTTGGTGAAATTAAAGGTACATCTTTATATCTGTGATCAGTGTTTATTGAGCTTGATGACTGATGATCCGAAAATATTAACAGCTGAACATTAGTTTACAAATAAAATATATAGTTTAAATGGTTACTGCCTTTAGTTATAATGTAAAAATACATACAAAACACTAAATTAATGAGATTTATACTTGGTTTTAAAAAATAGAACATTAATTACATAGTTAATGTAAAAATACAAAATGGAATTGTAATTTTTCGGTATTTTACTGCCTCTACATTTCAGCTGAAAACTGCAGTGAATTGTATGTAAAGCTTTGTTTTGTTTTTTGGAGTTTTGCAAAAAATGTAGGTAGAGGCACATTTTTTCAATGAGCTGTTGGTTTTTTAGTGGTTTGAGGGTTTATTATTACCTCTGACTGCAGAAAGCGGTGCACTCTTGGTCGCTGTGTAAAGCACACGCGCAGCGCTGAACTCCTACGCTGCTCTCAGCAGAACGCCGAACCCGCTGGGAGCCTCTATAACTTGACATGCCATATGGGACAGTACGCCTGCCAATACACAAAGGGGAAAGGGTTATGACCTTGGAGTTACACAAAACACTACTGCAGCACTGCTTAAAGGCAAACAGTGAAAGTGAGAAATGCTTTCAATGCTTTACTTAGGATTTGACCCAGCTTCTTTCTTTTTTTAAGTAAAGTTCAAATTCTCCCTAGAAATTATACTGTATATCATGTCTCCATCCAACTTAAAATGTCAGAGGCTGGAAGTTTAAACCAGAAGGATTTAATGTGTGTTCAGAGTCTTTATGCAGTGTTTCACTGCCCTAGTTTGATCTCTCGTTTGCACTCGTGGAGCAGGTTACATACACAATTGTTCAAGAGGACTGAAATGTGACACTGAACCATGCATAATGTGGAGGTCAAAACTGTCAGCACCATCCCGGATTATGAATGTGATTGGCATCCCAACCTCACTGTACAAACACCTATGAGCATGCATTGGAATATGGTAAAACACATAAAACTGAGAGAACTGCAATCTTATTGATAGCTGTCAGCATTATTAAATGAGCCTTAATGTTTAATAAACAAGCACACTCTTAGAAGAAAAGGTTCAAGAACCCTAAATGGTTCTTTCAAGTGCTTCGTATATAGAACCTTTTAAGGGTTCCCATCATGGGATCAGTTTATGAATTTAGTTTTCATGAATTCATTAATTTTGTTGTAATTCATTTTTAATTTTTAATTTTATGTTATAAACCACTTATAAACGTACTTTATCACTAGAAAAAAAAATTTTTAGACAAAAAGAACCTTTTTGGCATAAAGCGTTCTTTAAAACTGAGTCAAGTTTTCTATATACTGTAGAACCTTTGTTTGTTCTATGAGTACAGAACCTTAAAGGCTTCTGTCAGGCGCTTCACATGTAGAACTTTTTAGGGGTAACCATCATGGGATCATTTTATGCATATAGTTTTAATTCATTTGTTTTAATTCATTTTTTATTTTGATTACATTTTATTTATCTAACAGCTCGTAAACATACTTTATCACTAAAAAAAAAAAAAAAAACTGAAACAACCTGTTAAACATTAAAGCATTATGCAATCATTTAAGATGTTTCTCCTTATATAGAACTTTTTTGGCATAAAGAGTTCTTTAAAATTGAGTAGAAACCCCTAGGGTTCTATATAGAACCACAATGAACCTTTTTTCCAAAGAGGTACAAGGAAGCATAGAACTTTAGAGAATGACAGGCATATCAATTCTGCAGAAATCTAGAGCTTTCAGCAGAGTTCAGCATGAGCAGATTCTGTGTGTTCATGGGCAAGAAAGTTAGAAGATGTTGTAGTAATACTGAACATGTAAATGTAGTAATATTTAACAGTAAGAATAACAGATGCAATAAAATACACAATCTATGTGTTTCATTAAAAATAGCTCAAAAGTGCAGACCCTAAGACTGATCATACACAGCAGGCTTAGTTTGAGGAGTGTAACAGCTCATTGATTACATGACATTTCTCAGATCAGCTCATCACGGGCCAACTTTCAGTTCATTAGACTTTGTGTTTTTTTTTGATAACACCTCAATAAATGACTCTTATGTCGAATGAAGCAGAATCCGAGGCTCAGTAAATCTGAACAGCTGTACTCAGGGAGCTAAAGGCCTCATCTGCTAAGAGTTACTCCTGCAAACATCCTGTCATGAAAGCATCTCTTTGATCTCTGTCTTTTCTCTTTAGCCAGTATTATATGCTAGACAAGTGCTTGAGAATATTAACCCCCCCCACACACACACAAATTAAAATGGCATTAGTAAAAACATAGTTTTGATAATTTACTAAGACGGAGCTCGTAGCAGAAGCTGAAACATTTCCCCAAACTACTATGGCTCTCTCAATAAAGATTGTACTCTAAGGACAAATTAATCATCATCATTCACAATAAATTGTTATTATGAACATTTTGGATAAGATTCACGAATGTGAATTGTTTAAACTACACAAGACGTTTGCAATCTTATCTCTGATAAGGAGGGGGCAGGCCTGAAATAATTCAGTTTTGACAGAAAGGAGAATGTTTGTCCACGTGCCTCTGTTGAGTTTTTATAGACTGCCAAATGTAATAGTTCACTTTTCCTTCTAAGCAGTCATATACAGTTACAGTTAAAATATAATGCAGCAAAACATTTTTCATTCATTATTTTTTTATTTTAGCAACCAAATTTTAATTGTTTTATTCTTCCATTTTTCTTCTAATTAAATGTCACAGTAGTTGGTGGTTTGATTGTTTCATATATTTTACAAGTGCATCGCATCTGTACAGTAGATTGTCATTTATTTCCCCAAGAAGGGTTAGGGTTATTAAAAATCAGAAACTCTTATCACATTAAGTTTTACTTATTTACAAATGTTTTGGTTTCTTAAAGCAACACCATGGAACATTTGCTCACGGTTCCCCCATGTGGTTGATAAGCGCAATTGTCTGTTACCAGTGTCGTAAATGCTGTCGCTGTAATAAGCTTCCCTGTGGGCAGCGCAATATATGTGAATTTGTTGACTAAGCTGACAGAACTGGCGAATACAGAAACCTCTTTGGAAACATTGTCCACCGACCAGGTAAAGTAGCCCGTGTTACACTATGTTCTACAAATAACATTACATAGTTTTATTTATTGTTACTCCAGAATTGAAAAGTACACTGACAAAAATAACTCTAGTATGTTAGCCTAGTTTTTTTTGCTCGCATAGTTCGTAAAGCATTGTTTGCAAAGGGAATAAGATGTCGTCCGTGTGGTTTTGAGACTTGCATATTAGATTGTTTCATCTTATAGTAAGCTGTTGGCTGACTCCACCCGGGCTACGAGTAAAATATGTGACGTATGCCGTAAAGCGGGTCGCACTCTTTCGCTGGCAGGGGATGGGCGGGGCTGTGTACCACTCCACTTTTAGACACGCACTCGCAAACTTCCCTAAGCACTTCCCCTCGGGGGAATCCCTGCCGCCATTTAGAAGTGTGTTCCACTTCGTGAAGTGGATGAGGGAAGGTTATATGGACATATATGAGCGAGTATGTACTTCATATGTACACTTCAGGCAGCTCCATATACCACAAATGCAACACGATTGTGACGTCACTGCATATCGCTTTTAATTTACCCCACCACAAACATAGATTTTTTTTTTTTTAATATCTAAAACAACTCAAACACACCTATATACATATAGAATGCTGCTTTAAATAGTTTCGTAAGGGAAAAAATATAAATAATATATCAACTCCATAGCAGATTCCATGTGATCAAGGGCTTAGGACGTTCCAATTCAGCCCTTTGCAAGGGTTCCGCCAGTAGTGGGCACTCGTGCAACGTAGGCAATGACGTACATCCGACTCAACGAGACTGAAGGAAGTTAGCGAGGGAAGGGCATAAAAAAACGAACTGTAACGCAGCCCCGGACACGAAGCTTGCAGAGTGTGGTTGTAGCCGCTAGGAGGCTGCTCAGGTAGCAGCGGCAGTAGAATTCGTCCGGTTAGGAGTTGTTCTACCACTGAAATAATTTTAGAGACATTATTTTAAGGTCGAAAAATTACATAGTGTTGCTTTAATGTTCACATGGTGTTCAAGTAGCCTAGGCTATTCATAAATGTTGTCACATTTATTCAGTATTATTTATGTTATGCCATTGATCATGTAATGCCGATTAAAGATTGTTTTAGCCATTGTTAATACAACTCTGTCTTTAAAGTAAGAGGATCAGTAAATCTTATCTTAAAACCAAAATATCACCGCATGTCAAGAACACACTCCCACTCGGCAAAGAAAAGCCTTTGTCGGGTTCGAGCACCTGTTGATCTGGACGTTATTTGATGGGCAACTCAACAGCCTCAGAAACTTACTCTGGTGTGTTGATCCAGATGATGTCCAGGTGACAGTAGTAAACACATTCCTTGTCTTTGTAGGTGTAACATGTGCATCTCTTGGCTCTCCTCCGTGGTTTTAGGAGCTGGCAGAAATAACACGCTCCAGGTTTATTAGCAGAATCACCAAACTGCTTAGGAGTCGCACTTGATACTTTAATTAAATCCTTCGCGGTGTTTTTCACGAGCGCATCTTCACGAAACGAGGAAAAGCCTGAATATGAAAATGTTTTAATTAAAACATTGGCAACTCTATTCATTCAAATGATATCATGATGCAGCAGCACTAAAATGTGACGATAAACGCATTTCTATCTGACCCTTTTTTTTCCTATAAATCATTTTACTTTTTCACTTTAAACATTCAAAGTATGAAGCGTTCACCTTAAATAGAATGTGATAGATGTAATATCCTAAAAATTTGCTTAATGTAAGAATGTATTAAAGTAAAAAATAGGCCTATAATTTAAGTCACTTATTATGGGTGACATTGAAAGTAGCCTATTTTAAGGGTCAAGCCTTAGGTTTATTCAGGGTGCGAACTATGCAGTGAGGCACGGGGTCACAACCTAGTAATGACGGGTTGAACCCTGAAGAAATTCGAAACAAAAGGTTTCAAACTTATAGGTAAAGGTTTAATTTTTTTTTTTACCTCAGGAGGAGGTAAACAATGACTCACTGCATCAGGTTTTTGACGTTCCTGTGACAGCGGCGCCAAATTACAGTTTGCTTTGCGTCCGAAAATTACTTTTTCTTCACATTTACATTGCATAATTTAGAATATGTTTATTTCTTTAAATAAACATTCCTTTTAAAATAGTCGGCACCACTGAATGCGCACCACTGAATTCACCTCGATATAAAACAACTCATATTCATCATCTAACACCTCAATTATGCGTCTATACAACTGGCATATTCAAAGTTTTAAAACAAAGTGTTCTGTGCTTAAAAGTATATATGTATTTTTGTAATAATATGCATGTGATTTTAGTCAAATAACCGTAGGCTACATAAGTTTTCTTAATGTAAATGCAATGCAATCTGAACCCACCGTTGGCCATTGCGACTGTTAGTCCAATAAAAAGCAAAATTCCCAAATGTATTAATGACACATTGGCCATCCCAGTTATTCCAGATAGTCTCCGTGAAAAAGATCAGTTTAAAATCCAGGATTGTCCAGAAGTGCTGAGTGATCCAACTGCAGTTAAAAGTATCATTTTGTTCGTTACTCTTTTATTCCCACGTGGATGCAGCAGCCTGTCATTTGTTTCAGATTTGCGGGGTGCCAGAAGAGACAGAGAAGCATCCTCAGGTTTCTGCAGCAGCTGGTATTAGTTGCGCTCAATTCCCCCTTTGAGGATTTATAGTGAGCACTTATCAGCCCGCGAGGCACCACCCGCTCTCAGTTCTACAGCTGAATCAGTTGTCATGTGTATGTCATTAAATCACACACACAGACACACACACGCAAGAGAACGTTATTTTAATGCCATCACCTAATGCAAAGTCTCTGGTAATTACAGAGGTCAATGCTTTCAACATTTTATTTATTCTGACAATGCTTCCCACCCCCCCTCAAGCGCTTGAGACATGACATGCCCTATCTGCAGACCCATTACTCAAGGGACCACACTGGAGACTCCAGAGCTGTTAGTAAAATGAACTGTTTATTCAAGTGGGCATATAAGGGTGGTTAAGGCCCAGTGGGAGCAAATTTGTTTGATAAAAAATAAAAACGATTCAAATAAATAACCAGGGTTGTAAATATACTACACACTGGGTCGTTTTTTTAGGGGCTCCAGACAAACGGAGGGGCTCAATCTCAAACTCTTCATCATACAGAGAACGCACTGAATACTGCATGTTTGTTATGGTGTATAATTTAACTTTTAATTTCAAAATCTTTTTAATTATTTGATTAATATCTAAAATCTGACAGTAAATTGTATGCAGTGTCAAGTCAAGCCAGTCAAGTCACCTTTATTTATATAGTGCTTTTTACAATGCAGATTGTGTCAAAGCAGCTTTACAGTGATAACTGCTATATAATTTTGGCTGCACAGCAGCTCTTAAAGAAAATGGTGTCAGTGCAGGCAGATCAAAGCACTGTTGAATATCAAATGTCAAGTGCGTGTTTTTTGCCTCACCATTGCTCTTCTAATGCTTCTGAGAGACAGAATTCTGACTTTTAAAGGTCACCTATTATGCAAAATCCACTTTTACATGGTGTTTGGACATAAATGTGTGTTGGCAGTGTGTGAACACAACCACCCTACAATGATAAAAATCCACCCACTCATTTTTTTTTTTTTAAATCCCCATTAAACCAAAGCAGTCTCGTTAGACAAGCCGTTTTGATTCCCTGAGCGGTGTGATGTCACACTGCTCAAGCCCCGCCCACGGCCACTGACTGACAGTCCTGCATTACCATAGTTTCCGCCCTCAGCGAGTTGTATGCTCTCCACCATTTTCTCCGCCAAATTGACTTTTACAAAGATCTGACAAAGAATTTTAGAAATAGGCCACTGTCAGTCAAGGCTTTTACTGTTACCTATTCTCTTTTTCAGGTTTTCTCATGGGGATCTGTGTCTATGAAAAAGAGGTATTAGAGAAGCTCCGATCAGCCGCAGATCAGTATCTGCCGATAATCACATTCTGTGACTCGATCAGGAGTCACTTAAATAGGCCGATCTCACCAACTGATCGCAAATTGATGACGTCAGATTTAGTGCTGCAGTTATGTCATCACCAGTGTGGAATTATTATGCGGTCTCAAGAAACAATGTGTTTTTAAGCCTTGCGATTTAGGAACAAGTGATTTGAAACTGCTCACGCGCAGTAAGCATGAATCAGTGCTCGTTCTATATGTGCGACGAGAGACGGTTCTGAGCGCACGCACATAAAGCTGCTGCTCATATAGAGCATGAGTACTTATCTTACTGGGCTTGAACGGTCAAATACACACACTTACGTGTCAAAATGCCAGTTTTTGTGAGTATCTTCTAAAACATTCTTTATGTCTTAAGTGAACATAGTGAAATCAGGCTAATAAAGCCGCTGCTGCTTTTGCTGTCTCTCATTGCTCTTAACTAATCAAAATAAACAAATAATCACTTTTGTGAAGATTATGCACTGTTTTTGTGCATTTGATTACTTTATACAATTTATGTTGTATTTCTATTTCTAGTGCTTCAAGTTTAGCACTCGAGTGATGATGGTGAGTGACTATTCAGTACAGCCACATATATTTTGGATTAAAGAGGAATAGAACCCAAAATGCAGAAAAGCTCGAATTTATAAAGAAAATCCTGCCTTACCTACTTAAGTAGGACGTAGGAAGGACACAAATACTCAGCACTGGCTGAATAATATTCCTGATCATTTTTTGTATCAGACTATTCATTTTGTTCATTTAGGAATTACAGTGTTTCTATTTGTTTTTGTCCTCAGTCACATATCTGACAATGTTTAATTACACCTTATGGGTTGTAATTATGTTCAGTTTGACATTAAGTCTTATAGGTTCTTTAATAAGCCAGAGCAGGGCTGTGCACATTGGGAGGCAGGTGCTTAAGTGAAAAAAAAAAGAGCACCCCTTTCGTAATTATTTATAAAAAGTAAAGTTGTATATTAATTACACTATTTAACACTATATATAGGGCTGTCATATTAAATTAAATCAGTATTTAATTTGATTAAAAATAGCATTTATCAAAATCCATTTACACTGCAATTACAACTGCCTAAATAATATTATGAGATTATTGTTCTAAATATAACATTTTGAATATAGAAATATGAAATGTTAGCAAAAATGAAATATTATATATGAAACTAAAACCGCCAGTAGGTGGCGGCAAGTCATAATAAGTGAATCATAGAATCATTCATTCAAACGATTCATTCATGAAAAAAAGCAAGTGTCCACTGACTCTATGAACTTCTCTGCTTTGTTTGGAACTATTTTGGCAAAATAAATATTTGCGTTGGCAAAATAAAGCAAAAACAGTCCAAATTGACAACATTGTGTCTAAAAATGGTCAATTCATATAATCAACTTATTTTTTAAGGAACCGTTTTATAAAACGAATATAACATTTTTCAATCATGCTGATATTGGGGGGAAAAACACTCTTGCTCATGTGATATTGCTTAACTATATTATGTTTTTGGGCACACACTTTGATTGAGAATTGATGCCACGGGCCAAATTTAAACAAAAACTAAAATATAAAATAAAATAAAAAAATGTCTTGCAAAAAGGCACGTATCTCAGAGGCCAAAAGGGCAGCACTTAAGGTCTATCTGTGCACGTGCCTGAGCCAGAGTATCCCATTTTGCATAAGCCCTGCTTTTAAAGGCCTACTAAAATGTTCATTGTAAAATTAATATTTGTTGTACTTCTCAATTGAAACAACAATCTATAGCATTACTGTAAATAACTTCTGTGGTATTACTTATCTGAAAACAAACAAACAAAAAAAACTGACATTCAACAGAGAGCTTAATTATTACTTATATAAAGGGTATGGGTATTGGCCAATCATGATGACAAAACAAACAAACAAAAAAAACAACCTGTAAACAGTATTCAGTATCGGCTGAAAAAATCCTGATTGGAGCATCCCTAATGGCTATAGGGAAACTATGGTGTCTTATAGCTAGATAACATATTGTGATTGTGAACTGAAACAGGTCAACCTGAAACTGCAGTGCCAGATTAATTAACTTTTTTTTTGCTTATTATTTCTAACATGCCTATAAACAGTGTGAGGCCTGGACACGGAAATTTGTCCAGACTTCTTCACTGACTTTTTATTTTTGTAAGGTTTTCTGTCCATCCCTGACATTGTGATAACAATCAAATTCTGATATCTGCCCTTCAGGTATTTATGAAGACTTGAAATAATTTATTCTTTGTCTACTGTATGTAGGTACGACAAGTCTCATAATCATTTAGATTAAAAAAAACTTTTTTTAAAGTTTTTAGTTTAAAATAAAAATAAAGACAAACAATTCAAGAAATCATGATGAAAAATATTAATCATAAAATATAGTACTACAATTACATATCACTGACAGCTAGAGTTTAAAGTTAATTTTAAAAATGCCATTTCTTTTGCACAGACATTTTCTTGCTCAAATTATGCTGGAGAACACGATCATCCGGTTTTGTTCATGTCAGCTCATGTTTATTCTGCTGCCATTAAGTAAAATAGGAACATGTTAAACACTAGGAACCACATGGATCTTTATATTCTCAGTTTCAACTACTGTTTTTTTCTTCCTTTCAGTCAGTTGAAGGTAGAGGTACATCAGAAGTCACCTTGCATATCATGGGAATGCACAGCATGGGATTAAAATCCCCATTCCACATGGATCCCACAGGGAAATTAATCTTGAAAAAACAGTCACTTTGGGGCCCTGCTGCCTGCTAGTATCAGGAATATATGCAGTATAAAAACTGTTCTGGGCATGTAGTCCAACTTGCACAAAAATGTAAAAGTGAGAGTTAAGAATGTAAAAAAGAGGGTAAATATCAAGTCGTTTTGCTGTTTAGATGGTGGTTCATGGTTTTAACTGCATCTTTTTGCAAGGTTTTAATCAATGGCTGCTTATGTGGATAGTCCAGTTTTATTTAGTTACATTCACGCTGAATTTAACTTACATTACATCCATAATTGACCGTAAATTGATTGAATCCTGGTCTCGGTCGCCAATTATAACACATCTTGATATTTGAGCTTTGCATCACTTAGCAGATGATAACTAATACTGAAATTTTAGCCTGATAACAATCTTTTTCAGCAAGGATTCTGCAGAAATGCACCAAGACCTAGATATAGTCTTCAGATATTGAGATATAGTTCAAAAAGCATTCTTTCTTTGTTATGAGGACTGGGGCTGTCAAGCTCCAAAATGATCAAAACATCCATATGATTCTTGATCGCCAGTGAAAATCACCAGTGTGCGTTATAGTCTGAGTCTTCTGATGTTATGTACAGTCATCTTACTTCAGAAGACTTAGAATATAGCTCACAAGTCAATGGACTACTAAATGGCAGTAAAAGCTCTTAGCTAAGAGTTTTCTCTTCAAACCTATTCACAAAGCTGCTGAGACCAACGTTTACTAAGGAATAGAGAGAAGTCTTAAGCTAAGAGAAAGGGCGGGGTTGACCTCGTTGCTATGGACTATGCCCTCAGTGATTGGCTGATGGGGGAGGAGTCTCTGTCAGCGATTTAATCATAGAAATATTGTAGAATGAGGTATCAGGTTGCCATATACAAATAAAGTTTTTAAAATAAAAATGTTGCCATATACAATTAAAGGTTTTAAAATAAAAATGTTGCCATATTCAATTAAAGGTTTTAAAATAAAAAATGTTGCCATATTCAATTAAAGGTTTTAAAATGTAGGCTAAGTGTCACTAATTAAACTAGTATATGTTCAGATGATTGTCCGCCTCTTACATGTTTGCATCTCGAGAGATTCAGAATTCAAGCAACAAATGATGTTTTATAAACAAAGTTTGGGAGGAGCGCGTTAAACGGTCTATCTGATCAGCTCGAGTGGAGGTATATATACACAGACGAGAGCCGACTCACATAGTTACCTGGACAGTTTTCTGCATCCCTCCACCACCCCGTTCCTCACTCTCAGCTGGGGATATGAGGAGAACTCTGGATTTGGGCAAAATTCCAAACTCGGAGCTCTCGATCCCCATGGAGAGCACACCAAATACACTTATTATATATATATTTTTACTCTGTTTGATCATTTGCAAGTGTGAACTAGTGAAAACAACTGCCACAGGTAATCAGGCATTGTTATTTATTTATTTATTAAAGATCTATTTTTGGTGTTTTATTGTAGATTCAAATCTATAAATCAAAATATGTGTTGCATTTATGAAGAAAAGGCTCAGCACCCAAGGCTCTATCACTATTGCCTCAATGGTGTTCAGTGTCTTTGGGTGGACTGCTGAGGCGGATTGGCACCAACAATCATTTTAGGACTGTTTTTGATTTTGTCTTAGTGACCCAGGAGTCCTCTTGACTACTCCTAGCGTTTCACAGTTTTAGGAGCTAGTTTTAGTGCTAAAATGCTTTGTGAAATACTCTAAGTCAAAAATTTAGGAGTCCTAGAATTAGGACTGACATGCCCATTATTTTATATGCCCATTATTTTATATATTTTAAATGCTCCAAAGTGAGGCTGGAAATGACACTGACGGAATCCTGTGATCCATGCTTTTAGCTGACCTGAATCAGAGGCTTTGTTTCCCACCTGAAATTGTAGTTACCACTCTCAGACCAGACCTTGTGCTTTGGTCCTCCACACTCTGCACTGTGTATATCATACAGCGTACTGTGACTTGGGAGGATGCTGTGGAGGAGGCCTACAAACATAAGAGCTTTAAGTATGCTGAGCTAGAAAATGATGTGGAACAACGTGGCTGGAAAGCAAAGGTTTGCCCTGTTGAAGTTACCTGTCGAGGCTTTGTTGGTTATTCTGTCATCAAAATAATTAAGGACTTAGGAATCAGAGGCCAAGCCCAGTGGCAAACTGTTAAGGCCCTCTCCAGTGCCCCTGAACAAGCGAGCCGATGGCTCTGGATTAAGAGGAGGGACATCGGTTGGGCCTTGCAACAACTGGAGCACAGAATAGGGTAAAAGCAGAGGGGGGTACTGATGAGCCCTCTGGAGGTGTTGTGGGCATATATCATAGAAACACCAAGGAAAGAGGGTGCCCACATGATGACCGCAATGAAGCTTTGTACTTCCTTCCTTCTATTACCCTATTACCTTGACATCTATTCCCCACTCATCTCCGGAAGGTGCAAATATCGGGGATATTACCATCTAGTCCTAAAATGTAACTGTATTTCAGTTAAAGTCATTTTCCAACATCTTATTTACCTAATTTCTTTAAATCTGCAAATGAAAGTATGTTGCAGTCTGTCATTGAGTCTTGTTTTAGCTTTTCTGGCTTTTTTTTTTTGTTGTTGTTGCTCAAATTGATATTTTTTCTTTTTAAGATTTTTCTCTTAATTTTCCCACAGAGGTGATGAGTGACTATTCTAACCAGGATTTGTCCTTCCCCATGAACAGATGGGGCCTCTTTTTTGTCTACAAGGAAATAAATATGATAGGCAACTTAGCCAAAAATGCCACTCCACTCAATCGCGAACAGATAAGGTGACGTATTTGACCCCCTCTTTGCCTGAGGGTTAATCCATAATTGACATGTCTGATCCAATTAGAAGGTATGTGTTTAAGGAATTAAATGAAATTCCTGAAAGGTTTCATCATAGTAAGGCCTTCCGTACTTTGACTGAGACAAATCCCACCAGGTCTCCAGAAAACGTTTGGCCCCAATATGGTACAAAAAGTTTTCTGATGAGATTACTGAAACCAGGTAGACAAAAATGCACTCTGCAAGCCTATGCGTCACTCACTAATCAATGCAGGACATGTCATGAGGAAGCATACCAAAATAAGGTATTTAAACATTGCTGCGTGGAACAAAAACCACACTAATTGTGATCAAAACTGCAATTTCCCTCCTTATCTTCTTTATTCGTAGATTGCTTGTGAGCCATTTAACATGACCTTGTCCATTCAAGTCATTTAAGTGTAGGTTACACTTTATTTCGACATACTATAAGTAACAACTACATGTCAAGTCAACTAACACTCATTAATTTGCAACTACCTGTCATCTAACTCTCATTAGAGTTACCAGATTGTTAGGGTTAGACATGTAGTTGCAAAGTTACTTAAGGTCAGTAGAATGTCTATTGAGGAGCATCAAAATAAAGTGTTAGCAAATATTAAGCAGACCGTCTACTAATACTAATGACTGCTAGCTGACATGTAATTGCAAAGTTACTTCTAGTTAGTAGAATGTCTAAAGTGGACTATCAAATTTAAGGGCTTCCCAAGTGTATTTGTGCACGACACGACACAAAAGTGATGTAGGGTGTGACAGAATAAAGGTGCGGTGAACGATGATCAAAACACAGATGAAGTAGGTTGCATCCATCAACACCCCCAAAGCTTTACAGACATTTCCTCTTCATGGGTTTGACATTATATTCAGTAACGTTAGGCAGTTTTGATTTATATGCTGCTGAATGTTTGATGAATGCGTTATTTTATATGTGCATCAAACTATCCGCTCCTGGTTTTCTCTGATCTTCTTCACTTGTTTTTTGATTTGCAGATGCTGTACTATTTCAGAAGATCCGTAACAGTGCCCCCTACCATATAATAGGGAATTCTGGATTGCCAGAAAAATGAAATGGCAGGAAAGCATTGCGTCATAAATGATGGAAAATCTTGTCATTGGTGGGGAAAAGAATGGATGGAATCAGGGTCTCAGAAAAAAGACCTCTATTTTTCTCATGGTGCATTCTATCCTGTCTTTACAAAGTGGTCTATAACAAGCTCTATGCAGCCACCACATGACAATCAGTCAGTGTAATTTATGTCAGTGTAATTTACTCATTTAAACGTATTTTAGGGTAGTTCACTTACACTTACATTTCTAGCCTTCTAAAACCCTCCCTGTAGCTGACTCTAAAGATTTCACTAGTCATGTCAGTCACAGAGCTGATTGCCTGCACAACACTGAAACAAATACTTTAGGTCAACTAACCCCTAACCTCAACCTTAACATTAGTATAGTTTTAGTAGCACACCCTGATAGATAGCATTACTAGTTGTCACAATATGACTCATTAATGATTTTTCTGAACTCTGAACTGAATCTGAGAACTGAACTTTTCCTAACAGGTGACTGCATGATTGAGTTGACCAATGAAATCTGCTAGATTTGACCATAACTTGTGTGATTTACAATCTTGCTTGTAAAACCATTAAACAGTACCACAGTACCTCTGTATCTGGTTTCAGTGGTTAGATCACAAAACGTTTGGATCCTGTTTACACTTGTTCTCTCTGTTTTTTTCTTTCTTTTTTTTTTTCAGACTAACTGCGACTGACCTTAATACTTAATAATTCAATGATGGTGCTATTGTGTGTGGCTCGCCCTCTGTTTCTGCTAACGCTGTGTGTGTCTATGCTGTTTGTGTCATTTGTTGTTCAAAATGTCAATGCTCTATTGGTGTATGATCGCCAAACACTACTGGATCTTAGACTCTCTGCTAAATTTAGTAAAGTTTGATCATGGTGGTCATAAGACATTGCCCCCGCTCCTATCGGGGATCCCAGCTTATCTCTGCCGCCTCCTGGCTCCATACCCCCGATGTAAACGCCATCGTCGCCGAGGTAAACGCAGCGGTCGGATGGTGAGGGTGAAGGCTTGCCGCACTTTTCCATGGCTTCCTGGACTGAATACCGAGCGGTGCCTCGTCTCATTATTTCTCTGCGAACGCTGGACCCTGTCGACGCCTGGTTGGTACCTGTCGTCGGCCCAGATGAGGTGGTCCAGCCCCGCGCCCGGTGCTCTCCTGGTAAATGCTAGATTGCTAGCAAACAAAACTTTTATCCTAAAGGATTTCTTCACGCTCCAGGGATTGGATTTTCTCTGTGTGACTGAGACATGGCTGAGGGTTGGTGAGTCCAGCGCTTTTTCTTAACACTTATCGCATGATTGCTGCTATTTTAATTCCCCGCGAACGTCAGGAAGAGGAGGGGGAATAGCAACTGTTCATAAGAATGTCTAAAAATGCAAACAGCTATCGCTATCATCCTCGTTTAGCAGCTTTGAACTGAGTGTATTTGAGCTGGGTCGTTCTCACTCAGTGTTATGTGCAGTGGTCTATCGGCCTCCCACATACAATAAGGACTTTATAAATTACTGGCTGAAATTATGCCGAAATGCGACTGCGTCCTTATTGTTGGAGATTTTAATGTTCATGTGTATTATCCTGATAACCAGATGGCTAAGGACTTTCTATACTTCATATACCTCATTGATCTTGTCCTATCTTTTGGTTTGCCTGTTCTTAACCTAGAAATCTGTGACGCAATATTTTCTGACCATATGCCTGTACTATTTGAGATTGCTCTTGCCTGTAATACAGTTGAATCTCGCGCTGCTCCCCGGCCGTCGCATTATTAACCCTTCCACTGCTGTTCAGTTCTCGTCCGTTTTTACTCAGAACTGTGCTATACCAGAGGCTATATGTGATGATTCAGAGGAGCTTAGCTCATGGTTGCAAAATTAGGCAGCCTCAAACTAAATCTGAGCCATGGTTGAATGACACGGCTCGTGCTGTCAGACGCGAGTGCCGTAGAGCTGAGCGCAAATGGAAAAAGGACAGACTGCATGTGTCATTTCAAATGCTAAGGGACTGCTGGCGTCATTATCAGACAATTTTGAAAGATCCTAAAAAAGAAATTATTTATCTGAAATTATTCTGTCAAACTGTAACAAGCCTCGTGTTTTGTTTAAGACTATTGATTCAGTTCTTAATGCTCCGCAAACTGTCTGTATTGATGCCTCCCCTGCTGTTTGTGAAAACTTTCTGCACTTTTTTTATTGATAAGGTCACTTCCACTAGAGCTCTTATTTCACCTTCTGCTTATGACCCCTCAGTCTCTGTCCTCTGTTCTGCTGTTCTTGACAGGTTTGAGCCTGTGACCTTGTCTGTGTTACAGGACATTCACGAGTTTACACGTACATGAAATCAAAATAAAGTAATTTGTATAGTAATTTATGCGTATTTGGCATACTGTCTGGGGGAGGGCTCCAAGATCGGATTTTGGCCCGAACCCACAACCAGCCAAGAGTGAGGTGATGGGGTGGTGGAGGGATGCTGTGAAACTTGTCATGGGATAGAGGTGAGAGACGGCTTATGTACCGGCTTCCTCTTGCACTGATTGGTTGATTTACCTGAACGTGCACCTTCCGAATTTAGTTAAATAAAACTTCATTTGTTGATCATTTGAAGCCCTCAGGTTCTCCACATGATGCTGTTCCTCCTTGACTTTTTAAAGAGGTCTTTCCTACTGTAGGGCCATCTGTTCTTGCAGTTGTTAATAGCAGTCTGTCCTCAGGTGTGGTTCCTAAAAATTTTAAACACGCAGTAGTGCAACCTCTTATTAAAAAACCTGGTCTGGATCCTGTAGATCTAGTAAATTTCAGGCCTATTTCCAAACTTTCTTTTTTTTTTTTTTTTTTAAAAAAATCCTTGAAAAGATAGTCTGCAGCCAATTAATGGCCTTTTTAAAGGCAACAATATTCTTGAAATTTTCCAGTCCGGTTTTAAAACTTTGCACAGCGCAGAATCTGTTCTTTTAATCGTTTTTAATGATATCTTTTTAGCTACTGACTCTGGTGATTGTGTTATTCTTATGCGTCTTGATTTAACTGCTTTGTTTGACACTGTGGACCATGAAATCCTGATCTCACGTTTGGAGCAGTGGGTGGGCATCAAGGGCATAGCACTCTAATGGTTTAGGTCCTACTTGGAAGGTCGGGCTATCTGTGTCAGCTGGTGACTCTGAGTCCTCCTCTGCTCCTCTCTCTTGTGGGGTCCCACAGTGCTCCGTTTTAGGCCCTCTTCTCTTCTCTCTGTATTTGCTCCCGCTAGGTTCAATAATCAGGAAGCATGGCATGTCTTTTCATATTTTAACGCAGACGATAGCCAGATTTATGTGCCTCTTAAAAAAAGAACAACACTGTCAGACCGTTACTCGAGTGTCTTGACAATATACAGGCCTGGATGTCTCTTAACTTTTTAAGTTTTAATGTAAAAAAGACAGAGGTGATGGTTTTTGGTGGCACCATTGGGACCCCTTCTGTTGATTTGGGGGCCTTGGCCCAGTACAACAAACCAACCATTACTAACCTAGGGGTTAAAATCAACTCTGACCTTAAGCTTGACAGTCAGATCAGGGCAGTCATTAAATCTAGCTTTTTTCAGTTGAGGCAGCTGGCCAAAATAAAGCCATTTCTTTCAAGGCAACACTTTGAGACAGTAATCCACGCCTTTGTCACCACTCGGCTGGATTACTGTAACGAACTGTTAGGGGTTAGTGGGTCTTCTGTTGCTCGTCTGCAGATGGTGCAAAACACTATCTATTAACTGGAACACGCAAATACGAGCACATTTCCCGTATTTTAGCCTCACTTCACTGGCTGCCCATACATTCCAGGATCCATTTTAAAATTCTCTTATTTGTTTTTAAATCTTTAAATGGTCTTGCCCCACTCTACATTTCTGAGCTGTTACACCCTTATACACCCACCCATTCTCTCAGGTCAGCTGATTAGCTGCTCTTGAATGTGCCCGAAACAAAACGTAAGCTCAGAGGGGACCTTTCGTTTGCTGTGGCAGCTCCTAAACTGTGGAATGATTTGCCTCTAGATGATTTCCCATTAGACATGCCTCTTCATTGTCTTCTTTTAAGAAGTCATTGTCGCTTTTTAAAACCCACCTTTTCTCTTTGGCCTTTGAGACTTGATTTTGACAGTTGTTTCTTAATTTGTTTTATTTGTATTCTATGTCTTGTATGAGTTGGGTATTTTATGTTTATATATTCTTCTGTACAGCACTTTGGTCTACTTCGATTGTTTTAAAGTGCTCTATAAATAAAGTTTAATTGATTGATTGATTGATTGATCAATACCAGCTATTAATTGTATAGACGACTTTCAAAAGAGGCTGACAAAGCACAAAACATTTAAAAGTACCAATTATTTTAAACACTTATTATAAGATCTAAAAATGTACACCTGCATTATAATAATATCTTGACCCAAGCTCTGACTAAATTGTGATTGTGATGATTATAAGCTCATCTAGATTAATTAGTTCCAGAGACACATACTGTAGCTTGGCCTATTTGCTACCCAGTTCTCTGTACTCCTAATACCTAAGACTGATAAACTCCTTAGTGTGATTCAGATTTAGTTTTTTTCTGTTTTCTCTCAGGAATTTCCCTGGATGTTTCCTGCACTGCCACACAGGGAACAATGCAGCGGGAATTTTGCTTTGGCGTTTTTTTGGAAGCTACTTTAACTCCTCAGTGGTAGCCTGACAAAATAATTCACCATCTCCGTTTATCTTTCACCGCAGGATAAGGAAATAAACAAAAACATATGTTCTTTATCTGACAGTGGATTTTCAAACTCACTGCCTCATGTTCCTCACACTGCTTTATGAAAACGGAAAAAGGTTCTATTGTTCTGTTGTTTTTATACTGTATTAGGCACCCCATGTTATTATAATATGCACATGGTCTCCAAAAACACTTTGAGATTTAAATTCCTAAATAAGAGTCTTTACCATCATGGAATTGCATTAAACAGAAATCAATAAATAAACATTTACAGCCTTAACTAGTGTACCACATATAGACGGGTTTCTTGTATACAAACAATACTGGATGCGCGTGCATTCAGGGGGCAACAACGCTAACAGGTGTGATGCCAAGTTCTGCATGCACACTGTAAAAAATAAAAGGTTGAGAAAACTTAAAAGTTTAAGGCAACCAGCCTCAGGAGATTTTTGAGTTTTCTTAACTGTCATACGTTCAATTTACAACAAGTTGAGAAAACTCAAAAATCTCCAGAAGCTGGTTACCTTAATCTTTTAAGTTTTCTCAATTCTTAATTTTTAAAGTGCACCTCACAGGAGGTAACAGTCATTTATGCTGAGAAAAGAGGTGGATGCAAATCTCTGCAGGTAGCCTACAACATCCGTTCTGCCGAACTATTTATCACCATTAATGAACCCCACAAAGAATATTATATCATTTTTAAACAGTACTTGGAGGTGCATACAATTCTTGGCATGTAACGTTATGCAGAAATCAGCATAACACCTGCAGAAGATTGTAACGTTAATCAACCATTGTAATTAACATAGATTTCACATTGTTTGTAAATTCTTGTTGACTCAATAATAAACTGCCATTTCAGAGTTGGATCTGTTTGTTTGTGTTTCATTTGCATATTAATATAACATTATGTAAAATGCTATCTAACAGCAGTTGACTAGTAGGCTAAGTTATAACGTTAATCATCAGGTCTCTGAATGAAATTGTCCAACTAAGTTTGCTAATCATAAAAACCTGACACACCCTATGAATTTATGAACTTACCTGATTTTTCTAAATGTTTACGTCAAGGCTACGTCACGACCCACCACATTTGAAAGAAATTTGATACTGTAAACATACTGTAGAAGACATGAGACGTGTGACAGCTATCTAGGTGTGTGACAGTGAGGAAATGGCTAGCATCAATTACTTTGGAAGCCTAGGTAGGGTGAACTCCGCCGATTATATTAAGAAATTAACTCTCAGTAATGGTGAGACGTTACCTAGCTAGTTAATGTTAGCAAACAGAAACGTAACATTACCAGACCTACCAGACACGAAGTGGGCACTGCACAGACTCTCGCTGCCTTTAGGACCACCGGGAACCGCCCTATTAATGGCCTGGATCCATAATCTCCTTCTGTTTTTAGCAAAGGCATGTGATCCCTTCGGAATATTGAACATTTTAAATCCATCTTTTTGGCGGTTAGTGCAGTTTACAGCACTAACCGCCACACTAACACACACCATCTACACTAACACTCTACCCCCCCCCCCCCCCCTCTGTCTCTGTCTGTCTTTCTCTTTCACTCTCTCTATTTCTCAGGTAACTTTTTACATACATGCTGGGTACGATTAATGGTATATGATTTTATCATCTCATACATCTATTTTGTATCTATTTTAAGTGTAACCATAATCAGATATTGTCATTAAACTCTTTCATTACAAATGATGTGCTAACTAGTTTTGATTGGTATTAACATTAATGTGTTCCCTATTGCAATACAATATCATCACACTAACGCTCTCCCAGATACTTTGCTATTATAACTGCAATTATTTCCATCGTTGGTATAAGTTGCAGTGGGTGGTAATAGACAAGAAATGTACAGTTTTCTACCATCTTGCTGATAACGTTTCTTTAGTCATTTGGCAACCCTACAGCCTGAACCCCTGTAGGTGATACATTAGATAAGTAAAAAAAAAAAAAAAAACTTGTGATGAAAGAAAATAAAAATGGGAAAAAATGCATGTGCGCACACGCACACACACACACACACGTGTGGACATTCTATAGGCGTAATGGTTTTTATACTGTACCGACCGTATTTTCTATCGCCCTACACTACCCCTACTCCTAAACCTACCCATCACAGGAAACTGTCTGCATTTTAAAAAAATTTTTTTTTTTTTAAATTATTTATTTAAACTTATTCCAGCACTCTGACAGAATTCTGCTTTTCTGATTTTAAATGGCTTCTAGCAAGCTCTATCCTAGCCAGATGGAGTGCCTTGATGGTAATCAACCTCCATTTATTTAGCTTATTAGTCTTGTGCTTGTAGAAGTAAAAAAACTCTCCAAGCCAATAGTTAATTAAGAGCATCAATTAAATCATTGCTTGGAGAAGTCAGAATGCCTGTCTGAGTGTCATGCATATGTGTACATTGTGTTCAGAGATTTAAAAATATTTTTACTTTTAAAAATATCTCTGTATTATCACCAGAAAGTCACACTGGCCTGCAATATTTGAAAAAGTTTACCTCAGATCTTACCTTTAAAGCTCAGCCAGCACTTCTTCCATTAACAGGAATGTGGCCGAATGCCCAGCATCAGGTATGGTCTTGCTGTAGAGCCCCCTATCACTGGTACAAAACCAAAAGGAAGTATTAGGTTTTTCAACCAGGACCACAGGAGAAGACCAAGGAGCATTTTCTTAACCTGCTCTTCAAAGATATTCTTCTTGAAAGAATATACATGCTAGACTTTACTTTTTATCAGGATGTTTAGGTTTCATGAAGGGGTAATAGGTGTAGTTTTTGTGGTTGGTTCTCTATAGCTATGATGCAAATGTAGCCATTAGGAATTCTAATCCTACTATTAGCGGAAACGCAAGGTGTTTCCATTTCAGGCAGTAAGCTCAGTAGTCATAATCAAAGTCTCTCACTCTCTGTCCTGGCTGCTGTTCCAATGTTCTCAATCATGATAATGATGATCATTTGCTCTCTAGTAAGAGAAAGCCTGGGTCAAGAGGTCATTAAGGTGAGAGAAATCACAGACTCTTCCTGCGTCTCAATGTGCATACTATCCATTCTAAGTAGTATGTGACATTAGTAATATTCAATACTATTTAAGGTGGATAGGGTGGATAGTATGCACATTGGGATGCAGGGTCTGACTTAAAAAACACTGTTGACTTATAGTTAAAATGTGCAGTGGGTCCCCAGGACCAGGACTGAAAAATGGCTTAGTGTGTTGTGTAGAATGTATCATGATGTATCTATGGCTACATTCACACGGCAGGTAAATGAGGCCCAAATCTGTTTTTTTTTTGTTTTTTTTTTGCCCACATGTGACTCATATCTGTTTTCCCCATGACAGTGTGAACAGTACAAACAACATAGAATCTAATCTTTTCAATTCCGATTTGTGCCACTTCCATATGTGGTACTAAATCCAATACAGATACAGATGTTTTATAATGCGACCGCAGTGTAAACAGTCATATTGGAATTCATGCGATTTTTACGTCACTCGAGATCAACATTCATCATGATTCTGCACTCATGGAAGTCTATTCAAAGATTTTACATACCCAACGTTATCAATACAGTTGTGAAAGGTAGTGAGTAGAAGGGCAGTGATGTGTCAGACAGCTCTATAATACAAGTAAAACATGAGGGTTTGTATCATAAAAGTTTCAAAACTCTGCTCTCTTTTGTCACATGATTGTCTTTATTTTTTATATTGCCTGCGCATAATTTCGCTGGCTTCCGTGGCTGATCACACTATAAATAAACACTTAATCGCTTACTTTAATGCCCTCTGTGTTTACTTCTGTATGACCGCGCACTGTGTGTGGTGCCAAGTCTGCGATTTTCCCACATAATTGGAGTACTTTTTCACTGTTTCCGCGGGTTGTCTTGCAACTCCGTGGGTTGAAGCGACCACATTAATGCGATATTTAATGCCCGGACTGCGATTTTTTTTACAGGGATACCCCACAGAACGTGATTCAGCTAGTTTTGGACTAGTTTTGAGAAGCAATTGAGTGGATTTTGTGGTAAAAACCTGGCAACCCTGGTTGTATCGTACTTTTACGCATGCAGGTCAGTTCAGAACCAAGATCTGTTCACACTGGAAATCTGATATTGGCTACATTTAAAACAACAATGTGAAACAATGTGAACAGCTATACAAAAAAAAAAAAAAAAAATCAGATCTGAGCAAAAATCTGAATTGAGCATTGAGGCTCACAGTGTAAACGTAGACTATGTTTTCCATACACATGGATGGTCTACTACACTCCTGAAGGTTTCTAGATGGCACCACAGCAGTCTGTATAGAAAATTCCTATATCAAGTCAAGTCAAGTCACCTTTATTTATATAGTGCTTTTAACAATGCAGATTGTGTCAAAGCAGCTTTACAGTGATAACTGGTATACAATTTTGGCTGCACAGCAGCTCTTAAAGAAAATGGTGTCAATATCCATCTTAAGTAAATTCAGTACTGATTAATTCCGATGTAAGAATCAATAGTTATTCATTTAGTTAATTTATCAGCACTGGAGTAAACAGGGATGTCATCATCCAGCTCAGTTCAGTTCGCATACAATGGTGTTGATGCAGGCAGATCAAAACACTGCTGAATATCAATTGTCAAGTGTCCCCAACTAAGCCAGCCAAAGGCGGCAGCGGCAAGGAACCCAAATTCCAACAGGTGACATCAGGTGGCAAACAGGTGGTAAAATGGAGAAAAAAACCTTGGGAGAAACCAGGCCAGTTCTCCTCTGGCCAACAGCAAACAGTGCTTTATGATAGCTGCCTGAATCATAATAAGTCAGATGGGATCGCAACAGTCAAAGTATTTATTCCAGTTCCATCCAGTTGAGGATCGTAATCATCATGCCGGTATGGACGGTTTGTTGAGGAACTGTGCCACTGGCTGTCATGTCAATGAGGCCTTCACAGTGGATGATCTAGTTGACTCAATCTCTGCTGACACTTCAGGGTTGCGTTGTGGTCGTGTCAAGGCGCAGGTCCTCGATCTCACCTGGATACAGCCCGGATCCGGCTGACTACGGTAAACCTCGGGATAAACAGAAAGACTAATATTAGCATAGATACCATTCTTCTTCTGATGTAACGAGTACATCTGGTGTTATAGGAAGTGTTCCCGGTTCCAGCTGACCTAATTTATGCAGCCTAATAATCCTTTGACGAATTTGAAAACATAAGTTAATAATGTGTTATGTGTATGTCAGGTTAAAGAGATGCGTTTTTAGTCTAGATTTAAACTGACAGAGTGTGTCTGCTTCCCGAACAATGCTAGTTTAGGTGCCAAATAGGAGAAGGATCTACCGCCTGCGGTTGATATTAATATTCTAGGTATTATCAGCTGGCCTGAATTTTGAGATCGCAATAGACGTGAAAGACTATAATGCATTAAAAGCTCGCTCAGGTACTGGGGAGCTAAACCATTTAGTGTTTTATAAGTAATTAGCAAGATTTTATACTTGATGTTTAACAGGAAGCCAATGCAGTGTTGACAGAACCGGGCTAATATGGTCATACTTCCTAGTTCTAGTAAGAATTTATGCATTTTGTACGAGCTGTAGTTTATTTATCAGGCGAGCAGAACAACCAC
Source organism: Elopichthys bambusa (assembly GCA_037101425.1). Taxonomy (NCBI): domain Eukaryota; kingdom Metazoa; phylum Chordata; class Actinopteri; order Cypriniformes; family Xenocyprididae; genus Elopichthys; species Elopichthys bambusa. Next base: position 24,581 of record CM074452.1, on the reverse strand, counting down.
CCAGTAGAGAGTTACAGTAATCTAGCCTTGAGGTCATGAACGCATGAACTAACTGTTCCGCATATTTCATTGAGAGCATATTTTTAAGATGGAAAAAAAGCAGTTTTACAGATGCTAGAAATGTGGCTTTGGTATCAAAGATTGGTATCAAAGAGCACACCCAGGTTCCTAACTGACGCCGAAGACTTGACAGAACATCCATCAAGTGTTAGTATTCTAGGTTATAACGTGCAGAAATTTTTGGTCCAGTAATTAAAATCTCAGTTTTTTTCAGAAGTTAGTAGTAGGAAATTACTAGTCATCCATATTTTTTTTTTTTTATATCAGCTATGCATTTTTGTGTTTCATCATACCAATTCACAAAATTACACTAAAATGAGTTACATGTGTAACAGACAACTAACACCACAAACTAACAGAAAATTGTGCCAACAAGACAATGCACAAGCTTATAATGCCCACATTTCCACTCCATTTCCCAGCCTTTGGAGACAATGTTATGGTCTAAAAATACACAAGGGCTAATTGGAAGACAAGATACCAGACACCAGACACACTACAAACTAATATTACAAAGTTAGGGTTAGACATTGTAGTAGAAAGGTTTATCCCAACAGCCTCATTTTATTAGAATATCAGGTTTGCAGCCCTGAAACTGTAAGAGAGCGATAAGGATTTCACATGTATTAGGAATGAAACCTAAGCTTACTTTTTCTTTGTAAACATAATTTCGATCAGATGGATTGAGACACATTTTACCTTTAGGCACAAAGAAAAGAAGACAGAAGTACTAATAGACCCAAATATATATCAAGATGTCTACTATTAACTCATTATCAGAATATGTTTACTATAAGAAAGTAACTGTCATAAAAGGTGAAGTTATAAGTCATACTTGTTTCACACTAACAATACGTGGCAATGTGATTGTTACGGACAGAGGAGCGGGAGACAACAGGTTAGTAATGATGAGTGACTTTATTGAACAACAGTGTGGGATGAACAGATGACCAGGTAAGTGACTATTAAGTAGTTACTTGTGATGGTGGATAAGAATAGTAATACTGTCCTTTTCCTTTGCAGGTTAGGGTTAGGGTGACTCGTGGCGGATGGCTGGTGCAGAGGTAGACAGACCAAACAGGAACGGTAGGAGAACACACACGCAGACACCTTACATGGAGACCAGGAGAATCGCGGGGATAGAGCAGGTAAGTATTCCTCACAATGCAAGAGCATGGGAGTAGCAGTCCTTGTGTTAGTCGAGACCGGACAGTGAACTGAGGTGAGTGCTGTGCTTAAGTGTCTGGTGGTGATTGTGTGGTGATGGGGATCAGGTGCGCATGGTAAGGAGTGCGCTTTGATTGGCTGATGGATGAGCCTGGCAGGTCTGTGACAGTGATGTAGTAAGGAAAATTTAAATTGTATTTTAAAGAAAAAAAATAACTGTGTATTTCACATGCTTACAGTTGTACTACATGACCAACTTATATCCAACTTAATTATCTGACTTAATTTGCCAGAAAATGCTGGACAAAATTGTCATTGTAAAGTAACAGGTTTAGTCATTATTATCTAAATAATTTACATGGTTTATTTGTTGGTGAATCGCCAACATGTATGATATACAGGTGGGTTCAAATGTCTGAGACCCCACTAACAATCAGCCACTCAAATATTTTAGCCAAAATTTTCAGTTTTAGAATACTGTAACAATAATAATAATAGAAAAACATTATAGATGATTTGCACAAATATTTAAGATTTCTAAGTTACTAATCAAATAATGAAATTATGACACTGAGCAAGTGAACTTTATACAGATTTTCTTGCTTCCATTGAAGCACAAGATGCACTTTGGGACATTCTCAAATTATGCTGGATAATGATCATCAGGTTTTGTTCATGTCAGCTCGATTGCTGATGTCATTACACCAAAACATATCACATACTAAATATTAAAGGTAACACTTTAGTATAGGGAACACACATTCACTATGAACTTTTCCCTCAATAAACTCCTAATTTACTACTTATTAATAGTTAATAAATTGGTTGTTAAGCTTAGGTATTGGGTAAGATTAAGAATGTAGAATAAGGTAATGCAAAATAAGGCATTAATATGTGCTTAATAAGTACTAATAAACAGTTGTTACAGTATGCACAGGCCGGAGACAGACGGTGTTATAGCAAGTGGTTTATTTGAACACAAGCAGAGCAAATGGTGATAAACAGTGGTGACAATGATGATAACGGAGTTCTTGATAATCAACAGGATGGTGGAGGAATGATGAGAGAAGTTGGAGAGGACAAGGAAGTCGGACGACACTCACACACGAACTGGAGAACACAGGAGGAAGATCGGAGGCACTGGAAGCAGGTAAGTAACACAGGAGTCCTTCAGATAAGTCAGAGGTAAGTTCCTTGACGTGAACGAGACCGGACAGTGAAGGTGAATGTGTGAGTGTCTTTTATGTTGGAGCTGATGAATGAGCTGATATGGTGCAGGTGTGCGTGATTAGTATTCTGGATATGGAGTGCGTCGTGATTGGTGGTTGTTGGAGCCTGGCGTGTCTGTGACAGTACCCCCCCCTCCACGGCCCGCTCCTGAGGGCCAACGACCCCGACGTTGTGGTGGTCTTCCACTTCCACAAAGGGGCAGGTCTGTTGGGATGAGTAGCGTGGAAAGTGTCCAGCAGGCTAGGGTCGAGGATGTCATAACGTGGTACCCAGGAGCGTTCCTCGGGACCGTAACCCTCCCAGTCCACAAGGTATTCGAGCTGACCGCCACGACGTCGGGAGTCCAAGATCTCTAGCACCTTGTAGGCAGCTCCATTCACAGACATGTTACCTTGTTTTAGGTTATAAAGTTTCTCACCAATTGATGAGTCAAAGGCTGGTTCTCCAAATACTTCTCTGAAGTGATCGACGAAACTGGTGTAGGAATGAATTACTGGGTTATTTTGTGACCAGATGGAATCGGCCCATTGAAGCGCTGTGCCTTGTAACTGAGAAATTAAGAATAATACCTTGGATTGTTCGGTGGAAAACAAGTGCGGTTGCATCTCCAGGAACAGCGAACATTGTAGGAGAAAACCGTTGCAATCCTCCGCCGAACCAGAGAAGGGCGCCAGTCTGGCCATGGGACTGGCGTAAACAGGTGGTGAGGAAGAGGTAGCGGTGTTTCCGGAAGTGATGGCTGGTGGAGGTGAGGATGGATTCATTGGAAAAGTGCGACGCAAAGCGTCAACCAGGTCCTGAAATGGATCGGAATGGCTCATGCTGAATGGCTTCACGTGATTGGTGGTTGTTGGAGTCTGGCGTGTCTGTGACAACAGTCAATATTCTAGTAATATGCATGCTAATGAGCAACTAGTTAAATGACCCTAAAATAAGGTGTTATCATATTAAAAATGTTATGCTGACAATGTAATAATAATAATAATAATGAAAATATGAATTTTCATATTATATGTATTATAATATGAAAATAAGCATTTTCACAAGTATTCTCAGACTGTTGTGTGTGCAGTGATACAGTACTTACAATGCAAGTACAATGCATTACATAGGCAATTCATTTAGGACATTTGTAACGTTTTGATTTATGTATCAAACTTCTTACTGAACACATTGTCCTACATTTAAACTACTTTGTAGCAAGTTTCTAGAGGAAAATTTCAACCATTACTTTTACTGTTTTTGGACTGTTTTTTAAATAGGAAAACTGGCTTGAGGGTTGAATCAGATGGCTCAGTGGTTTTAAGTTATAAAACACAAAAAGTCTTTTGTTTCACTTGTCAGAAAGAAAAAATTGTAAAAAACTATCAAGTTTATTAATTTTTTTAATTATTTTTTTCCCGCAGTGCACAAATATGAAAGAAAAGATAGGATTTACTTATTCTTATTAACTGATAATCTCTGGCCCTTAACTAAAGTAACCAACTTAACTACATTATTTCGTAGTGTATATTTGTTCAGCTGTTTTCAAAATGGTAAAGCTTCTCTAGTAATGACTTACTCTTTCAAAGGATTTGTGCTGTAATATATGTTTTTTAAGGTGTTGCAGAGTAATCGCTTTTTTATAATATTATATTACAGCAAACATGGCCACCTTGCTACAGCGTTGTTGATTGTTGTTGAACTACATGCTGTGCACTAAGCAGAGATGAATCATGGAGGTTGTTTGACCTCTTGTCTCTTATATGGCAAATGCTGGATTACATAATTTTGAGGATGTACAGTAAACATATATATATATATATATATATATATATATACATATGTATGTACAATACAATAAGACTTTAATAGAATTTAGACATAAAGAATTTGGATTTGTCACTTAACTAAACAGCTCATCAAAAAGCATACAATGTACAGTATATCAGCATGAAAAAAGTTAATTAGCTTTTTTTTTAACAGTAGCTCAATTAAAAAAACATTTTAAAACACCTGAATATACATTTATGGTTACATAAGGATCGTTATACAGCCAGTGTCTATTAAATGCCTTTGTCTAAAGCAGCAAGTGGCATTCAGCCAAGTAGTACTGATGACAGTGCACAAAGGTTAAAGTCTACAATGAGTAAAAGCCTTTTTAGTCATATTGCCATTGGCCTCCCACTGGCTGACTAACTGCCATCACTGCATTTACTGATGGCCGGATGACTGATCTCTGTGGAACCCCATTGTGAGAATTTACTGTTGGGCCAAGGCTTCATACTTATTCAGACATGGTGAGTCACTCTTGAGAAAAACGTGTGTGTCCCACTTCGTGCTTTCTCCAGGTGCCTTTACAAAGTAAAAGCTGAAACTCCTAGGGCTGTGAAATGCAGTGTGAATCACAGCACAGCAGTGTTTACATAAAATGCACCTGGATGCACATGTGGGCACGAACAAAATAATGAAGATTGCCTGTGTGTGTTTGAGAAAAGGTTTTGCTATCTTTGTTAGGACAAAATGTCCACCCAAAACCTACATTGTGTGGTCCCTATGATGAAAACTGCTTCATACACTTTAAAAAGTGAAAATCGGCAGTTCAGAAAAAAATGTCTTTCTTGGTCTGTCTAAGAATTACTCTTTTTTGTGTGTCCTAAAAATCAGGTCAATTAATTAATATAAAATCATATTTTGACATAGATAAACCAGTTAAATTACGTGTTACAGGACAGTTTTACATATATATTCTGTGTGAAAACACTAAATAATTTGAGTCACTAAAATGTCTCAAAATTTGATCTAAATGGCAGATTTAGTGAAGTGTGGCCAAGTATGGTGTCTTTGCATTTCACCCATCCAAGTGAGTATTGAACACATGCACACGCAAAATGTGGACAGACATTTTTTGCTGCGGCGCACTGGGAGTGATTGGGGGTTAGATGCCTTGCTTCTTCGCATTACAAATCTGACTCTCTGACCATTAGGCCACAACTGCCTAGAATTACTAATTGAGAACATGCTAATTTAGAAGTTAGCATGGTCTGATCATGTTCCTGTGAGGACACTTTCGAGACCCTTCTGCCCCTATAGTGACAGACCATTTGTTCTGTGCCCTAGTGGTCGGAATGTGCTCTATACGTTGAGGAACCTGGGGGCATTAGTGGTTATCTGGTGCCGTATGCAAGGGGCTCAATGGCTCTAGTGGTCAGCACACACTATGCACGAGGGGCCTGCGATTCCCAGTTATCTGCTTGCACTCTATGTGCTAAAGGCCCACCTTCCATACTAGCTCATCCAACCTGTTCCATAATATAGACCTTGAAGTACAGACAAAATACAGTAATTACACAATTTGTTTAATCAATAATTCAATAATCCTAACATAATGTAAAAACAACATTTGTGTTGTTTTTATTTTTGCAACCCATTCTAACTCCCAAGGCATCCAATACTACAACTTGTCCAAGAGCTCTGTGCACGATACAGGTGCCAAAAGCATCTTTTTTGCATTTGTTTACTGATGCAGTCCATAGCCCATTGCTGCAATGAGACATCTTTCAATGTACTTCCACAGTGGTGAAAAGGAATTATTTTTTAATGACCACAAAGCTAGTTTCTCAAAATAACCTTATCATTTTGCTTGCTGAAATGTGTCCACAAATGTGTTCTTTATTTCTACAGAAAGATGTATTATATACTGATTATGCATTTAATTCTACATATTTAGTCAGTTGTTCCTGTATCTAGAAAAGTATTTATATTATAGACATTTTGAGCATCTAACCACACATCTACCCTAAACCTAACCAGTTTTCCACAATATAAAACATAAAAATGATTTATGCATTTGGCTTTTATCCAAAGTGATTTACACTGCATTCAATGTATGCACTTGATCAGTTCTCACTTTCCTTGGGAATCAAGCCCATGACCTACAGTTTGGACTACAGGAAGACAAAATAAATGCGAAAAGAATATTTGCCATTTTCTGAATAAATTATTGTGACTGAATTTTTATCTGACTTATGTTGTGATGACAAAATTATAGTTTCATGACAAAATTGCCATGCCTTACATGTCAGCCTATTGGTATTAAAGGTTTCTCATTGCAAGCCACTAAAGGATTCTTTTGCCATCTGTATAGTTATGCATGGAGCTCTTGGACAAGTGGCAGTACTGGACACCTTGGAAGTGAGAATGGGTTGATTTACCTTGTTTGTGTGTACTTACACCTTACTCAGGAAGTTCAATGACTAGTTTTTGCTCATCATCACTGCTGCTGTTACTGTCCTCATGTTCCATGTAACTATTATTGCCTAAATAGAACAGTTTAGGCTCTGTTGAGTTGCTTTGTATGGCTGGGGGACATATTTGCAGTTCTTGACTAGATATTTGATTTGAGGCATTGCAAAAACTGGGCCCAGCACTGGATGATGAAGTAATACTTGTGTTGGCGGTCTCAATCTTTGAAGCACCACAGTTATTTTGTGAAACGCTGGCTAATACAGTTGTGCCACTTGTTTTGTGTTGTGACGAGTGCATCTGAACTTGGGTGCCTTTTGAGTAAATCCAGTAGCTCATTGAACCCCTTGTCTGCATCTCCTTTTGGAATTCATTTTGCATGGTATTCACTGAGAGTGGATGTCCCAAAAGATGTCCTGATGTTAGACTGGAGTTTTTTGACACAGTCAGTGAGGATGTCTCCTGTTGGATTGTCTCTCGAGAAGAGCTGTTCCCCAAATATTCACCCATGCTGTCTTTTCTGGTGTTGGTGTTACATTCCCCTTGACCTTCCTGTTGACATGTTTGTGAAAGGATGTTTGTGCAAACAGATGCATCTGTATTGTTTGAATCTCTAAATTCTTCATGCTGAAGTGGTTCTGAAATGTTGAGGGACACCTCAACAGCTTGAGTGGATGTCTGATGTTCTTCATAAGACATTGCCTCTTCCTGTTGTCAAAAGAAACATACAATTACTACATATTACTGTGGCAAGCCCAAAGCATACTTCAGTTTTTAGAGTGTCACCAGAATGGTATTCACGTACTGTACACACGCCTTCTGAGGCTGCGTTTAAGTCTAAAGTTTTATCCCCTTCTCTCGCTAACTTCCCTCCATCTCGTTCACTCAGATGTAAGTCGTACTCAGATGTAAAATATATGTTATATGGACTAGTAAATTGTCAGCTTAAGAAAAGACATACAGCCATTATCCACAGAGGTTTACCACAATCCAACTACAGAGACTTATTTGCTATCCACAGTGTGAAATTTGTTTTTAGTCACACCATTGCCCTCAATGTTATTCTAGACACATGGTTGTGTATTCCACATCTTTCCTGGGATTTGAATGGTTTTTGCAGGACTTTACCTATAGGCCGGGACACACCAAACTGACGGTCGGCCATCAGCCACAATCGAGTCATCAGTGAGTGTCAGTCAGCTCATTTTCTTGTGATGTATTCTGCACCCTCTGCACAAGTCAAACCCTGTCAGTGGCTTTTAGGCCAGTTGAGGATGTTGAACCACCATTGTGCAGTGGGTGAGACAGATCACTCAGATCACTCTGATTGGCTGTTCAGCTTAGCGAACCAGTGTACAAGAAGAATATGAAAGTAATGAAAGTGAGCAAATTATGAATTCCAGTGGACAAACACAGAAGGCTGTTCTAATTTTACATCTTCTTATGCATTTCAGTACGCAAATATTTTCATAATGACATGACGTCTGAAATAAAGAAAGTTAAGACCAACTAATCAACATGATTCATATTCAAAATGGTAAGCAAGTGCTGCAGTGTTTAGTGGTTGTCCACAGTCCTAGTTTTGATTTCCCTTTTTGAATGATGAATATAGATAGTTATTTCCTCTCAAGCAGGCACAGAACATATATGCTAGTTGTCCCAGACCTTTTGGCCCAGACTTCGGCATTGCAAGGCGACAACACAGTCTGCATTTGTAGCCACTAGTTCTTTTGATGTCAGTTTGTATCACGACTCTCATTTTCTATGAGTCCTTCCTTTCTTTACTCTCACCTTTCTTTTGTCTTGTGCATTGTCTTCACAGCCTTGGCATGTGAGGTTGTGTGTGTTGTTCATGCCAGCCACCTCTGTGCTTGGTCTCTCCCCTTCTCCAACTCCACTCTCAGGTTCTTTGGGGATTGATTCCTTGCTCTTTGTCCCAGGGTCCTTGTGAAACCTCAAGCTTTTGAGGGCACCATCCTCCCCAGGCCCTGAGGGCAGAACAATAGCTGAATTAATAAATGCAGCATATATTAATCTATCCATGAAGCTGGGTCTCTGCTTGTTCTTTTGGTTCTTCAGAATTTGATTGTATTTCAATTCCTATGAGCACAGTTTGAAGTACTGACAAATTCACTTGACTAGAGTATGGAAGGGTACTTGTAATATGTTATTTATAACATGAACATTCATTAAATAGGTGCACACATGCCTGGCTGTTTTTGCAAACTGTTTATAGGCTTGAGGTTTTATGACAACTAAAAACTTTTTGTCCAAAACTAATAAACTGGTCACAGAAATCTCTTTTAAACTGAACATAAAACTGATTTTCTGAATACAAATGTTACAGCCAGAAAATGTATGTAATTGATGTGCAGATTCTTGCTGTTCAGAATCCTGGAACATATGCCTCATCGCAACCCAAATGTCAGCCAAATGAAGAAAAAACAACGTGACAGGTTCACATTGTATATCAATGCTCACCGACCAACATATGCTACTATATATTATGGCGGTGCAGATATAAAAACGATTGTCCTGATGAAAAACAATCGGTCAGATTCTCTGGGGTGGAACTGGTTTGGCTGAACTCTTGCGCACGCCTCTGCGCAGCATTGCTCACAAAAAGGAGGCTACATTTGGCTCTTAGGTTGCTTGTCAGCTGTCTGGAATAGAGACATGCACAAAATCTCCTTTTAACCTCTGGGTCTTTGCTCTGGTGGGTCCCTGCGGGGACCATCTTCCAGTGACCTCTAGTGAGCACCCTGTCTATTCCCTGAAAACATCTGATCAATCAAATCCATTCCAGTCAAGACTAGTTGGGAAGATTAAGATTGCTGTTGATCATCTATTTTATCTCAAACAGTGGGTCAACAATTCACTTAAATACTTAAAGCATCCATACTTTTTGCCAGCTTTTTCATCAGCATTTTCTTTAGCTTTGTGAAAAGAATGTTTTTACAAAAAAGCTTATTAGAAAGAGATGTATGTTTTGTTTATTCTAAGCCTCTCTGATTGACCCTTGACCTTCTTCATATTTGTTACTATGACTAGTTGTTGGTAACCTGTGACCTAATGAAAGGGAATCTCTTAAGAGTGCTATATACACCGTAAAAAGACTGCAAGGATCGGTAACACTTTACAATAACGTTCATTGGTTAAACATTAGTTAATATATTGACTAACATGAACTAACCATTAGAAACATTTGTTACTGTATATACTAATCTTTGTTAACGTTAGTTAATAAAAATACAGTTGTTCATGTTAGTTCACAGTGTATTAACTAATGTTTACAAGATTTTAATAATGTATTAGTAAATGCTGAAATTAACATTAACAAAGATTAATAAATGCTGTATAAGTGCAGTTCATTAATAGTTCATGTTAACTAATGTAGTTAACTAATGTTAACTAATGAACCTTATTGTAAAGTGTTACCCAAGGATCAAATGTTTTGCTCTAACAAGTGACTAATAAGAGAGGTCAGTGAAGGAATACAGTGGAATTACAAAGGTTAGGACAGGAAAAAGCTGCATAGAATGTGATGACAACTTAATGATGTTCACCTTAGATTCACCCTCTCACACTAAAATCTTGGTGATCCTACTGAATTCAAAACAGATTCTGCTTGTATCGCTGTACAACTTGAGTATGCAAGACAGAATGATTCAACAGCTTTACCCTTTTTTCACATCATTATAATAATATGTAGTGTTGCATCCCAATCTGAGATGTCTTTGTCTTTGGCATGCCTCTATCAATACAGGAAACAACACTTTTAACGCAACAGTAATTGGTGGACTTTATGGGATTTCTTTGGCCAGTACTAAATGTGTGACCTAAGGCCTAGTCCACACGTACAGGGGTATTTTTATAAACAGTTTTTCTCCTTTGTTTAAAATTAAAAAAAAAAAAAAAAAAATCACTTTTACACAAGCACGGTTTAAAAAAAAAAAATCTGTCCACATGAAAACGCAAAAACACACTACAAAGCACTATCAAAAGCCAATCAGAAGCCTGGAAAAAAGTTTATTACCAGTTACGGTAGGCTAACAACATTGTCATTTTATTAAGTATTTCATTATTATTATTATTATTATTATTATATTATTAATTCCATAAACCAGAACAATACAACGAGACAAAACAATACAAAAAAAAAACCAAAAAAAAACCATTGTCATAAGTAGTGACCTGTGTAGTATTGCATTCTGATGCCTCTGTTCCACAATATAATGGAAGAACTGTGCATGTATCTGTATACATGTTATAGGCCCTGTTAGCACAGATATTAGCAGCAATATTTTGGCTATGTCCTTCATTGCACAGACTTGCCTCACGTAAACAAAAGAGATCGCGGTGCACAATCTGATGTCAAACAAAGGAGATAACAGCGCACACTTCAATGTCACTGGCCAAAATCTCCGGTTTCACCATTTACATGACACCCTTGCTGGATTTTTTCAAAAAAGTTGGGTTTCAGTTACCGGATACTGCATTTGCGTGTGGACGAACGGCCAAACCTCATAGAAAAACTGTGGTTTTGAAAATACCTGTGTTCGTGTGGACAGGGCCTAAGGGTGCTTTCACACCTGAGTGTTTGTTTAGGAACCTGGTGCATTTTCTCCCTTGGTTCAGTTTGTTTAGGCATATGTAAACATGGCAATCACGCTTGGACCCGTACCAAAACAGTCACCTGAATGAGGTGGTCTCGGCTCGACTGCAAACCTAATTGCAATCTGACCCAATGGACCAGCGAACCAAACAATATCATAATTCATAAAGGGAAATGTATTATATAAAACGTAGCAATGTTTGATTCTGGAAATGAGCACATTAGTTACTGCAGTCAAAAAACAAAAAGCGCCTCTTCATCTTAAAATGTTGTGTAATCGCTCTTCTCCTTGCAAGAATGCTGTCCTGAGGATGCTTTGATTCCTGCTCCTTATAACATTCGTATAGTGTGTGTATGTAAGCCTAGACAGTGCTGCCAAAAAGAGTGTGTTTGAATTTACAGCAGCATTAATACTATAATTTAACAGCTGGAATGATGGCTACATTCATAATGTTTGTGTGTCTCAACAGTCACAAATAAAGTCACAATAAGCTCATGGAGCAAACTTGTCAATCATCTTTATGGATGACGCAGGGGAAACTCGGACCAATAAGAGGACAGTTTTTTTATGTGATTTGCATAAACACATTTTGATACACTTTGAAATGTCGCCGTGTGAAAGCAAACCGAACCAATAAGAAAATGCAACATTGTAACAAATTAAGTCCCTGTTTCAGAACAAAACAGTTTATAGGTGTGAAAATGCCCTAAATTTATGTAATTAATTTTCTATCATGTGAGCATCCTTTTCTGTAGTTTTCATTCTTTAATCTGTAAATAGTATTTTTTTTTCTGTACTTATCCACTTTCCATTCTTGAACGTTTCTCAAAGGATTGAACGATTTTGGTAATATTCTTATGTTACAACAGCATGTGACTTGACAATGTAAAAAAAAAAAAAAAATATATATATATATATATATATATATATTTATATTCAGCAAATTAATTGTTGTGCTGCTGTAATCTGCAGTGGCACGCATGGGCGCACATTTACTCACAGAGGCCAAGAGCAACATTGGACAATGTTCTTTTCATGTTAGAGAGAAATCACAAGTTATTTTCAATGAGGTAATTCATAGAGCCCACTTGCATGGAGTGCATGAGATCATTAGAAAAATAAGAGGAAGTCTGCATTGCCATAAAGCATCATCATAGAGAGATGGGAAGTTATGATCTCTTGTCGCCACCTTGGGGACAGAAAATGTTATGACACCCATTGAAATCAGTGTTTTTGATGTATTAATATCCCAGCTAACAAGAATTTGTTCCAAAAATGTTTTGCTAACAGTCCCATTAAGTTATGAAAATGTTATTTCTGAATGCTTAAAAAATTCTTAGTTATGTGAACATTAAGGGAACCTTCTGTTTTGCAAACATTACTGGAACATTTGTTTTATTATTATTTTTATTTTTTTAAAGAATTAACATCTAACTAAAACGTTTTTCAGAGAAATGTTCCATGAACAATGTATAGACAATGTTTTTGTGCTAAAGTTTTTAGAACATTATTAAAGACCAGATAACTTTAAACAAACATTCTATTAATGTTACCTGAAGAACATTTGTTCTTAATTTTAAGAGAACATTTCCAGAACGTTATCCAAACTTCTGAGAACATTCCCTGTTAGCTGGGGTCTAGCTATGGTTGCTTTATCACATGCAGGCACTGCACTGTAAATGACAAGACAATATTACCTTGCAGAGTTATATAATTCTTATTTGGTCCCACCTGTAAATATTTCCAGATTGGCATGGCGTGTATGCACATCTCCACATTTGGTGCTGTCTTCAAGAATGTCACGAATGTTAGATGTCCTGTTCACCATTGGGCATGATGCTTTTATTTGATTACAAGTGTCACTCCCAAAGTCGCCTGGACCAAGAGCAAAGGCCTGATGGGATTCATACTGTGTAGGTGTTTGTCCTAGACCACACATTTCAGTTGCCAGGGTCCCATGCTTGCAGCTGAGTTTACCTGTGTCACATGCTCTCATTTCTCTTGTATTTAAATTTGAGCTTCCACATATGGCCCTGTATGGCTTGTTCTGACTGGGTTGTATTGTGGAGTTTATCACTTTTTGTATCTGCTGTGATTCTGTGATAGAGGTCTTTTTCTTACAAATACAAGTTCCGAGCTGTGTAATTGTCATTGTTTCAACTCTCTCACCATTTTTTGATGATGTGACTGACATGAGGTCTGTTTCATCTGACTCCACTGGCGTAGTTTGAATGTGATTTGGCTCCATTAGACTGGTTATCTCTGTGAATTTTTGTTCCTCAGGGGAGCTGACCAAATCTGGGTTATGGACAGAACAGTTTTTGGGCTCTTTGTCATTTTCTCGTCTAGAATAGCTCTTGTCCACTAAATGAGGTTCGATTCCAGCCACTAGTTTGTGGTGTGGCCCTGCAGTAACCTCAAACTCAGCAGATTTTCTCTCCTGGGAATTCTCAGGTATCTTCTGTGATTCATACAATTCTCCAGTTGAATTTTTATTGTAATCCACTGAAGCTGTAACATAAAACTTTGTCTGTGAATGTGACAAAGATGAAACACACTGAGGGCTTCCATTTGCATAATTTTTAGCATTTTGAGAGTTTAAACTGTAAACAGTTTCTGCTTTGTTTACTGAACTGGAAGATTCACAACGATTGGAAGTGTTCTTTTTTCTCATCTCACCATTATTTACAATTTCCTGTGCCATACACACATTAGTCACATCATTGCTATATACCTCCTGTGAAAGCAATGTATGGTTTGTTAAAGTGATTGAAGTTGTTGTTTCAATATGAGGCTCTATCAGTGCTAACTGTTCATCAGAAATGAGCTGCATGACGATCTGGAGGTCAGCTGTTCGTACATAAAATGTATTCTGAGACTGTGCTGAGCCATTTAGTACTATCACTTTTCCTTCTGACTGGGACCCTTGAAAGTCACCTGTGGTCATTTTAGAGGCACTGCTGTTTAGAGTATTCTCATACACTGTGGATTTGGTGTCCGCTGTAAGACCAAGAGGTTTTATTGGTCCACTCACAGGGGAGGCAGGATGGTTTTGAACTGTAGGTGTCGTAGTTACTAGAGGATAGATTTGTAGACCAGATTCAGAACAGTAACTCACTGTTGACATTGTGTTCGTTGATGTGACAGGCTGAGTGTTCTCTGAGTTTGTTAAAACTTTAAGAGGTTGATGCAATACAGATGATACAGGAACTAGTGACTGGCTTTCCACCGCACCTGTTAGACCGTTGCTCTGCAACAAAGACACTTGATGCTGCGCTGGTGGAAGTATCATAGGAGAAATGAGTGAAACTGATGTAGGAGTGGTACACTGAAGTTGTGTCAGGGCTTTGGATAAACAGTTTGTTTGATTCAGCCCTGAACAGGAAACTGATGACATAGGCATTGAAGTTGTCGCACACAACACATCTCGCTTACTCTGGTCAAAGTTTGCGACTATTGAAGCACCCTGACTCTGGTTTGAGGATAATACACTGTTCTCAAGATGGCACTGCACTGTAGTTTGGCAACTTTGCCTAAGAGCTGGAATGGTTGAACAAGTGCTATGTGCTAAAGCGGAACCAGAACAAGAAGCTAACACTCCATCTGTGGAACACGGAATCTTCAGCTGGTACTTGGGAGGAAAGCTGGTCTTGGCTTCAGGGACAGTATGGCTGCTGATAGAACCAGACGGGGTGCCAGATGTCCCACTCACACTGATCACACAAAAAGCAGGACTAAGTGTATTACCAATGAACTGACTTGCATTTGAGAACTGATGTATGAAGCTACCATGCGGGTGGAGATTTTGCATGCTGACCTTTTGTGCTGGAACTGTGATGGAGCTCTGTGTTGCACAAGTTGATAGAAGTGATTGACTCATTAAATCACACGGATTTCCATTTGCCTGTCCAGTTCTAGAATCTGAAATACTGAGCATTTGCACATCATTCCCAGTGCGCTGTTTCTTCCTCTCTGATGGGATATGGCAGTCAATGTGTTGTGTTACTGATTTATCTCTTTCTATGTCTGCCCCCATAACGTTATTATTTTCAAAGCTGGTAAATGACACTTTAAGGTCATTTTGTAAGGTCACAGCAGAACAGGAAGTAAAGCTCAGAGACACAGATCCATTGTCTCTCTGTTGGCTAATTTTAGTTTCCAGGCTCTCTGCTTGTTCAGAGCTTGATGCGGCCTTGTTCATCTTCAGTGGACAGTCTTTCTCAGTATTGTATAGTTTCCTAAATGTACCACCTTTGTAAGTGTGCCATTTTGTGTAGTCAAATTTCCGGGCTTTCCTCCTGTAGTTTCCTTTTATACATGACTCTGTTCCAAAATCGGTGCTGTCTCCATCTGAGCTAAGGCTGCTCATACTACCTCTTTCAACTAGGGATCCCTCTGCAGTAGGCAAACAATCTACCGCTACCTGCCTAACTAGTGAGCGATGAATTTGTGCTTGTTGGTCTGATGATCTTAATGGGTAAACATGCCCTGCACTACACCTTCTGCTAAGATTCAAATTCATTGCCCCATCAGTGGGTTTGCCACCCATAGTGAAGGGTAAAGAACTGCTTCGCGTTAATGGTGCATGCTCTATGCTAGTGGAGTATTGTGTAGGCACAGAGCTGTGAATTACCCCACCTCGTCTGTCTTGATTTTGAGAGCTTGAGATGTGCTTGCTGCTCCTTATCTCAAAATGGAAGGAGTCTTTATAAGTGTACGGCACAGGAAGATCAATGCTTCCCTGTTTTGACAGTACTGTCTTTCTTGGACGCACATTTTCCAGTTGTTTATTGTCCACTAACACACTATTCTCATATATAAGCTTTGAAATATGTTCTTCCAGCTTCTGCTTCTCCTGAATGGACACCTTGCTTTTGCTGTCCTCAGGGGTCATCTCTGAGGGTGTCTGGGAGGAACCTGGTTCTTGCTGTTCCATAGTGGTTTCTTTAAATGATTCCATACTGGGATCATGCAAACTTGCTCCAGGACTGCTGGATGAGTGATGCTCACTGCTGTCACTGAAGCCTGAGTCTGTACTGTCATGGCTTTGAGACTTTCCCCGGGACATGGGGGAATCCCATGGTTTGGAAAATAAAGCTTCCTGCCTCTGAAGCGGTGTTCGATTTGGAATCGATGATGTACATCCATCCTCACTCAGTGCACCTGTCTGTTGGATAGCAGGATTATTTTTCATGCCAACTGATAACTCCACAGATTTTCTCAAAGAATTTACCTTGTCTTGAAGTGCTGGAGTTGTGCTAAATCCAACCATGGCAGCATTGTGTAATGCCCATTGTATGCCAGACACTCTCTTAGCCTCTGTGGTGTCTTCCTGACTTGGTATTGTCACTGACACTACAGGAAGAACCTCTTTGCTTCTCTTTATATCAGCTGAATCTTTGTCATTCATCTCAGAGGGTAGACTGGTACAGTTGTCCTTTGAACTCTCCATGCTCTCCTGGCTGCTGAAGGTGCCTTTGTCAAATTCGCTGGAAAGGCGGGCATGAGCCTGTGTGCGCTTGTGTTTATAAAGGTTACTCTGCGTCTTGAAGGATATGCCACAGGTAGTGCAGGGATACGGTCGCTCTCCTGTGTGGCAACGGAGATGTTTCTCAAGCACGCTGGGCTTCAGACAGTCCTTGCTGCAGTGTGGGCAAATATGCTTCCCAATAGGCTTAGGTCTGGCCGAGGTTGCTGGAGCCATTAGCCTTTGTTGTTGCAAAGCAGCCCTGCTGGCAATATGCAGTGTCAGAGAGGGCAGAGTCGAGTTGCTACACATCCTTGGCAAGAACAGTGGTAGAACCGTTGCATCCTGCAAGGTTCCAGGTTGGGCCTGAGGATATGGCTGCAGGCCAGGGGCAGGAACGTTGTGGACATACATAGTCGTGAGAGGGGCCTTAACACGCGTCTCCTCCTCTCTCTGTGCAGACACTGAACACTGAGGCTCGGTAGCTCTCACAAAGCTCTGCTTACTAGTTGCCATGGTAACACAACCCTTGTGATGCTGGGAGATGGAGCTCACTAATTACCTAAAAAAAGAAACAGTGTTATTATTATTTTTTTTTCATTAGGCCCGGACTCCTCTGGATCAAAGGATTCCTCCCCCTATTCAAATTAGAATTCAGGTGATAGGAAGCTAAAGAAACCAAGACTTCACACCTTATTACAAATCACCATCATTTAAGGGGACTGAGTGGGTAGAAGCTACAAAATGTGTTTCAGAATAGGCTGGCTATTCTGGGTTTCAAAAGAAAATGGTATGCCAGCAGAAACAATTTGTTGAATTTGCCCAATTCAATAGAATGTTTACATTTGACAGCTATTGTCTTCTTCTCTGATCACATTTTTATATTTACATGATTAACTGAAGATTCAAGATGGCTATGATTTTAAGTCTAGTAGGAATCTCATATTTAATGCGAACACATGGTCAATATTTGCATACTGCAGAAGCACCAGAGGAGTATAAGCAAAAAACGGCTGTGGTAAAGTTATGACTCATTTCTAGAAAAATGATAGCATCAAGGACCTCCTACTACCTAGACTAGATTTTCACATTTATGAAAATGTGAAGACACATTTTTAAACAAACTCCACTGTTAATCTTTTTGTCTTGTTTTAACACATGAATGCAGATTTATGATGATACTTGACTTGTGAGGTATTCCAGCCTTTAGAGTTGAGAGACAGTTATATATATATATATATATTAAAAAAAACTAGGAGGTTTGCAGAAAGTTTGTATGAGTTATACACAGTATGCATTTTTTAATCTCTCCTCATTCTAAATAATTCTCAAAAAAATAAAAATAAAAAAATAAAATAAAATAAAAATAAGAACGATTTTAAAATCTACTTCTATAATTCATTAAACTATTCATTAAATTATTCTTGTTAGTTTGTTTACAGAATATATTTAAGACAAATGTGAATTTACAAATCACATCACTATGAAAATATATTTAAAATTATTTTGGAACAAGCTGAAATCTAAAGCTTCAAATGATATAAACTAAAATAATACACCTTAACATTACTTTCCATCCCTAGTTACTTGCCAAAATACAGAGGTTAAATTTAAATACACAGTTCTTTGTATTGTTTACATCCCTTTATCTGTGCCTGATCTTCTGTGCATTACATCACTACACTAAAGGAAGATATTCCTATCAAGCTTGTCAAAGAGATGTAAAAGATCTGCATGCTCGAGGATAGTGCAATCATGGGTCACTCACCGGAACTTGGAACTTAAAGGTGACACTGCAGCGGCTAAAGGTTGTCCAATTAAATCCAAAATGTGGAAACAAAAATCCACCTTTGGAACATTGAGAACAAGAGAATGACAATTAGCATGTGACTGTGGCACCTTCTCTCACCACAAAGGCCCTTGGTTCCTCTTTCCTCTTTAGTTTTCATACAGCCGTTTCTACTGCCGATGGAGGAAATACAAACGTCATTCATGCAAATGTGACTGGATGATGGTGGCAACACAATGTAAAAAGTACATGAGAGAGAGTGAAAGAGGAAGAGAGAAGTCACTGCGAATACCATTAAAAACAAAGTTCAGGGTGCCAGCATTTTGAAATAAAAAACCCAAACCAAAGTGAAGACATGTCACAAAATGGAGATCCAGATAGAAAGACTAAATGAGATGGACAAGATAGGGAAGAGAGCAGATGGAGGGAGGGAGAGAGAAAGTGAGAGTGAGATAGAAAGACTAGAGACAGAGTGCAGCACATAAAATAACACAACTGAATTAAACTGAAAAAAAAAAAAATCCCTTTTCAAAAGTGGAAGTGCTATGAACATGCAGACCCACCTCAAACGGATCATTTCACCTACAAATGCACACACAAACACAACCACGCACACACACTGTTTGCAGCATGTACCTGACTTCTGTTTCTGGCTTTTCTCACTCCTCCAGTCACCCACACACCCACACACGAAGGAGGAGAAGTGTAACAGAATTTGTGCTGGTGTAACATTTGACGGTGTACGTTTTTATCTATTTATTTTAATAGAAATGTTAGCAGCTATTCATCAAAAGTGGCTTGTGTCTGGCACCCAGTGATCAGAGAGTACATTAGCAACCATCTGTGCTTTAAACTGCATCAGAGCAATGGAAGGCTTATTATTTCCTGTAAACAAAAGCAAAAGCAAATCCTCTGGAGGAATAAAATCTGATTGCATTATCCTTCTGTGATAAATTGCTTTGGGCTTCGCTCTCTGCTTCATGTAATTGTCATGTCAGAAAGTAAAAAAAAACAAACAAAACAAAACAAACAACAACAACAACAACAAAAAACAGGCAGTTGAAAACAAAAGTGTTTAGAAATGTTAATACATGACACACCAGTCGCATGGTCCAAAAGTAAACCAATCCCTTCTTCAATTCCCTTTAAAAGCCATTTGCTCTTGTACCATGGTGGATTCGCTATTTACATGGTGGAATTTGCTAGCAGAAAGACTGAACGCTTCTTAGAGAGGAATCCTTTTATTTTTAATATTTAAAAATGCTTGTGTGCTGCTGCGCGTTCCTGTGTGTGTAACAACCATAATGTAAACGTGTTGTGCACCTGCCTATAGGTGCATATTACTAACACGCCCTTTAAATATATATATATATATATATATTTTTTTAAATACTGCGCCATTGACTTTAGACCAGGTTTTTGTTGGTCAGTGGTGCAGTCGTTTACAGTTGCCTCAAAATAGCAACGTGCCAACAATGCACCTGAACACACATCGTTTTTAGACCAGCACGCCTGTGGGCGAACAGATGAGCATGAGAGCATTTGCTATTTAAACAATGTGGCGCTGGATGTGAAAATGATAACTGCGTCGGCCTGAAACTAAGAGAGTGAAACTAAGAAACGACAAGAGAGTGCAGGTTACTTTTGATATGAAACAGTCTCAAATTTTGTAATTTTTAAAGAAATTTAAACAATAAATACAGTTTTGTGGCTCTTTAATGTGTCTTGACAGATTGTTGTAGCGCCTCAGTTCAAGCGGCCCATGACAGTACACACCATTTTTCAAGTTCAAGTCCACCGACGTTAATCTACTTAATCTACCCCTAACTGCTTATCGAACATAAATGTGGATATGGCATTATGATTGGTTAGATCGCCTGTCAATCAAACTCCCTGCGAAGAATCAGTTGGACATTCAGTCAATATCAAGCACATCAGACTGAGAGAGTGCAACACAAGCTAATTGTCAGTAAAAGTTAGATAATGGACCGTAAAAAAAAAAGAAAAGTAGTGCAGAGAAGGTTAGAGAAAGCAAAAAAAAAAAAAAAACCTCTTAAGTCCCACACTGCCAAATGTGTAAAATTACCCGAACAGTGCCGTTGTTACAACACAGACGGGGACAGAGACACTGGTGGGATAGTTAAGACGCTTATTGAACAACCAGGATGGCAGACAGAGTGCAGGTGAGCATGAACAGGTGAAGTGGTTGGCAGATGTGATCGTAGAGCTGATACTGGTCTTGTGTTTGCAGGAATGATGGGAAGCCGGCAGACTTGAAGCAGATCAGACACTCACTGGAGATGAGGAAGCACACTGGAGACAGGTAAGTATCTTCGTAGGAGTCCTTAAGGTAAGCAGAGAGGTAAGTCTTTGCATTA
The DNA here is from genome assembly GCA_037101425.1 of Elopichthys bambusa. NCBI lineage: Eukaryota > Metazoa > Chordata > Actinopteri > Cypriniformes > Xenocyprididae > Elopichthys > Elopichthys bambusa. The sequence continues at coordinate 3,650 of CM074452.1, read as the reverse complement.
ACGAGACCGGACAGTGACAGTGTGAGGCTTTTGTAGTGCTGTAGATGAGGGTGCTGATTGGTGGCAGGTGTGCGTAGTTATTACTCTGGTGATGATGTGCGCTGTGTCTGTGTGAGTGTAAAGCCTGGCGTGTCTGTGACATTACCAACCCCCTGATTTGTGCAGGAACTCCCGGAGCACCTCATGGATGAAGTCCTGGAATACGGAGGGGGCATATATTCATAGTGGCCAGTAGGGGTCACAAAAGCCATCTTCCATTCGTCCCCCTCACGTATCCGGATGAGGTTATACGCGCTGTGTAGGTCCAATTTGGTGAACACAGTGGCTTTTCAGAGGTGTTCCAATGCCAAGGGAACGAGAGGAAGTGGATATCTGAATTTAACTGTTATCTTGTTGAGAGCTCTATAATCTATACAGGGCCGCAAGCCTCCGTCCTTCTTCGCCACAAAAAAGAAACTGGAAGCAGCAGGGGAAGTATATGGGCGTATGTAGCCTTGTGAAAGAGCCTCTTTGATGTATTCCTCCATGACCTTCTCCTGGAAGTATCAGTGAATAGATCTTTCCTCTGGGCACTGGCTCACCGGGAAGCAGATCTATGGCGCAGTCCCATGGCCGGTGGGGAGGCAGCCTGGAGGCTTTCTTGGGACAGAAGACATCACTGAAGTGGGAGTAAAATTTCGGGATGTCTGTGGAGCGATTCTCTAGGGGACTTTCAATGGATGTAGCATAGACGGCATACGAGTGCCGAATCTGATGGAAAGTTGGATGAAACGCTCAAGCCCGATGGAATCCTCGTATGCATTTAGCTAGAAGCAGCAAGAGTTCTGAATTGGAGAGCATAGTCAGTCACAGACATTGAACCTGGTTTCCGTTGATATAATCTCTCACCAATCGATGAATCCCAGGCAGGTTTTCCAAAAACTTCTTTAAAGTGAGCGGTGAAACTGGAGAGGTACTGGGTAACCGGATGTTTCTGTGTCCAGAGCGGTTCCGCCCAGCGGAGCGCCTTACCGTCGAGTAATTAGATTATGTTTTCACACTCTCTCTTTCACACCCCTACCTCCCCTTTTCTTGTCTTTTGATTTACACATGCCTGTCCACTCCCTAGCTGGTTGAATCGTAAACCCAGGAGAAATGACCTGCCCTTTACACACTTTATTTATGATGTAATTTCATATATTTGCTGTTGCAAGACCCACAGCCCTGCTAAGCAGAAAAAACCCAGCTTCCCAAAGCCAGGCAGATAAGTTGTTTTTGCCATTCAGGGGCATGACAGATAGCAATGAGGAAAATAGTAATGCTGGTTGTTCAGCAACAATGGGTGTGACATCCTGTAAAAATATCATTAAGGTGGTATAGCACAGAATGGTATGGCACTAATGGTGGAGGGGTACCTTTCAGCAGACATTTATGAACAACCCCAACAAATGTAATTTTTATCTAAAAAAAAAAAAAAAAAACAACAAAAAAAAAACATACTGTTATCCTCCTTTTACCTATGTTTATAAACTGACTCATTGCAGGATATAAGGGAAATGGCATATGTACAGAGACTTATATGCATCCACTGTAGGAAAACAAAACAAAACTCCTGTACACTGGAGAAAACATGGATTATCATATACATTTCTTTATTATTTTTTTATTATTTTTAGTATAATTTTTCATTTTTTTAAATTTTATTTATTTTTTACCCAAAATAGGATGGAGCAAAGCATTACTGAATGCTAAACACACATCTGTTCCATTCATACTGGAAGCTGGAGGGCGCCCTCGGGCAGAAACTCCAAATATGCCTCACAGAAGTAATGCAACTTATGATGATCCAGGAAATCCCTAATAAGGACAAATGCATCCAGCTATGAGCTATCACTGTAGCTGAATAAAAAGAAGAAAGAAACACTCTTTCTGACCAAATATGAAGATAATAAACACACAGTTGCCAAAATATTTGGTTTATTTGAGTTCTTCAAGTCTTCTCTATTTTCATAATAATAATAAAGTATATAATGCAATAGTGTTGTCAGGATACCAAAATTATGACTTTGAACTATGACCAAAAAAAAAAACTACTAATATTGATAAAATTACTAAAAATTGATAAAAATAAATAAATAAATAAATAAATAAATAAAACACTTCCAGAGTATTCCTGTCCTGCTTTTTGACTATTCCCTCCCCTTTATTTAAAAAAAAATATATATAATAATAATAATATAATAATAATAATAATTAAATGACAGTGTGAATGTTCTTACAGAGATGTTTGCAACAATCACATCAATCATGCTCACATTCTGAACAGGTTGGGATAGGGATGGGTGACATGACTCTTATTTCATTATGAATAATTTAAATGTAATTTTAATAATTTAAATGTTTTTTTAAATGTAATTTTATAATTACAACATAGTTATTTCATTTTATTTTAAATTAAATTTAATTTTTTCTCTGTTACTAATGCAAAGATGCAATCAAAAAAATATGACACATTCTATATAAGAAAGATACAATTGAAATTTTCATTTTTCAGGTAGGCTACAGTAGGTCTTTAATAGTAGCATTCAAATAAGAAATTAAATAATTAAATAATCTAATGTAAAAAACTGCATAGTCTTCATTCTATAAATTAACTATACATTGATTCTTTAAAAAAACACTCAATAATCACACAGACAGCAGCTGGTTTATTAGGCTACTGTCACTTTAAGACCTGCACGGACCCAATACACTGGAACACATCCGATTTTCCTTCTTAACTGTTTTGTTAACTAGTAAAGACATACTCGACTCAGTCTGTATATTGTGCAACACTATAATGCAATTTAACACAGCCCTTTATTACTGTATAGAATACTATAAAATATTGTCTACCTCATTCTATGATAAGAAGCCACATCAGCTCACAGAAGGGAGTTATTTCAAACACTCGACTGACGTTATGAAATGAGTTTGGAGTAAAACCATGTCATTAAAGTGCCCCTATTATGCAATTTAAAAGGTTCCTAATTCTGTTTAGGAGCTCTTCTACAACAGGTTTACATGCACCAAAGGTAAAAAAACCCTTTCATTTTCTCTCATAATATACATTGCGCATCGCTACATTTTTCAATGATTCTCAAACGACTCACATGAATCAGTCTCTCTAAATCCCTCCTTTCCGCGAGCCTGCTCTGCTCTGATTGGCTAGATGGCTTAGTCTGTTGTGATTAGTCTACCGCATACAGCTCCGAAGCTTCCTAAAGCTCAGTGATTGTACACACTGTAAACACAGTAATGATGATGTCGATTTTACCATATAAATCTGTGCTCGAGTCATATGATGAAATATTGGAAGAACTAGTTATTCAACACAAACCCTCCATCGCAAGGACGTTTTGAGCATGAGTTTCTCAGTGATATGCTACTCAGTTTGACTTTCATCATGAGATGTTGCAACTGTAATTCCTCACCATCAGCGTTAACAAGTGCATGTTCATCAGCAAACTGATGTGTATATTCTAATTTATTGCGGTGCACATGTGGGAACTGTATTATTAACAGTATCAATAACAGTGTATGCGTTAGCCGAGCACTGACGTGAATGACTGATGTAACAAATCTTGCTCCATCCTTTATCATTACTCAAAGTAGTAAGAACGACAGACAGT